>CM038673.1:814548368-815082916 GCA_021605145.1 Aegilops bicornis
TGAGGGCCACACCCGGGCGCGTGCCACCTCTTCGGACATGCCACCACACCACCCGCATGTATGAGGGCGGTGCGACGCTCCGGTGGCATTGCTACCCCCTAGGGCCCCCGTCTCGCCCTAACCACATGGCGTTTGACCACGGATCTAGCCCTTTGACTTTACGCAGACGGGATTTGACCGGTGGGCCTCTCCACCCGGTTGTGTTAGGTCAGCCCATAGGAACACTTTGGAGCAACATCCGGGCCGGACCCACGGCAAAGATCCCCTCCGTGTAGACCCGGCAGCGTCCGTTTCCCCTCCGGTGTCGGCGATGGCGCCCGTCCGTGTGGGGGCGAACCCGGAGGCGGCGTGCGCCTCTTCGGACATGCCACCACACCATCCCGCATGTATGAGGGCCGGTCGCGATGCTCCGGTGGCATTACTACCTCCTCGGCGCCTCGCGTCTCGCCTAACCACATGTAGCGCGTTTGACCACAGCGATCTAGCCGCCTTTGACTTTGCAGGGCGGGCTTTGACCGGTGGACCTCCCCACCCGGTTGTGTTAGGTCAGCCCATAGGAACACTGCGGAGGCGACATCCGGGCGGACCCACAGCAAGATCCCCTCGTGTAGACCCGGCGCGTCCGATTTCCCCCCTCCGGTGCGGCGGCGGCGCCGTCCGTGAGGAGGCACACCCGGACACGCATGCCGCCTCTTCGGACATGCTTCACACCACCCGCATGTATGAGGGGCCGGTCGCGGCCTTTCGGTGGCATTGCTACCCCCTAGGGCCCCGTCGCCCTAACCCTGTAGCGTTTGACCACGCCGATCCTAGCCGCTGACTTTGCAGCGGAAGGGCTTTGACGATGGATCTCTCCTCTCGGTTGTGTTAGGTCAGTCCATAGGAACACTTTGGAGCAACATCCGGGCCAGACCCACAGCAAGATCCCCTCCGAGTAGACTCGACGCGTCCGTTTCCCCCCTCCAGGTGCCGGCGGCGGCGCCGTCCGTGAGGGGGGGCACACCCCAGAGACGTGTGCCGGGCATTTTCAACCGCCACAACACTTCTAGAATTGTGAGAGGCCGCCTACGCAAGATTTGACGGTATGCTAGCCCGAGCCGCCGTGCCACAGTTGTAGGCAGCGCGAAGAGCAATCCAGCGTAGAGGAAGTGTTGAATACTTCTCCATCACGAAAAATTATGAAAAATTACCGCCGGTCCTATAGCACATGTGCCCACGTCGTGTAAAAACTCGCGCATGATTTTAGCGCTCCGGTATTTAATAATATTCACGCCGCATCGTTTCGCAGAACATCTACTACCGTGTCATCGCGATGATGCGAGGGGCCACACCGTGGGCAGCGTGCGCCTCTCGGACATGCCACCACACCACCCGCATGTATGAGGTCCCGGTGCGGCGCTCGGTGGCATTACTACCCCGGGCCCCGTCCGCCTAACCACATCGCGTTTGACCACGGATCTAGCCCTTTGACTTTGCCGCAGGGACGGGATTTGACCCGGTGGACCTCTCCACCCGGTTGTGTTAGATCAGCCCATAGGAACACTTTGGAGCAACATCCGGGCCGGACCCACGGCAAGATCCCCTCCCGTGTAGACCCGTAGCGTCCGTTTCCCCCCTCCGGTGCGGCGATGGCGCCCGTCCATGAGGCGAACCCCGAGAGGCGCGTGCCGCCTCTTCGGACATGCCACCACCACCACCCGCATGTATGAGGCCCGGTGCGGCCTTTCCGGTGGCATTACTACCCCAGTGCCCTGTCGCCCTAACCACATGGCGTTTGACCACGCGACCTAGCCCGCTGACTTTGCGCAGACGGGCTTTGACGGTGGACCTCTCCACCGGTTGTGTTAGGTCAGCCGCCATAGGAACACTTTGGGCGACATCCGGGCGGACCCACAGCAAGATCCCCTCCGTGTAGACCCGACACATCCGTTTCCCCCCTCCGGTGCGGTGGCGGCGCCCGTCCGTGAGGGGCACACCCCGAGGCGTGTCTTGCGGGCATTTGCAACCGCCACAACACTTCGAGGTGTGAGAGGCCGCCTCGCCAAGATTTGACGGTATACTGGCCCGGGAGGCCGCCCGGCCCGGTCGTGAAGCAGCGAAGAGCAATCGGCGTGGGGAAGTGTTCGGATACTTCTCCATCACGAAAAAATATGAAAAATTACCATCGGTCCTATAGCACATCTGCCGCGTCGTGTAAAAAACTCATGATTTTATCGTGCTCCGGTATTTAATAATATTCACGCCGCGCCGTTACGCGAGAACATCTACTACCGTGTCGCCGCGGTCCGTGAGGGCCACACCGGGCGGCGTGCCGCCTCTTCGGACATGCCACCACCACCCCGCATGTATGAGGGCCGGTGCGGCAGCTCGGTGGCATTCCCTCGCCCCAAAGGCCCCGTCCGCCCTAACCTGTGGCGTTTGACCACCGGATCTAGCCCTTTGACTTTGCACGGGCCAGGCTTTGACGGTGGACCTCCCCACCGGTTGTGTTAGGTCAGCCCATAAGGAACACTTTGGAGCGACATCCGGGCGGACCCGCAGCAGATCACCTCAGGTAGACCCGGCGTCGTTTCCCCCCTCCAGTGCGGTGGCGGCGCCGTCCGTGAGGAGGCACACCGGTTTCGCATGCCGCCTCTTCCGGACATGCCACCACACCACCCGCATGTATGAGGGCCGGTGCGATACTTTCCGTTGGCATTACTACCTCCCGGGGCCCCGTCCCGCCCTAACCACTGTAGCGTTTGACCCACGCGATCTAGCCCGCTGACTTTGCACGCAGACGGGCTTTGACGGTGGACCTCCCCACCCGGTTGTGTTAGGTCAGCCCTTAGGAACACTACGGGCGACATCCGGGCGGACCCACAGCAGATCACCTCCGTGTAGACCCGTGTCCGTTTCCCCCCTCCGGTGCGGCCCGGTGGCGCCGTCCGTGAGGGAGGCACACCCGGACGCATGCCGCCTCTTCGGACATGCTTCCACACCACCCGCATGTATGAGGGCCGGTGCGGCCTTTCGGTGGCATTACTACCTCCCGGGGCCCCGTCCGCCCCTAACCACATGGCGTTTGACCACGCGATCTAGCCCTTTGACTTTGCGCGGACGGGCTTTGACCGGTGGACCTCCCCACCCGGTTGTGTTAGGTCAGCCCATAGGAACACTTTGGGCGACATCCGGGCCGGACCCGCGGCAAGATCCCCTCGAGTAGACCCGACGTCCGTTTCCCCCTCCAGTGCGGCGGCGGCGCCGTCCGTGGTGGGCACACCCGAGGCGTGTGCGGGCATTTTCAACCGCCACAACACTTCGTGTGAGAGGCCGCCTCGCCAAGATTTGACGGTATGCTGGCCCCGGAGCCGCCCGGCCACAGTCGTGAAGCAGCGAAGAGCAATCCGGCGTGAGAGGAAGTGTTGAGATACTTCTCCATCACGAAAAATATGAAAAATTACCGTCGGTCCTATAGCACATCTGCCCGTCGTGTAAAAACTCATGATTTTATCGTGCTCCGGTATTTAATAATATTCACGCTGCATCGTTACCGCGGAACATCTACTACCGTGTCATCGCGGTCCGTGAGGCCCACACCCGGGCGCGTGCCGCCTCTTCGGACATGCCACCACACCACCCGCATGTATGAGGGCCGGTGCGGCAGCTCGGTGGCATTGCTACCCCAAGGCCCCGTCCGCTAACCACATGGCGTTTGACCACGGATCTAGCCCTTTGACTTTACGCAGACGGGATTTGACCCGGTGGGCCTCTCCACCCGGTTGTGGTAGGTCAGCCCATAGGAACACTTTGGAGCAACATCCGGGCCAGACCCACGGCAAGATCCCTTCCGTGTAGACCCGGCAGCGTCCGTTTCCCCCTCCGGTGTCGGCGATGGCGTCGTCCGTGAGGGGCGAACCCCGAGGCAGCGTGCCGCCTCTTGGACATGCCACCACACCACCCGCATGTATGAGGGCCGGTGCGATGCTCGGTGGCATTGCTACCTCCTCGGCGCCCGTCTCGCCCTAACCACCTGTAGCGTTTGACCACGCGATCTAGCCCGCTGACTTTGCCAGACGGGCTTTGACGATGGACCTCCCCACCCGGTTGTGTTAGGTCAGCCCCATAGGAACACTACGGAGGCGACATCCGGGCCAGACCCTGACAAAGATCCCCTCCGTGTAGACCGGCCAGCGTCCGTTTCCCCCCTCCGGTGCGGCGTGGCGCGGGCGTCCGTGAGGAGGGCACACCGCGGACACGCATGCCGCCTCTTCGGACATGCTTCCACCACCACCCGCATGTATGAGGGCCGGTGCGGCAACTCCGGTGGCATTACTACCCCTAGGGCCCCGTCCCGCCCTAACCACCGTAGCGTTTGACCCAGCGATCTAGCCCGCTTTGACTTTGCACAGACGGGCTTTGACGGTGGATCTCTCCACCCGGTTGTGTTAGGTCGATCCATAGGAACACTTTGGAGCAACATCCGGGCGGACCCAGCAAGATCCCCTCGAGTAGACTTCGGCGCGTCCGTTTCCCCCCTCCGGTGCGTGGCGGCGCCGTCCGTGAGGGCACACCGGAGGCGGCGTGCGGGCATTTGCAACGCCCACAACACTTCGAGGTGTGAGAGGCCGCCTACGCGAAGATTTGGCCCGGTATGCTGGCCCCGAGGCCGCCCGGCCACAGTTGTAGCCAGCAGCGAAGAGCAATCAGCGTAGAGGAAGTGTTGAGATACTTCTCCATCCACGAAAAATTATGAAAAATTACCGCCGGTCCTATAGCACATGTGCCCGTCGTGTAAAAACTCATGATTTTATCGGCGCTCCGGTATTTAATAATATTCACGCCGCGCCGTTTCCAGAACATCTACTACGGTGTCATCGCCGCGGTCCGTGAGGGCCACACCCGAGCGCGTGCGCCTCTTCGGACATGCCACCACACCACCCGCATGTATGAGGGCCGGTGCGGCAGCTCCGGTGGCATTACTACCCCAGGGCCCCGTCGCCCTAACCTGTCGCGTTTGACCACCGGATCTAGCCCTTTGACTTTACCGCGGGCGGGATTTGACCGGTGGGCCTCTCCACCCGGTTGTGTTAGGTCAGCCCATAGGAACACTTCGGAGCAACATCCGGGACAGACCCACGGCAAGATCCCCTCCGTGTAGACCCGGCGCGTCCGTTCCCCCCTCCGGTGCGGCGATGGCGCCCGTCCGTGAGGCGAACCCGGAGGCAGCGTGCCGCCTCTTCGGACATGCCACCACACCACCCCGCATGTATGAGGGCCCGGTGCGGCGCTCGGTGGCATTACTACCCCGGTGCCCCTGTCCGCTAACCTGTAGCGTTTGACCCGCGACCCTAGCCGCTGACTTTGCACGGGCGGGCTTTGACCGGTGGACCTCCCCACCCGGTTGTGTTAGGTCAGCCCATAGGAACACTTTGGAGGCGACATCCGGGCCGGACCCACGGCAAAGATCCCCGCCGTGTGGGCAAACACATCCGTTTCCCCCCTCCGGTGCCGTGTAGCGCCGTCCGTGAGGGGCACACCCGGAGGCGTGTGCGGGCATTTTCAACCGCCACAACACTTCCAGAATTGTGAGAGGCCGCCCTACGCCAAGATTTGGCGGTATGCTACTGGCCCGGAGCCAGCGGCCCGCAGTCGTAGCAGCGAAAGAGCAATCGCGTAGAGGAAGTGTTGAGGATACTTCTCCATCCACGAAAATATGAAAAATTACCATCGGTCCCTATAGCACATCTGCCCGCGTCGTGTAAAAACTCATGATTTTATCGTGCTCCGGTATTTAATAATATTCACGCCCGCGCCGTTACCGCGAGAACATCTACTACCGTGTCGCCATGATCCGTGAGGGGCCACACCCGGGCGCGTCGCCCTCTTCGGACATGCCACCACACCACCCGCATGTATGAGGGCCCGGTCGCGGCAGCTCGGTGGCATTACTACCCCCAAGGCCCCGTCCGCCCTAACCTGTAGCGTTTGACCACGGATCTAGCCCTTTGACTTTACGCAGGGACGGGATTTGACCGGTGGGCCTCTCCACCCGGTTGTGTTAGGTCAGCCCATAGGAACACTTTGGAGCAACATCCGGGCGGACCCGGCAGATCCCCTCCGTGTAGACCCGGCGCGTCCGTTTCCCCCCTCCGGTGTCGGCGATGGCGCCCGTCCGTGAGGGCGAACCGGAGTGGCGTGCGCCTCTTCCGGACATGCCACCACACCACCCGCATGTATGAGGGCCGGTCTGCGATGCTCGGTGGCATTACTACCTCCTCGGCGCCCCGTCTGCCCTAACCCTGTAGCGTTTGACCACAGCGATCTAGCCCGCTGACTTTGCAGACGGGCTTTGACCGGTGGACCTCCCCACCCGGTTGTGTTAGGTCAGCCCATAGGAACACTACGGAGGCGACATCCGGGCGGACCCACAGCAAGATCCCTGCGTGTAGACCCGGCGGCGTCGTTTCCCCCCCTCCGGTCTTGCGGCGTGGCGCGCCGTCCGTGAGGAAGGCACACCACGGACCGCATGCCGCCTCTTCGGACATGCTTCCACACCACCCGCATGTATGAGGGCGGTGCGGCCTTTCACGGTGGCATTGCTACCCCCTAGGGCCCCGTCCGCCCTAACCACCTGTAGCGTTTGACCCAGCGATCTAGCCCTTTGACTTTGCAGACGGGCTTTGACCGGTGGATCTCTCCACCGGTTGTGTTAGGTCATTCCATAGGAACACTTTGGAGGCGACATCCGGGCCAAACCCACAGCAAAGATCCCCTCGTGTAGACCCGACATCCGTTTCCCCCCTCTGGGTCTTGCGTGGCGGCGCCGTCCGTGAGGGGCACACCCGGAGGCGTGTGCGGGCATTTGCAACCCGCCACAACACTTCGAGGTGTGAGAGGCCGCCCTCGCAAGATTTGACGGTATACTGGCCGAGGCCGCCCGGTACCCAGTCGTGAAGCAGCGAAGAGCAATCGCGTGAGGGAAGTGTTGAGATACTTCTCCATCACGAAAAATATGAAAAATTACCGCCGGTCCTATAGCACATCTACCCGCGTCGTGTAAAAACTCATGATTTTATCGTGCTCCGGTATTTAATAATATTCACGCCGCGCATCGTTACGCGGAACATCTACTACCGTGTCATGTCATGCGATTCCGTGAGGCCCACACCCGGGCGCGTGCCGCCCTCTTCGGACATGCCACCACACCACCCGCATGTATGAGGGCCCGGTCGCGGCCTCGGTGGCATTACTACCCCCAGGCCCCGTCCGCCCTAACCTGTAGCGTTTGACCACGGATCTAGCCGCTGACTTTGCAGACGGGATTTGACGGTGGGCCTCTCCACCCGGTTGTGTTAGGTCAGCCCATAGGAACACTTTGGAGCAACATCCGGGCGGACCCACAAAGATCCCCTCCATGTAGACCAGCCAGCGTCCGTTTCCCCCTCCAGGTCTCGGCGATGGCGCGCCGTCCGTGAGGGCGAACCGAAGGCAGCGTGCGCCTCTTGGACATGCCACCACACCACCCCGCATGTATGAGGGCCGGTCGCGATGCTCGGTGGCATTGCTACCTCCTCGGCGCCCCGTCTCGCCCTAACCACCGTAGCGTTTGACCACGCGATCTAGCCCTTTGACTTTTGCAGACGGGCTTTGACCGATGGACCTCCCCACCCGGTTGTGTTAGGTCAGCCCATAGGAACACTGGAGGCGACATCCGGGCGGACCCGACCAAGATCCCCTCCGTGTAGACCCGGCAGCGTCCGTTTCCCCCCTCCGAGGTGCCGGCCGGGCCGGCGCCCGTCCAGAGTGAGGAGGCACCACCGCGGACACGCATGCCGCCTCTTCGGACATGCTTCCACACCACCCGCATGTATGAGGGGCCCGGTGCGGCGCTCGGTGGCATTGCCTACCCCCTAGGGCCCCCGCCCGCCCTAACCACCGTAGCGTTTGACCACAGCGATCTAGCCCGCTGACTTTGCAGACGGGCTTTGACGATGGATCTCTCCACCCGGTTGTGTTAGGTCGAGTCCATAGGAACACTTTGGAGCAACATCCGGGCCGGACCCACGGCAAAGATCCCCTCACGAGAAGTAGACTCGGCGTAGCGTCCGTTTCCCCCCCCCCTCCGGTGCGGCGTGGCGCCGTCCGTGAGGGCACACCGGAGGCAGCGTGCGGGCATTTGCAACCGCCACAACACTTCCCGAGGTGTGAGAGGCCGCCCTCATAA
This sequence comes from Aegilops bicornis, assembly GCA_021605145.1. Taxonomy (NCBI): domain Eukaryota; kingdom Viridiplantae; phylum Streptophyta; class Magnoliopsida; order Poales; family Poaceae; genus Aegilops; species Aegilops bicornis. The sequence goes on from CM038673.1 coordinate 814,556,575, forward strand.
GATTTGTGGTATGCTAGCCCCGGAGGCCGCCCGGCCCCACCGGTTGTAGGCAGCGAAGAGCAATCCAGCGTAGAGGAAGTGTTGAATACTTCTTCATCCACGAAAATTATGAAAAATTACCATCGGTCCCTATAGCACATGTGCCCGCGTCGTGTAAAAAACTCGCATGATTTTATCGCGCTCCGGTATTTAATAATATTCACGCCGCGCCGTTTCCAGCGGAACATCTACTACGGTGTCGCCGCGGTCCGTGAGGCCACACGGAGGCAGCGTGCCGCCTCTTCCGGACATGCCACCACACCACCCCGCATGTATGAGGGCCCGGTCTGCGGCAGCTCCGGTGGCATTACTACCCCGGGGCCCGTCCCGCCTAACCACTGTCGCGTTTGACCATCGGATCTAGCCCTTTGACTTTGCGGGACGGGATTTGACCCGGTGGACCTATCCACCCGGTTGTGCTAGGTCAGCCCATAGGAACACTTTGGAGCAACATCCGGGCGGACCCACGGCAAGATCCCCTCCGTGTAGACCAACAGCGTCCGTTTCCCCCCCTCCAGTGCGGCGATGGCGCCCGTCCGTGAGGCGAACCCCGAGGCAGCGTGCGCCTCTTCCGGACATGCCACCACACCACCCGCATGTATGAGGGCCCGGTCGCGGCGCTCGGTGGCATTACTACCCCGGTGCCCCTGTCGCCCTAACCACATAGCGTTTGACCACGCGACCTAGCCCTGACTTTGCAGACGGGCTTTGACGGTGGACCTCCCCACCTGGTTGTGTTAGGTCAGCCCATAGGAACACTTTGGAGGCGACATCCGGGCGGACCCACGGCAAGATCCCCTCGTGTAGACCAGGCATCCGTTTCCCCCCTCCGGTGCGGCGGTGGCGCCCTCACGTGAGGCACACCGGAGGCGTGTGCGGGCATTTTGCAACCGCCACAACACTTCCAGGGTGTGAGAGGCCGCCTCGCCAAGATTTGGCGGTATGCTAGCCCGGAGGCCGCCCGGCCCACGGTCGTGAAGCAGCGAAGAGCAATCCAGCGTAGAGGAAGTGTTGGATACTTCTCCATCACGAACAAATATGAAAAATTACCATCGGTCCCTATAGCACATCTGCCCGTCGTGTAAAAACTCATGATTTTATCGTGCTCCGGTATTTAATAATATTCACGCGCGCCGTTACGCGGAACATCTACTACCGTGTCATCGCGGTCCGTGAGGCCCACACCGGGCGCGTGCCGCCTCTTCGGACATGCCACCACACCACCCCGCATGTATGAGGGCCCGGTGCGATGCTCAGGGTGGCATTGCTACCCCCAAAGGCCCCGTCCGCCCTAACCACATGGCGTTTGACCACGGATCTAGCCCGCTTTGACTTTTGCGCACGGGCGGGATTTGACCGGTGGGCCTCTCCACCCGGTTGTGTTAGGTCAGCCCATAGGAACACTTTGGAGCAACATCCGGGCCAGACCCAGGGCAAGATCCCCTCCGTGTAGACCCGGCAGCGTCCGTTTCCCCCTCCGGTGTCGGTGATGGCGCCCGTCCGTGAGGGCGAACCGAGGCAGCGTGCCGCCTCTTCGGACATGCCACCACACCACCCGCATGTATGAGGGGCCGGTCGCGATGCTCGGTGGCATTGCTACCTCCTCGGCGCCCCGTCTGCGCCCTAACCACATGGCGTTTGACCCGCAGCGATCTAGCCCTTTGACTTTGCCGCAGACGGGCTTTGACGATGGACCTCCCCACCCGGTTGTGTTAGGTCAGCCCATAGGAACACTACGGGTGACATCGGGCGGACCCACGGCAAGATCCCCTCCGTGTAGACCCGGCCCAGCGTCCGTTTCCCCCTCCGGTGCCGGCGGCGGCGCCGTCCGTGAGGAAGGCACACCGCGGACCGCGCATGCCGCCTCTTCGGACATGCTTCCACACCACCCGCATGTATGAGGGCCCGGTGCGGCAGCTCGGTGGCATTACTACCCCCTAGGGCCCCGTCCGCCCTAACCACCTGTAGCGTTTGACCACGCGATCTAGCCCTTTGACTTTGCAGACGGGCTTTGACGATGGATCTCTCCACCCGGTTGTGTTAGGTCAGCCCATAGGAACACTTTGGAGGCGACATCGGGGCGGACCCGCGGCAGATCCCCTCGTGTAGACCCGACACATCCGTTTCCCCCCTCTGGGTGCGGCGGTGGCGCCCGTCCGTGAGGGGCACACCAGGCGTGTGCGGGCATTTGCAACCGCCACAACACTTCCGGAATTGTGAGAGGCCGCCTCGCCAAGATTTGACGGTATGCTGGCCCCGAATGCCCGGCCCGCGGTCGTGAAGCAGCGAAGAGCAATCGCGTGGGGAAGTGTTGAATACTTCTCCATCACGAAAAATATGAAAAATTACCATCGGTCCTATAGCACATCTGCCCGCGTCGTGTAAAAAACTCGCGAGATTTTATCGTGCTCGGTATTTAATAATATTCACGCCGCGCCGTTACGCGAACATCTACTACCATGTCGCCATGATCCGTGAGGCCACACCGGAGGCGTGCCGCCTCTTCGGACATGCCACCACACCACCCGCATGTATGAGGGGCCGGTCACGGCAGCTCCGGTGGCATTGCTACCCCCAAGGCCCCGTCCGCCCTAACCACAGCGTTTGACCACGGATCTAGCCGCTTTGACTTTACCGCAGACGAGATTTGACGGTGGGCCTCTCCACCCGGTTGTGTTAGGTCAGCCCATAGGAACACTTTGGAGCAACATCCGGGCACGACCCACGGCAAGATCCCCTCCGTGTAGACCCAACGCGTCCGTTTCCCCTCCGGTGTCGGCGATGGCGCCCGTCCGTGAGGGCGAACCCGAGGCGTGCGCCTCTTCCGGACATGCCACCACACCACCCCGCATGTATGAGGGCCCGGTCGCGATGCTCCGGTGGCATTACTACCTCCTCGGCGCCCCGTCTCGCCCTAACCTGTAGCGTTTGACCACGCGATCTAGCCTTGACTTTGCAGACGGGCTTTGACGATGGACCTCCCCACCCGGTTGTGTTAGGTCAGCCGCCATAGGAACACTACGGAGGCGACATCCGGGCGGACCCACAGCAAGATCCCCTCGTATAGACCCGGCGCGTCCGTTTCCCCCCCCCCTCCGAGTGCGGCGGCCAGCGGCGTCCGTGAGGAAGGCACACAGCGGACACGCATGCCGCCTCTTCGGACATGCTTCCACACCACCCGCATGTATGAGGGCCGGTGCGGCAACTCGGTGGCATTACTACCCCCTAGGGCCCCGTCCGCCTAACCACATGGCGTTTGACCCACGCGATCTAGCCCTTTGACTTTGCGCAGACGGGCTTTGACGATGGATCTCTCCACCCGGTTGTGTTAGGTCAGTCCATAGGAACACTTTGGAGCAACATCCGGGCGGACCCGACCCAGATCCCCTCGAGTGAACTTCCGGCAGCGTCCGTTTCCCCCTCCGGTGCCGGTGGCCAGCGCCGTCCACGAGGGGCACACCGGAGGCAGCGTGCGGGCATTTCAACCGCCACAACACTTCCCGAGTGTGAGAGGCCGCCTCGCAAGATTTGGCCGGTATGATAGCCCCGGAGGCCGCCCGGCCCGCAGGTTGTGAACCAGCGAAGAGCAATCGCGTGGGGAAGTGTTGAGATACTTCTTCATCACGAAAAATTATGAAAAATTACCGCCGGTCCTATAGCACATGTGCCCGTCGTGTAAAAAACTCATGATTTTATCGGCGCTCCGGTATTTAATAATATTCACGCGCGCCGTTTCGCGAACATCTACTACGGTGTCATCGCGGTCCGTGAGGGCCACACCCGGAGGCAGCGTGCCGCCTCTTCCGGACATGCCACCACACCACCCGCATGTATGAGGGCCGGTCGCGGCAGCTCCGGTGGCATTACTACCCCAGGGCCCCGTCCCGCCCTAACCACAGCGCGTTTGACCACGGATCTAGCCCTTTGACTTTGCAGACGGGCCGGGATTTGACGGTGGGCCTCTCCACCCGGTTGTGTTAGGTCAGCCCATAGGAACACTTTGGAGCAACATCCGGGCCAGACCCAAGGCAAGATCCCCTCCGTGTAGACCCGGCCGCGTCGTTTCCCCCCTCCGGTCTGCGGCGATGGCGCCCGTCCGTGAGGTCGAACCCGAGGCAGCGTGCCGCCTCTTCCGGACATGCCACCACACCACCCGCATGTATGAGGGCCCGGTCTCGGCAGCTCGGTGGCATTACTACCCCGGTGCCCCTGTCCGCCCTAACCACATGGCGTTTGACCACGCTGACCTAGCCCTTTCACTTTTGCAGACGGGCTTTGACGGTGGACCTCCCCACTGGTTGTGTTAGGTCAGCCCATAGGAACACTTTGGGCGACATCGGGCGGACCCAGCAGCAAGATCCCCTCCAGTGTATGGGCAGCACATCCGTTTCCCCCTCCGGTGCGGTGCGGCCGCGCGCCGTCCGTGAGGGCACACCGGAGGCGTGTGCGGGCATTTGCAACCGCCACAACACTTCCAGAATTGTGAGAGGCCGCCCTACGCCAAGATTTGACGGTATGCTGGCCCCGGAGGCCGCGGCCCACCGGTCGTGGGCAGCGAAGAGCAATCAGCGTGGGGAAGTGTTGAATACTTCTCCATCACGAACAAATATGAAAAATTACCATCGGTCCTATAGCACATCTGCACGTCGTGTAAAAACTCATGATTTTATCGTGCTCCGGTATTTAATAATATTCACGCCGCGCCGTTACCGCGAACATCTACTACCGTGTCATATCGCCATGATCCGTGAGGGCCACACACCGGGCGCGTGCGCCCTCTTCGGACATGCCACCACACCACCCCGCATGTATGAGGGCCGGTGCGATGCTCGGTGGCATTACTACCCCCAAGGCCCGTCCGCCCTAACCTGTAGCGTTTGACCACCGGATCTAGCCGCTTTGACTTTGCCGCAGACGGGATTTGACGGTGGGCCTCTCCACCCGGTTGTGTTAGGTCAGCCCATAGGAACACTTTGGAGCAACATCCGGGCGGACCCACAGCAAGATCCCCCTCGTGTAGACCCGGCGTCCGTTTCCCCCTCCGGTGTCGGTGATGGCGCCCGTCCGTGAGGGCGAACCCGGAGCGTGCGCCTCTTCGGACATGCCACCACACCACCCGCATGTATGAGTGCCGGTCGCGATGCTCGGTGGCATTGCTACCTCCCGGCGCCCCGTCTCTCCCTAACACTGTAGCGTTTGACCACGCGATCTAGCCCTTTGACTTTGCGGGACGGGCTTTTGACCGGTGGACCTCCCCACCGGTTGTGTTAGGTCAGCCCATAGGAACACTCTGGGCGACATCCGGGCCAGACCCACGGCAAAGATCCCCTCCGTGTAGACCAGCCGTCCGTTTCCCCCTCCGGTGCTGCGGCGTGGCGCCGTCCGTGAGGAGGCACACCCGGACACGCATGCCGCCTCTTCGGACATGCTTCCACCACCCGCATGTATGAGGGCCCGGTCTGCGGCAGCTCGGTGGCATTGCTACCCCCTAGGGCCCCGTCCGCCCTAACCTGTAGCGTTTGACCACGCGATCTAGCCCTTTGACTTTGCAGACGGGCTTTTGACGATGTATCTCTCCACCCGGTTGTGTTAGGTCAGTCCATAGGAACACTTTGGAGCAACATCCGGGCCAGACCCAAAGCAAAGATCCCCTCGAGTAGACTCGGCGGCGTCCGTTTCCCCTCTCCGGTGCGGCCGGCGGCGCGCCGTCCGTGAGGGGCACACCCGGAGGCGTGTGCGGGCATTTTCAACCGCCACAACACTTCCAGAATTGTGAGAGGCCGCCTACGCCAAGATTTGGCGGTATACTGGCCCCGGAGGCCGCCCACCAGTTGTAGGCAGCGCGAAGAGCAATCCAGCGTAGAGGAAGTGTTCGAATACTTCTCCATCACGAAAAATTATGAAAAATTACCGCCGGTCCTATAGCACATGTGCCCCGTCTTGTAAAAAACTCGCATGATTTTAAGCGGCGCTCCGGTATTTAATAATATTCACGCCCGCATCGTTTCCGCGAACATCTACTACCGTGTCATCGCGGTCGTGAGGGCCACACCCGGAGGCAGCGTGTCGCCTCTTCGGACATGCCACCACACCACCCGCATGTATGAGGGGCCGGTCGCGGCAGCTCGGTGGCATTACTACCCCAGGGCCCCGTCCGCCCTAACCTGTCGCGTTTGACCACGGATCTAGCCCTTTGACTTTGCGCAGACGGGATTTGACGGTGGGCCTCTCCACCGGTTGTGTTAGGTCAGCCCATAGCAACACTTTGGAGCAACATCCGGGCCAGGCCCACCGCATGACCCCCTCGGTGTAGACCCGCCGCGTCCGTTTCCCCCCCCCCGGTGCCGGCGTTGGCGCCGTCCGTGAGGGCGAACCCCGAGGCGCGTGCCGCCTCTTCGGACATGCCACCACACCACCCGCATGTATGAGGGCCGGTGCGGCCTTTCGGTGGCATTACTACCCCGGTGCCCCTGTCCGCCCTAACCACTGTAGCGTTTGACCCAGCGACCTAGCCGCTTTGACTTTGCCGCAGACGGGCTTTGACCGGTGGACCTCCCCACCCGGTTGTGTTAGGTCAGCCCATAGGAACACTTTGGAGGCGACATCCGGGCGGACCCACGGCAAGATCCCCTCCGTGTGGGCAGACCCGGCACATCAGTTTCCCCCCCTCTAGGTGCGGCGGCGGCGCCGTCCGTGAGAGAGGCACACCGGAGGCGATGTGCGGGCATTTGCAACTGCCACAACACTTCGAGAAGGTGTGAGAGGCCGCCCTCGCCAGATTTGACGGTATGCTGGCCCCGGAGGCCGCCCGGCCCACGATCGTGGGCAGCGAAGAGCAATCCAGCGTGGGGAAGTGTTGAGATACTTCTCCATCACGAAAAATATGAAAAAATTACCATCGGTCCTATAGCACATCTGCCCGCGTCGTGTAAAAACTCATGATTTTATCGTGCTCCGGTATTTAATAATATTCACGCCGCATCGTTACCGCGGAACATCTACTACCGTGTCGCCATGGTCCGTGAGGGGCCACACCCGGGCGCGTGCGCCCTCTTCGGACATGCCACCACACCACCCCGCATGTATGAGGGCCGGTGCGGCAGCTCCGGTGGCATTACTGCTACCCCCAAGGCCCCGTCCGCCTAACCTGTGGCGTTTGACCACCGGATCTAGCCCTTTGACTTTGCGGGCGGGATTTGACGGTGGGCCTCTCCACCCGGTTGTGTTAGGTCAGCCCATAGGAACACTTTGGAGCAACATCCGGGCCAGACCCACAGCAAAGATCCCCTCCGTGTGAACCCGGCGCGTCCGTTTCCCCCTCGGTGTCGGCGATGGCGCCCGTCCGTGAGGCGAACCGAAGGCAGCGTGCCGCCTCTTCGGACATGCCACCACACCACCCCGCATGTATGAGGGGCGGTCTGCGGCCTCGGTGGCATTACTACCCCCTAGGGCCCCGTCCGCCCTAACCATAGCGTTTGACCCGCAGCGATCTAGCCCTTTGACTTTGCGCAGACGGGCTTTGACGGTGGATCTCTCCACCGGTTGTGTTAGGTCAGTCCATAGGAACACTTTGGAGCAACATCCGGCCCGGACCCACAGCAAGATCCCCTCCGAAGTAGACTCGGCGCGTCCGTTTCCCCCCTCCGGTGCGGTGGCGCGCCCGTCCGTGAGGGGCACACCGGAGGCAGCGTGCGGGCATTTGCCACCGCCACAACACTTCCGGGTGTGAGAGGCCGCCTACGCAAGAATTGGCGGTATGCTAGCCCCGAGGCCGCCCGGCCCGCAGGTTGTAAAGCAGCGAAGAGCAATCGCGTAGAGGAAGTGTTGAGATACTTCTCCATCACGAAAAATTATGAAAAATTACCATCGGTCCTATAGCACATGTGCCCACGTCGTGTAAAAACTCATGATTTTATCGCGCTCCGGTATTTAATAATATTCACGCCGCGCCGTTTCGCGAGAACATCTACTACGGTGTCATCGCCGAGTCCGTGAGGGCCACACCCGGGAGCCGCGTGCCGCCTCTTCGGACATGCCACCACACCACCCGCATGTATGAGGGGCCCGGTCGCGGCAGCTCCGGTGGCATTACTACCCCCAGGGCCCCGTCCGCCCTAACCACATCGCGTTTGACCACGGATCTAGCCCTTTGACTTTGCCGCAGACGGGATTTGACCGGTGGGCCTCTCCACCCGGTTGTGTTAGGTCAGCCCATAGGAACACTTTGGAGCAACATCCGGGCGGACCCACGGCAAGATCCCCTCCGTGTAGACCCGACACATCCGTTTCCCCCTCCGGTGCGGCGGCGGCGCCGTCCGTGAGGGCACACCGGAGGCGTGTCTTTGGGCATTTGCAACCGCCACAACACTTCGAGGTGTGAGAGGCCGCCCTACGCCAAGATTTGACGGTATGCTGGCCCCGGAGGCCGCCCGGCCCGCGGTCGTGGGCAGCGAAGAGCAATCAGCGTGGGGAAGTGTTCAGATACTTCTCCATCACGAAAAATATGAAAAATTACCATCGGTCCTATAGCACATCTGCCCGTCGTGTAAAAACTCATGATTTTATCGTGCTCGGTATTTAATAATATTCACGCCGCGCCGTTACGCGAACATCTACTACCGTGTCGCCAGCGGTCCGTGAGGGCCCACACCGGGCGCGTGCCGCCTCTTCGGACATGCCACCACACCACCCGCATGTATGAGGGGCCCGGTGCGGCAGCTCACGGTGGCATTACTACCCCCAAGGCCCCGTCCGCCCTAACCACAGGCGTTTGACCACGGATCTAGCCATTTGACTTTACGCAGACGGAGTTTGACGGTGGGCCTCTCCACCCGGTTGTGTTAGGTCAGCCCATAGGAACACTTTGGAGCAACATCCGGGCCAGACCCACGGCAAGATCCCCTCCGTGTAGACCCGACGCGTCCGTTTCCCCCCTCCAGGTGCCGGCGATGGCGCCGTCCGTGAGGGGGCCGAACCCCGGAGACGCGTGCCGCCTCTTCGGACATGCCACCACACCACCCCGCATGTATGAGGGCCCGGTGCGACGCTCCGGTGGCATTGCTACCTCCTCAGCGCCCGTCTCGCCCTAACCACAGTAGCGTTTGACCACGCGATCTAGCCCTTTGACTTTGCAGACGGGCTTTGACGGTGGACCTCCCACCCGGTTGTGTTAGGTCAGCCCTTAGGAACACTACTGGGCGACATCCGGGCGAGACCCACATCAAGATCCCCTCCGTGTAGACCCGGCGCGTCCGTTTCCCCCCTCCGGTGCCCGTGGCGCCGTCCGTGAGGAGGCACACCGGACCGCATGCCGCCTCTTCGGACATGCTTCCACACCACCCGCATGTATGAGGGCCCGGTGCGACGCTTTGAGTGGCATTGCTACCCCCAAGGGCCCCCGTCCCGCCTAACCCTGTAGCGTTTGACCACGGGATCTAGCCCTTTGACTTTGCACGGACGGGCTTTGAGCAGTGGACCTATCCACCCGGTTGTGTTCGGTCAACTCATAGGATGACTTTGGAGCAACATCCGGGCCAGACCCACGCCAAGATCCCCTCTGTGTAGACCCAACGCGTCCGTTTCCCCCCTCCAGGTGCCGGCGGCGGCACCGTCCGTGAGGGGGGGCACACCCCGGAGACGCGTGCCGGGACTTAGCAAAAGCCACAACACTTCTAGGGTGTGAGAGGCGCCCTCGCAAGATTTGTGGTATGCTGGCCCCGAGGCCGCCCACAGTTGTGAAGCAGCGCGAAGAGCAATCCAGCGTAGAGGAAGTGTTGAGATACTTCTCCATCACGAAAAATTATGAAAAATTACCATCGGTCCTATAGCACATGTGCCCGCGTCGTGTAAAAACTCATGATTTTATGCGCTCGAGTATTTAATAATATTCACGCCGCGCCGTTTCCGGAACATCTACTACCGTGTCGCCGCGATGCGTGAGGGGCCACACCCGTGAAGCGGCGTGCGCCTCTTCGGACATGCCACCACACCACCCCGCATGTATGAGGGGCCCGGTCGCGGCAGCTCGGTGGCATTACTACCCCCGGGGCCCCGTCCGCCTAACCCTGTCGCGTTTGACCACGGATCTAGCCCTTTGACTTTACCTGCAGACGGGATTTGACCGGTGGGCCTCTCCACCCGGTTGTGTTAGGTCAGCACATAGGAACACTTTGGAGCAACACTCGTGCCAGACCCACGGCAAGATCCCCTCCGTGTAGACCCGGCCGTCCGTTTCCCCCCCTCGGTGTCGGCGATGGCGTCGTCCGTGAGGGCGAACCCGGAGGCAGCGTGCGCCTCTTCGGACATGCCACCACACCACCCGCATGTATGAGGGCCGGTGCGATGCTCTGGTGGCATTGCTACCCCCAAAGGCCCCGTCCGCCTAACCACATGGCGTTTGACCGGCGGATCTAGCCGCTGACTTTGCCGCAGACGGGATTTGACGGTGGGCCTCTCCACCCGGTTGTGTTAGGTCAGCCCATAGGAACACTTTGGAGCAACATCCGGGCGGACCCACGGCAAGATCCCCTCCGTGTAGACCCGGCCGTCCGTTTCCCCCTCCGGTGTCGGTGATGGCGCCCGTCCGTGAGGCGAACCCCGGAGGCGTGCGCCTCTTCGGACATGCCACCACACCACCCCGCATGTATGAGTGCGGTGCGATGCTCGGTGGCATTACTACCTCCCAGCGCGCCCGTCTCTCTAACCACATGGCGTTTGACCACGCGATCTAGCCCTTTGACTTTGCACGCAGACGGGCTTTGACCGATGGACCTCCCCACCCGGTTGTGTTAGGTCAGCCCATAGGAACACTCTGGGCGACATCCGGGCCGGACCCACGGCAAGATCCCTCCGTGTAGACCCGGCGTCCGTTTCCCCCCTCCGGTGCCGTGGCCCGCGCCGTCCGTGAGGAGGCACACCGGACACGCATGCCGCCTCTTCGGACATGCTTCCACACCACCCGCATGTATGAGGGCCGGTGCGGCAGCTCCGGTGGCATTGCTACCCCCTAGGGCCCCGTCGCCCTAACCTGTAGCGTTTGACCACGCGATCTAGCCCTTTGACTTTGCACGGACGGGCTTTGACCAGTGTATCTCTCCACCCGGTTGTGTTAGGTCAGTCCATAGGAACACTTTGGAGCAACATCCGGGCCAGACCCAAAGCAAGATCCGCTCTGAGTAGACTCGGCAGCGTCCGTTTCCCTCTCCAGGTGCCGGTGGCGGCGCTTGGCGTCCGTGAGGGGGCACACCGAGAGGCGTGTGCGGGCATTTTCAACCGCCACAACACTTCCAGAATTGTGAGAGGCCGCCCTCGCAAGATTTGACGGTATGCTGGCCCGAACGCCCGGCCACAGTTGTAGGCAGCGAAGAGCAATCCGGCGTAGAGGGAAGTGTTGAATACTTCTCCATCACGAAAAATTATGAAAAATTACCATCGGTCCTATAGCACATGTGCCCGTCTTGTAAAAAACTCATGATTTTAGCGCTCCGGTATTTAATAATATTCACGCCGCGCCGTTTCCGCGAACATCTACTACCGTGTCGCCGCGGTCCGTGAGGCCACACCCGGAGGCGCGTGCGCCTCTTCCGGACATGCCACCACACCACCCGCATGTATGAGGGGCCCGGTGCGGCGCTCGGTGGCATTACTACCCCCAGGGCCCCGTCCGCCCTAACCACTGTCGCGTTTGACCACGGATCTAGCCGCTTTGACTTTGCAGACGGGATTTGACGGTGGGCCTCTCCACCCGGTTGTGTTAGGTCAGCCCATAGGAACACTTCGGAGCAACATCCGGGACAGACCCACGGCAAGATCCCCTCCGTGTAGACCCGGCGCGTCCGTTCCCCCCTCCAGTGCGGCGATGGCGCCCGTCCGTGAGGGCGAACCCCGAGCAGCGTGCGCCTCTTCGGACATGCCACCACACCACCCCGCTTGTATGAGGGCCCGGTGCGACGCTCGGGTGGCCTTACTACCCCGGTGCCCTGTCGCCCTAACCACATGGCGTTTGACCACGCGATCTAGCCCTTTGACTTTGCACGGACGGGCTTTGACCAGTGGATCTCTCCACCCGGTTGTGTTAGGTCAGCCCATAGGAACACTTTGGAGCGACATCCGGGCCAGACCCACAGCAAGATCCCCTCCGTGTAGACCCGACACATCCGTTTCCCCCCTCTAGGTGCCGGCGGCGGCGCCGTCCGTGAGGGGGGGGCACACCCCGGAGACGTGTGCCGGGCATTTGCAACCGCCACAACACTTCCAGAATTGTGAGAGGCCGCCTACGCAAGATTTGACGGTATGCTAGCCCCCGGAGGCCGCCCGTACCCCGGTCGTGAAGCGCGAAGAGCAATCCAGCGTGGGGAAGTGTTGAGATACTTCTCCATCCGCGAAAAATATGAAAAATTACCATCGGTCCTATAGCACATCTGCCCGCGTCGTGTAAAAAACTCATGATTTTATCGTGCTCCGGTATTTAATAATATTCACGCCGCGCCGTTACGCGGAACATCTACTACCGTGTCATCGCGGTCCGTGAGGGGCCACACCGGGCGCGTGCGCCTCTTCGGACATGCCACCACACCACCCCGCATGTATGAGGGCCGGTCGCGGCAGCTCGGTGGCATTACTACCCCCCAAGGCCCCGTCCGCCCTAACCACAGCGTTTGACCACGGATCTAGCCCTTTGACTTTTGCGCAGACGGGATTTGACGGTGGGCCTCTCCACCCGGTTGTGTTAGGTCAGCCCATAGGAACACTTTGGAGCAACATCCGGCCGGACCCACGGCAAGATCCCCTCCGTGTAGACCCGGCCGCGTCCGTTTCCCCCTCCGGTGTCGGCGATGGCGCCCGTCCGTGAGGGCGAACCGGAGGCAGCGTGCGCCTCTTCGGACATGCCACCACACCACCCCGCATGTATGAGGGGCGGTGCGGCAGCTCCGGTGGCATTACTACCCCCTAGGGCCCCGTCCGCCCTAACCACTGTAGCGTTTGACCCAGCGATCTAGCCCTTTGACTTTGCACGGACGGGCTTTGACCAGTGGATCTCTCCACCCGGTTGTGTTAGGTCAGTCCATAGGAACACTTTGGAGCAACATCCGGCCCAGACCCACAGCAAGATCCCCTCCGAGTAGACTCGACGCGTCCGTTTCCCCCCTCCAGGTGCCGGCGGCGCCGTCCGTGAGGGCACACCAGAGGCGCGTGCGGGCATTTGCCACCGCCACAACACTTCGAGGTGTGAGAGGCCGCCCTACGCAGAATTGACGGTATGCACTGGCCCCGGAGGCCGCGTACAGTTGTAGGCAGCGCGAAGAGCAATCGGCGTGGGGAAGTGTTCAGATACTTCTCCATCACGAAAAATTATGAAAAATTACCATCGGTCCTATAGCACATGTGCCCACGTCGTGTAAAAAACTCATGATTTTATCGCGCTCCGAGTATTTAATAATATTCACGCCGCATCGTTTCCGCAGAACATCTACTACAGTGTCATCGCAGTCCGTGAGGGGGGCCACACCCCGGAGACCCGTGCCGCCTCTTGAGACATGCCACCACACCACCCCGCATGTATGAGGGCCCGGTCTGACGCTCGGTGGCATTACTACCCCGGGGCCCCGTCCGCCCTAACCCTGTAGCGTTTGACCACCGGATCTAGCCCTTTGACTGTGCACGGACGGGATTTGACCAGTGGGCCTCTCCACCCGGTTGTGTTAGGTCAGCCCATAGGAACACTTTGGAGCAACATCCGGGCCAGACCCACAGCAAGATCCCCTCCGTGTAGACCCGACACATCCGTTTCCCCCCTCCAGGTGCCGGCGGCGGCGCCGTCCGTGAGGGGGGCACACCCCGGAGACGTGTGCTGGGCATTTGCAACCGCCACAACACTTCCGAGTGTGAGAGGCCGCCTCGCCAAGATTTGACGGTATGCTGGCCGGAGCCCGCACGGTCGTGAAGCAGCGAAGAGCAATCCAGCGTGAGGAAGTGTTCGAGATACTTCTCCATCACGAAAAATATGAAAAATTACCATCGGTCCTATAGCACATCTGCCCGCGTCGTGTAAAAACTCATGATTTTATCGTGCTCCGGTATTTAATAATATTCACGCGCGCCGTTACCGCGGAACATCTACTACCGTGTCATCGCGGTCCGTGAGGGGCCACACCCGAGGCGCGTGCCGCCTCTTCGGACATGCCACCACACCACCCGCATGTATGAGGGGCCCGGTCGCGGCAGCTCCGGTGGCATTACTACCCCCAAGGCCCCGTCCCGCCCTAACCTGTGGCGTTTGACCACCGGATCTAGCCATTTGACTTTACCGCAGACGGGATTTGACCAGTGGGCCTCTCCACCCGGTTGTGTTAGGTCAGCCCATAGGAACACTTTGGAGCAACATCCGGGCCAGACCCATAGCAAGATCCCCTCCGTGTAGACCCGACGCGTCCGTTTCCCCCTCCAAGTGTCGGCGATGGCGCCGTCCGTGAGGGCGAACCGAGGCGGCGTGCCGCCTCTTCGGACATGCCACCACACCACCCCGCATGTATGAGGGCCCGGTGAGATGCTCCGGTGGCATTGCTACCTCCTCAGCGCCCCCGTCTCGCCTAACCCTGTAGCGTTTGACCACGCGATCTAGCCCTTTGACTTTGCACGGACGGGCTTTGACCAGTGGACCTCCCCACCCGGTTGTGTTAGGTCAGCCCATAGGAACACTACGGGCGACATCCGGGCGGACCCACATCAAGATCCCCTCCGTGTAGACCCGACGCGTCCGTTTCCCCCCTCCAGGTGCCGGCGGCGGCGCCGTCCGTGAGGGAGGGCACACCCCGGACACGCATGCCGCCTCTTCGGACATGCTTCCACACCACCCCGCATGTATGAGGGATCGGTGCGACGCTCCGGTGGCATTGCTACCCCCCTAGGGCCCCTGTCCCGCCTAACCCTGTAGCGTTTGACCACGCGATCTAGCCCTTTGACTTTGCACGGACGGGCTTTGACCAGTGGATCTCTCCACCCGATTGTGTTAGGGCAGTCCATAGGAACACTTTGGAGCAACATCCGGGCCAGACCCACAGCAAGATCCCCTCCGAGTAGACTCGACGCGTCCGTTTCCCCCCTCTAGGTGCCGGCGGCGGCGCCGTCCGTGAGGGGGGGCACACCCCGGAGACGTGTGCCGGGCATTTTCAACCGCCACAACACTTCTAGAATTGTGAGAGGCCGCCTACGCAAGATTTGACGGTATGCTAGCCCCGGGCCGCCCGCCACAGTTATGTGAAGCGAAGAGCAATCCGGCGTAGGGGAAGTGTTGAGATACTTCTCCATCACGAAAAATTATGAAAAATTACCATCGGTCCTATAGCACATGTGCCCACGTCGTGTAAAAACTCATGATTTTAGCTTGCGCTCCGGTATTTAATAATATTCACGCGCGCATCGTTTCGCGAACATCTACTACCGTGTCGCCATGATGCAGTGAGGGGCCACACCCGTGAAGCGTGCCGCCTCTTCGGACATGCCACCACACCACCCGCATGTATGAGGGCCCGGTCACGGCAGCTCGGTGGCATTGCTACCCCAGGGCCCCGTCCGCCCTAACCTGTCGCGTTTGACCACCGGATCTAGCCCTTTGACTTTGCAGACGGGATTTGACGGTGGGCCTCTCCACCCGGTTGTGTTAGATCAGCCCATAGGAACACTTTGGAGCAACATCCGGGCGGACCCACGGCAAGATCCCCTCCGTGTAGACCCGGCCGTCCGTTCCCCCCTCCGGTGCGGCGATGGCGCCCGTCCATGAGGGCGAACCCCCGAGACGCGTGCCGCCACATCGGACAAGCCACCACACCACCCAGCATGTATGAGGGCCGGTGCGGCAGCTCGGTGGCATTACTACCCCGGTGCCCTGTCGCCCTAACCACATGGCGTTTGACCCGCGACCTAGCCCGCTGACTTTGCGGACGGGCTTTGACCGGTGGACCTCCCCACCCGGTTGTGTTAGGTCAGCCCATAGGAACACTTTGGGCGACATCCGGGCGGACCCTGACAAGATCCCCTCCGTGTAGACCCGACACATCCGTTTCCCCCCTCCGGTGCGGCGGCCGCCGTCCGTGAGGGCACACCGGAGGCGTGTGCGGGCATTTGCAACCGCCACAACACTTCCAGGTGTGAGAGGCCGCCTCGCAAGATTTGGCGGTATGCTGGCCCGGAGCCGCCCGCCCACGGTCGTGAAGCAGCGAAGAGCAATCCAGCGTAGGGGAAGTGTTGAATACTTCTCCATCACGAAAAATATGAAAAATTACCATCGGTCCTATAGCACATCTGCCCGTCGTGTAAAAACTCA
The DNA here is from genome assembly GCA_021605145.1 of Aegilops bicornis. Classification (NCBI taxonomy): domain Eukaryota; kingdom Viridiplantae; phylum Streptophyta; class Magnoliopsida; order Poales; family Poaceae; genus Aegilops; species Aegilops bicornis. The sequence goes on from CM038673.1 coordinate 814,572,935, forward strand.
TGATTTTATCGTGCTCCGGTATTTAATAATATTCACGCCGCGCCGTTACCGTAGAACATCTACTACCGTGTCATCGCCAGCGATGCGTGAGGGCCACACCGGAGGCGCGTGCGCCTCTTCGGACATGCCACCACACCACCCGCATGTATGAGGGCCCGGTGCGGCAGCTCGGTGGCATTGCTACCCCCAAGGCCCCGTCCGCCCTAACCACAGCGTTTGAGCACCGGATCTAGCCCTTTGACTTTGCAGACGGGATTTGACCGGTGGGCCTCTCCACCCGGTTGTGTTAGGTCAGCCCATAGGAACACTTTGGAGCAACATCCGGGCGGACCCACGGCAAAGATCCCCTCCGTGTAGACCCGGCCAGCGTCCGTTTCCCCTCCAGTGTCGGCGATGGCGTCGTCCGTGAGGGCGAACCCGGAGACGCGTGCGCCTCTTCGGACATGCCACCACACCACCCGCATGTATGAGGGCCGGTGCGATGCTCGGTGGCATTGCTACCTCCTCGGCGCCCGTCTCGCCCTAACCACATGGCGTTTGACCACGCGATCTACCCCTTTGACTTTGCACGGACGGGCTTTGACCAGTGGACCTCCCCACCCGGTTGTGTTAGGTCAGCCCATAAGAACACTCTGGAGCGACATCCGGGCCAGACCCACAGCAAGATCCCCTCCGTGTAGACCCGACGCGTCCGTCTTCCCCCTCTCCAGTGCGGTGGCGGCGCGCCGTCCGTGAGGAGGCACACCGGACACGCATGCCGCCTCTTCCGGACATGCTTCCACACCACCCCGCATGTATGAGGGCCCGGTGCGACGCTCCGGTGGCATTGCTACCCCCCTAGGGCCCCTGTCCCGCCTAACCCTGTAGCGTTTGACCACGCGATCTAGCCCTTTGACTTTGCACGGATGGGCTTTGACCAGTGGATCTCTCCACCCGGTTGTGTTAGGTCAGTCCATAGGAACACTTTGGAGCAACATCCGGGCGGACCCACAACAAGATCCCCTCGAGTAGACTCGGCGCGTCCGTTTCCCCCCCCTCCGGTGCGGGGCTGGCGCCGTCCGTGAGGGGGCACACCCGGAGGCGTGTGCGGGCATTTTCAACCGCCACAACACTTCCAGGTGTGAGAGGCCGCCTCATAAAATTTGACGGTATACTGGCCCCGGAGGCCGCCGGCCACGGTTGTAGACAGCGAAGAGCAATCCGGCGTAGAGGAAGTGTTGAGATACTTCTCTATCACGAAATATTATAAATAATTACCATCTGTCCTATAGCACATGTGCCCACGTCGTGTAAAAACTCATGATTTTATCGCGCTCCGGTATTTAATAATATTCACGCCGCGCCGTTTCGCGAACATCTACTACCGTGTCGCCGCGGTCCGTGAGGCCACACCCGGAGATGCGTCTGCCTCTTCGGACATTCCACCACACCACCCCGCATGTATGAGGGGCGGTGCGGCAGCTCGGTGGCATTACTACCCCGGGGCCCCGTCGCCCTAACCTGTCGCGTTTGACCACCGGATCTAGCCCTTTGACTTTACCGCAGACGGGCTTTGAGCAGTGGACCTATCCACCCGGTTGTGTTATGTCAGCCCATAGGAACACTTTGGAGCAACATCCCGGCCAGACCCACGGCAAGATCCCCTCCGTGTAGACCCGACGCGTCCGTTTCCCCCCTCCAGGTGCCGGCGATGGCGCCGTCCATGAGGCGAACCCCAGACGCGTGCGCCTCTTCGGACCCGCCCCCACACCACCCCGCAGGTATGAGGGCCCGCTGCGACGCTCCGGTGTCATTGCTACCCCCCGGTGCCCCCGTCCCGCCTAACCCGCGTCCGTTTGTACACGCGACCTAGCCCTTTGACTTTGCACGGACGGGCTTTGACCAGTGGACCTCCCCACCCGGTTGTGTTAGGTCAGCCCATAGGAACACTTTGGAGCGACATCCGGGCCAGACCCACAGCAAGATCCCCTCCGTGTAGACCCGACACATCCGTTTCCCCCCTCCAGGTGCCGGTGGCGGCGCCGTCCGTGAGGGGGGGCACACCCCGGACATGCGTGCCGCCTCTTCGGACATGCCACCACACCATCCCGCATGTATGAGGCCCGGTCGCGGCAGCTCGGTGGCATTACTACCCCAGGGGCCCCGTCCGCCCTAACCACAGCGTTTGACCACGCGATCTAGCCCTTTGACTTTGCGGACGGGCTTTGACCGGTGGACCTCTCCACCCGGTTGTGTTAGGTCAGTCCATAGGAACACTTTGGAGCAACATCCGGGCGGACCCATAGCAAGATCCCTCCGAGTAGACTCGGCGCCTCCGTTTCCCCTCCGGTGCGGCGGCGCGCGCCGTCCGTGAGGGGCACTCCGGAGGCGTGTGCGGGCATTTGCAACCGCCAAAACACTTCCAGAGTGTGAGAGGCCGCCCTACAAGATTTGTGGTATGCTGCTAGCCCGGAGGCCGCGGCCACGGTCGTGAAGCAGCGAAGAGCAATCCAGCGTGAGGGAAGTGTTCGGATACTTCTCCATCAGGAAAAATTATGAAAAATTACCATCGGTCCTATAGCACATGTGCCCGTCGTGTAAAAACTCATGATTTTATCGGCGCTCCGGTATTTAATAATATTCACGCCGCGCCGTTACCGCAGAACATCTACTACCGTGTCATCGCGGTCCGTGAGGGGCCACACCCGGAGCGCGTGCCACCTCTTCGGACATGCCACCACACCACCCGCATGTATGAGGGCCGGTGCGATGCTCCGGTGGCATTGCTACCCCTAGGGCCCCGTCTGCGCCCTAACCACATGGCGTTTGACCACCGGATCTAGCCCTTTGACTTTGCAGACGGGATTTGACGGTGGGCCTCTCCACCCGGTTGTGTTAGGTCAGCCCATAGGAACACTTTGGAGCAACATCCGGGCGGACCCACGGCAAGATCCCCTCCGTGTAGACTCGGCGTCCGTTTCCCCCTCCGGTGTCGGCGATGGCGCCCGTCCGTGAGGGCGAACCCGAGAGGCGCGTGCGCCTCTTCGGACATGCCACCACACCATCCCGCATGTATGAGGGCCGGTGCGATGCTCGGTGGCATTACTACCTCCTCGGCGCCTCCGTCTCGCCCTAACCACATAGCGTTTGACCACGGGATCTAGCCCTTTGACTTTGCACGGACGGGCTTTGAGCAGTGGACCTATCCACCCGGTTGTGTTAGGTCAGTCCATAGGAACACTTTGGAGCAACATCCGGGCCAGACCCAGGGCAAGATCCCCGCCGTGTAGACCCGACGTGCCCGTTTCCCCCCTCCAGGTGCCGGCGGCGGCGCCGTCCGTGAGAGGGGGCACACCGCGGAGACGCGTGCCGCCTCTTCGGACATGCCACCACACCACCCCGCATGTATGAGGGCCCGGTGCGACGCTCGGGTGGCATTGCTACCCCCCTAGGGCCCCCGTCCCGCCTAACCCTGTAGTGTTTGACCACGCGATCTAGCCCTTTGACTTTGCACGGAAGGGCTTTGACCAGTGGATCTCTCCTCCCGGTTGTGTTAGGTCAGTCCATAGGAACACTTTGGAGCAACATCCGGGCCAGACCCACGGCAAGATCCCCTCCGTGTAGACTCGACGCGTCCGTTTCCCCCCTCCAGGGGCCGGCGGCGGCGCCGTCCGTGAGGGGGGCACACCGAAGGCGTGTGCGGGCATTTTCAACCGCCACAACACTTCTAGAATTGTGAGAGCCGCCCTCGCAAGATTTGACGGTATGCTGGCCCCGGAGCCGCCCGGCCCGCAGTTGTAGGCAGCGAAGAGCAATCCACGTAGAGGAAGTGTTGAGATACTTCTCCATCACGAAAAATTATGAAAAATTACCATCGGTCCTATAGCACATGTGCCCGTCGTGTAAAAACTCATGATTTTAGCGGCGCTCCGGTATTTAATAATATTCACGCGCGCCGTTTCGCGAACATCTACTACCGTGTCGCCGCGATGCAGTGAGGCCACACCCGTGAAGCGGCGTGCCGCCTCTTCGGACATTCCACCACACCACCCCGCATGTATGAGGGCCCGGTGCGACGCTCCGGTGGCATTGCTACCCCCCAGGGCCCCCGTCCCGCCTAACCCTGTCGCGTTTGACCACCGGATCTAGCCCTTTGACTTTGCACGGACGGGATTTGACCAGTGGGCCTCTCCACCCGGTTGTGTTAGATCAGCCCATAGGAACACTTTGGAGCAACATCCGGGCCAGACCCACGGCAAGATCCCCTCCGTGTAGACCCGACGCGTCCGTTTCCCCCCTCCAGGTGCCGGCGATGGCGCCGTCCATGAGGGGGCCGAACCCCAGAGACGCGTGCCGCCTCTTCGGACATGCCACCACACCACCCCGCATGTATGAGGGCCCGGTGCGACGCTCCGGTGGCATTGCTACCCCCCAGTGCCCCTGTCCCGCCTAACCCTGTAGCGTTTGACCACGCGACCTAGCCCTTTGACTTTGCACGGACGGGCTTTGACCAGTGGACCTCCCCACCCGGTTGTGTTAGGTCAGCCCATAGGAACACTTTGGAGCGACATCCGGGCGGACCCACGGCAAGATCCCCTCCGTGTAGACCCGACATCCGTTTCCCCCTCCGGTGCGGCGGCGGCGCCGTCCGTGAGGGGCACACCGGAGGCGTGTGCGGGCATTTGCAACCGCCACAACACTTCCGAGGTGTGAGAGGCCGCCTCGCAAGATTTGACGGTATGCTGGCCCCGGAGGCCGCGGCCACGGTCGTGAAGCAGCGAAGAGCAATCCAGCGTAGAGGGAAGTGTTGAGATACTTCTCCATCCACGAAAAATATGAAAATTACCATCGGTCCTATAGCACATCTGCCCACGTCGTGTAAAAACTCATGATTTTATCGTGCTCCGGTATTTAATAATATTCACGCCGCGCCGTTACCGCGAGAACATCTACTACCGTGTCGCCGCGGTCCGTGAGGGCCACACCCGGGCGCGCGTGCCGCCTCTTCGGACATGCCACCACACCACCCGCATGTATGAGGGCCGGTGCGGCAGCTCGGTGGCATTCCCTCGCCCCAAGGCCCCGTCCGCCCTAACCACATAGCGTTTGACCACGGATCTAGCCCTTTGACTTTGCAGACGGGCTTTGACCGGTGGACCTCCCCACCCGGTTGTGTTAGGTCAGCCCATAGGAACACTGGAGCGACATCCGGGCGGACCCACGGCAAGATCACCTCCGTGTAGACCCGGCCGTCCGTTTCCCCCCCTCCGGTGCGTGGCGGCGCCGTCCGTGAGGAAGGCACACCGGACACGCATGCCGCCTCTTCGGACATGCCACCACACCACCCGCATGTATGAGGGCCGGTGCGATGCTCCGGTGGCATTGCTACCTCCCGGGGCCCCGTCCGCCCTAACCACATAGCGTTTGACCACGCGATCTAGCCCTTTGACTTTGCGGGACGGGCTTTGACCGGTGGACCTCCCCACCCGGTTGTGTTAGGTCAGCCCATAGGAACACTGCGGAGGCGACATCCGGGCGGACCCACGGCAAGATCACCTCCGTGTAGACCCGGCCGTCCGTTTCCCCCTCCGGTGCGGCGGCGGCGCCGTCCGTGAGGAGGGCACACCGGACACGCATGCCGCCTCTTCGGACATGCTTCCACACCACCCGCATGTATGAGGGCCGGTGCGGCATCGGTGGCATTGCTACCCCCCTAGGGCCCCGTCCGCCCTAACCACATAGCGTTTGACCACGCGATCTAGCCCTTTGACTTTGCAGACGGGCTTTGACGGTGGATCTCTCCACCCGGTTGTGTTAGGTCAGTCCATAGGAACACTTTGGAGCAACATCCGGGCCAGACCCACAGCAAGATCCCCTCCGAGTAGACTCGACGCGTCCGTTTCCCCCCTCCAGGTGCCGGCGGCGGCGCCGTCCGTGGTGGGGCACACCCGAAGGCGATGTGCGGGCATTTTCAACCGCCACAACACTTCCGAATTGTGAGAGGCCGCCCTACGCAAGATTTGACGGTATACTGGCCCGGAGCCGCCCGGCCACGGTCGTGAAGCAGCGAAGAGCAATCCAGCGTGAGGGAAGTGTTCAGATACTTCTCCATCACGAAAAAATATGAAAAATTACCGTCGGTCCTATAGCACATTTGCCCACGTCGTGTAAAAAACTCATGATTTTATCGTGCTCCGAGTATTTAATAATATTCACGCTGCATCGTTACGCGAGAACATCTACTACCGTGTCGCCGCGGTCCGTGAGGGGCCACACCGAGGCGCGTGCCGCCTCTTCCGGACATGCCACCACACCACCCGCATGTATGAGGCCCGGTGCGGCGCTTCACGGTGGCATTGCTACCCCAAGGCCCCGTCCGCCTAACCACATGGCGTTTGACCACGGATCTAGCCCTTTGACTTTGCAGACGGGATTTGACGGTGGGCCTCTCCACCCGGTTGTGTTAGGTCAGCCCATAGGAACACTTTGGAGCAACATCCGGGCGGACACACGGCAAGATCCCCTCCGTGTAGACCCGGCCCGTCCGTTTCCCCTCCGGTGTCGGCGATGGCGCCCGTCCGTGAGGGCGAACCCGGAGGCAGCGTGCCGCCTCTTCGGACATGCCACCACACCACCCGCATGTATGAGGGCCGGTGCGATGCTCGGTGGCATTGCTACCTCCCAGCGCCCCGTCTTGCCCTAACCACTGTAGCTTTTAACCACGCGATCTAGCCCTTTGACTTTGCACGGACGGGCTTTGACCAGTGGACCTCCCCACCCGGTTGTGTTAGTTCAGCCCATAGGAACACTCTGGAGCGACATCCGGGCCAGACCCACAGCAAGATCACCTCCGTGTAGACCCGGCAGCGTCGTTTCCCCCTCCAGTGCGGCGGTGGCGCCGTCCGTGAGGAGGGCACACCCGGACACGCATGCCGCCTCTTCGGACATGCTTCCACACCACCCCGCATGTATGAGGGCGGTGCGGCAGCTCGGTGGCATTACTACCCCCTAGGGCCCCGTCCGCCTAACCTGTCTGCGTTTGACCACGCGATCTAGCCCTTTGACTTTGCAGACGGGCTTTGACCAGTGGATCTCTCCACCCGGTTGTGTTAGGTCAGTCCATAGGAACACTTTGGAGCAACATCCGGGCCGGACCCAGCAAGATCCCCTCCGAGTAGACTCGGCCGTCCGTTTCCCCCTCCGGTGCGGCGTGGCGCCGTCCGTGAGGGCACACCGAAGGCGTGTGCGGGCATTTTCAACCGCCACAACACTTCCAGAATTGTGAGAGGCCGCCTACGCAAGATTTGATGGTATGCTGGCCCCGGAGGCCGCCCGCAGTCGTGAAGCGAAGAGCAATCCAGCGTAGAGGAAGTGTTGAGATACTTCTCCATCACGAAAAAATATGAAAAATTACCATCGGTCCTATAGCACATCTGCCCGTCGTGTAAAAACTCATGATTTTATCGTGCTCCGGTATTTAATAATATTCACGCTGCGCCGTTACCGCGAACATCTACTACCGTGTCATCGCCATGATCCGTGAGGGCCACACCGAGGCGCGTGCCGCCTCTTCGGACATGCCACCACACCACCCCGCATGTATGAGGGCCCGGTGCGGCGCTCGGTGGCATTGCTACCCCCAAAGGCCCCGTCCGCCCTAACCACTGTAGCGTTTGACCACCGGATCTAGCCCTTTGACTTTGCACGGACTGGATTTGACCAGTGGGCCTCTCCACCCGGTTGTGTTAGGTCAGCCCATAGGAACACTTTGGAGCAACATCCGGGCCAGACACACAGCAAGATCCCCTCCGTGTAGACCCGACGCGTCCGTTTCCCCCTCCAGGTGTCGGCGATGGCGCCGTCCGTGAGGGGGCCGAACCCCGGAGACGCGTGCCGCCTCTTCGGACATGCCACCACACCACCCCGCATGTATGAGGGCCGGTGCGATGCTCGGTGGCATTGCTACCTCCCGGCGCCCCGTCTCGCCCTAACCACCTGTAGCGTTTGACCACAGCGATCTAGCCCTTTGACTTTGCGGATGGGCTTTGACCGGTGGACCTCCCCACCCGGTTGTGTTAGGTCAGCCGCATAGGAACACTGGGCGACATCCGGGCCAGACCCACAGCAAGATCACCTCCGTGTAGACCCGACGCGTCCGTTTCCCCCCTCCAGGTGCCGGCGGCGGCGCCGTCCGTGAGGGAGGGCACACCCCGGACACGCATGCCGCCTCTTCGGACATGCTTCCACCACCCGCATGTATGAGGGCCGGTGCGGCCTTCCGGTGGCATTGCTACCCCCTAGGGCCCCGTCCCGCCTAACCCTGTAGCGTTTGACCACGCGATCTAGCCCTTTGACTTTGCACGGACGGGCTTTGACCAGTGGATCTCTCCACCCGGTTGTGTTAGGTCAGTCCATAGGAACACTTTGGAGCAATATCCGGGCCAGACCCACAGCAAGATCACCTCCGTGTAGACCCGACGCGTCCGTTTCCCCCTCCAGTGCCGTGTCGCCGTCCGTGAGGAGGCACACCCGGACACGCGTGCCGCCTCTTCGGACATGCTTCCACACCACCCGCATGTATGAGGGCCCGGTGCGGCAGCTCGGTGGCATTACTACCCCCTAGGGCCCCGTCCGCCCTAACCACATGGCGTTTGACCACCGGATCTAGCCCTTTGACTTTGCACGGACGGGCTTTGACCAGTGGACCTCCCCACCCGGTTGTGTTAGGTCAGTCCATAGGAACACTCTGGAGCAACATCCGGGCCAGACCCACAGCAAGATCCCCTCCGTGTAGATCCGACGCGTCCGTTTCACCCCTCCAGGTGCCGGCGGCGGCGCCGTCCGTGAGGGGGGGCACACCCCGGACACGCCTGCCGCCTCCTCGGACATGCCACCACACCACCCCGCATGTATGAGGGCCCGGTGCGACGCTCCGGTGGCATTGCTACCCCCCGGGCCCCGTCCGCCCTAACCACATAGCGTTTGACCAGCGATCTAGCCCTTTGACTTTGCAGACGGGCTTTGACCGGTGGACCTCCCCACCCGGTTGTGTTAGGTCAGCCCATAGGAACACTACGGGCGACATCCGGGCGGACCCACAGCAAGATCACCTCCGTGTAGACCCGGCAGCGTCCGTTTCCCCCCTCCAGTGCGGCGGCGCGCCGTCCGTGAGGAGGGCACACCGGACACGCATGCCGCCTCTTCGGACATGCTTCCACACCACCCGCATGTATGAGGGCCGGTGCGGCGCTCGGTGGCATTGCTACCCCCTAGGGCCCCGTCCGCCCTAACCTGTAGCGTTTGACCACGCGATCTAGCCGCTGACTTTGCAGACGGGCTTTGACCGGTGGATCTCTCCACCCGGTTGTGTTAGGTCAGTCCATAGGAACACTTTGGAGCAACATCCGGGCGGACCCACGGCAAGATCCCCTCGAGTAGACTCGGCGTCCGTTTCCCCCCTCCGGTGCGGCGTGGCGCCGTCCGTGGTGGGGCACACCCGAAGGCGTGTGCGGGCATTTTCAACCGCCACAACACTTCGAGAATTGTGAGAGGCCGCCCTCGCAAGATTTGGCGGTATGCTGGCCCCGAGGCCGCGGCCCGCGGTCGTGAAGCAGCGAAGAGCAATCAGCGTAGAGGAAGTGTTCAGATACTTCTCCATCACGAAAAAATATGAAAAATTACCGTCGGTCCTATAGCACATTTGCCCACGTCGTGTAAAAAACTCATGATTTTATCGTGCTCCGAGTATTTAATAATATTCACGCTGCATCGTTACCGCAGAACATCTACTACCGTGTCATCGCAGTCCGTGAGGGGGGCCACACCCGGGCGCGTGCCGCCTCTTCGGACATGCCACCACACCACCCCGCATGTATGAGGGGCCGGTGCGGCAGCTCCGGTGGCATTGCTACCCCCAAGGCCCCGTCCCGCCTAACCACATGGCGTTTGACCACCGGATCTAGCCCTTTGACTTTGCGCAGACGGGATTTGACGGTGGGCCTCTCCACCCGGTTGTGTTAGGTCAGCCCATAGGAACACTTTGGAGCAACATCCGGGCGGACACACGGCAAGATCCCCTCCGTGTAGACCCGGCAGCGTCCGTTTCCCCTCCGGTGTCGGCGATGGCGCCGTCCGTGAGGGCGAACCCCAGAGGCAGCGTGCCGCCTCTTCGGACATGCCACCACACCACCCCGCATGTATGAGGGCCCGGTGCGATGCTCCGGTGGCATTGCTACCTCCTCAGCGCCCCCGTCTCGCCTAACCCTGTAGCGTTTGACCACGCGATCTAGCCCTTTGACTTTGCACGGACGGGCTTTGACCAGTGGACCTCCCCACCCGGTTGTGTTAGGTCAGCCCATAGGAACACTCTGGGCGACATCCGGGCGGACCCACGGCAAGATCACCTCCGTGTAGACCCGACGCGTCCGTTTCCCCCCTCCAGGTGCCGGCGGCGGCGCCGTCCGTGAGGGAGGGCACACCCCGGACACGCATGCCGCCTCTTCGGACATGCTTCCACACCACCCCGCATGTATGAGGGCTCGGTGCGGCAGCTCGGTGGCATTGCAACCCCTAGGGCCCCGTCCGCCCTAACCTGTAGCGTTTGACCACGCGATCTAGCCCTTTGACTTTGCGCAGACGGGCTTTGACCGGTGGATCTCTCCACCCGGTTGTGTTAGGTCGGTCAATAGGAACACTTTGGAGCAACATCCGGGCGGACCCACGGCAAGATCCCCTCCGAGTAGACTCGGCGCGTCCGTTTCCCCCCTCCGGTGCGGCGGCGCCGTCCGTGAGGGGGCACACCCGAGGCGTGTGCGGGCATTTTCAACCGCCACAACACTTCGAGGTGTGAGAGGCCGCCTACGCAAGATTTGATGGTATGCTGGCCCCGGAGGCCGGCCACGGTCGTGAAGCAGCGAAGAGCAATCGCGTGGGGAAGTGTTGAGATACTTCTCCATCACGAAAAAATATGAAAAATTACCATCGGTCCTATAGCACATCTGCCCGCGTCGTGTAAAAACTCATGATTTTATCGTGCTCCGGTATTTAATAATATTCACGCTGCATCGTTACCGCGAACATCTACTACCGTGTCATCGCGGTCCGTGAGGGGCCACACCCGGGCGCGTGCCGCCTCTTCGGACATGCCACCACACCACCCGCATGTATGAGGGCCGGTGCGGCAGCTCCGGTGGCATTGCTACCCCCAAGGCCCCGTCCGCCTAACCCTGTAGCGTTTGACCACCGGATCTAGCCCTTTGACTTTGCGGACGGGATTTGACGGTGGGCCTCTCCACCCGGTTGTGTTAGGTCAGCCCATAGGAACACTTTGGAGCAACATCCGGGCGGACACACGGCAAGATCCCCTCCGTGTAGACCCGGCAGCGTCCGTTTCCCCCTCCGGTGTCGGCGATGGCGCCCGTCCGTGAGGGCGAACCCGAGGCAGCGTGCCGCCTCTTCGGACATGCCACCACACCACCCGCATGTATGAGGGCGGTGCGATGCTCGGTGGCATTGCTACCTCCCGGCGCCCCGTCTGCGCCCTAACCTGTAGCGTTTGACCACGCGATCTAGCCCTTTGACTTTGTACGGATGGGCTTTGACCAGTGGACCTCCCCACCCGGTTGTGTTAGGTCAGACCATAGGAACACTCTGGAGCGACATCCGGGCCAGACCCACAGCAAGATCACCTCCGTGTAGACCCGACGCGTCCGTTTCCCCCCTCCAGGTGCCGGCGGCGGCGCCGTCCGTGAGGGAGGGCACACCCCGGACACGCATGCCGCCTCTTCGGACATGCTTCCACACCACCCCGCATGTATGAGGGCCGGTGCGGCAGCTCGGTGGCATTACTACCCCCTAGGGCCCCGTCCGCCCTAACCACATAGCGTTTGACCACGCGATCTAGCCCTTTGACTTTGCAGACGGGCTTTGACGGTGGATCTCTCCACCCGGTTGTGTTAGGTCAGTCCATAGGAACACTTTGGAGCAATATCCGGGCCAGACCCACAGCAAGATCCCCTCCGAGTAGACTCGACGCGTCCGTTTCCCCCCTCCAGTGCGTGGCCCGGCGCCGTCCGTGAGGGCACACCTGAAGGCGTGTGCGGGGATTTTCAACCGCCACAACACGTCCCTCCTTGTGATAGGCCGCCTACGGAAGATTTGAAGGTATGCTAGCCCCGGGAGGCCGCCCGCCCCAGTCGTAGAAGCGAAGAGCAATCCGGCGTAGAGGAAGTGTTGAGATACTTCTCCATCACGAAAAATTATGAAAAATTACCATCGGTCCTATAGCACATGTGCCCACATCGTGTAAAAACTCATGATTTTAGCGGCGCTCCGGTATTTAATAATATTCACGCCGCATCGTTTTCGCGAACATCTACTACCGTGTCGCCGCGGTCCGTGAGGCCACACCACAGGCGGCGTGCCGCCTCTTCGGACATGCCACCACACCACCCGCATGTATGAGGGGCCCGGTGCGGCAGCTCGGTTGCATTGCTACCCCACGGGGCCCCGTCCGCCCTAACCTGGCGTTTGACCACGGATCTAGCCCTTTGACTTTACGCAGACGGGATTTGACCAGTGGGCCTCTCCACCCGGTTGTGTTAGGTCAGCCCATAAGAACACTTTGGAGCAACATCCGGGCAGACCCACGGCAAGATCCCCTCCGTGTAGACCCGACGCATCCGTTTCCCCCCTCAAGGTGCCGGCGATGGCGCCGTCCGTGAGGGCGAACCCGGAGGCAGCGTGCCGCCTCTTCCGGACATGCCACCACACCACCCGCATGTATGAGGGCCGGTGCGGCAGCTCCGGTGGCATTACTACCCCCAGTGCCCTGTCCGCCCTAACCACATGTAGCGTTTGACCACGCGACCTAGCCCTTTGACTTTGCAGACGGGCTTTGACGGTGGACCTCCCCACCCGGTTGTGTTAGGTCAGCCCATAGGAACACTTTGGGCGACATCCGGGCGGACCCACAGCAAGATCCCCTCCGTGTAGACCCGACACATCCGTTTCCCCCCTCCAGGTGCCGGTGGCGGCGCCGTCCGTGAGGGGGGGCACACCCCGAACATGCGTGCCGCCTCTTCGGACATGCCACCACACCACCCCGCATGTATGAGGGCCCGGTGCGGCAGCTCGGTGGCATTACTACCCCCCAGGGCCCCGTCCGCCCTAACCACTGTAGCATTTGACCACGCGACCTAGCCCTTTGACTTTGCACGGACGGGCTTTGACCAGTGGACCTCTCCACCCGGTTGTGTTAGGTCAGTCCATAGGAGCACTTTGGAGCAACATCCGGGCCAGACCCATAGCAAGATCCCCTCCGAGTAGACTCGACGCCTCTGTTTCCCCCCTCCAGTCTTTGGCGTGGCGCCGTCCGTGAGGGGCACTCCGGAGGCGTGTCTTTGGGCATTTGCAACCGCCAAAACACTTCCAGAATTGTGAGAGGCCGCCTCGCAAGATTTGACGGTATGCTAGCCCCGGAGGCCGCGGCCTGATCGTGAAGCGCGAAGAGCAATCCAGCGTAGAGGGAAGTGTTGAGATACTTCTCCATCACGAAAAATTATGAAAAATTACCATCGGTCCTATAGCACATGTGCCCCGTCGTGTAAAAACTCATGATTTTATCGCGCTCCGGTATTTAATAATATTCACGCCGCGCCGTTACGCGAGAACATCTACTACCGTGTCATCGCGGTCCGTGAGGGGCCACACCGGAGGCAGCGTGCCGCCTCTTCGGACATACCACCACACCACCCCGCATGTATGAGGGCCGGTGCGATGCTCGGTGGCATTACTACCCCTAGGGCCCCGTCCGCCTAACCACAGCGTTTGACCACGGATCTAGCCCTTTGACTTTGCAGACGGGATTTGACCAGTGGGCCTCTCCACCCGGTTGTGTTAGGTCAGCCCATAGGAACACTTTGGAGCAACATCCGGGCCAGACCCACAGCAAGATCCCCTCCGTGTAGACCCGACGCGTCCGTTTCCCCCTCCAGGTGTCGGCGATGGCGCCGTCCGTGAGGGGGCCGAACCCCGGAGACGCGTGCCGCCTCTTCGGACATGCCACCACACCACCCCGCATGTATGAGGGCCCGGTGCGATGCTCCGGTGGCATTGCTACCTCCTCAGCGCCCCGTCTCGCCTAACCCTGTAGCGTTTGACCACGCGATCTAGCCCTTTGACTTTGCACGGACGGGCTTTGACCAGTGGACCTCCCCACCCGGTTGTGTTAGGTTAGCCCATAGGAACACTCTGGAGCGACATCCGGGCCAGACCCACAGCAAGATCCCCTCCGTGTAGACCCGACGCGTCCGTTTCCCCCCTCCAGGTGCCGGCGGCGGCGCCGTCCGTGAGGGAGGGCACACCCCGGACACGCATGCCGCCTCTTCGGACATGCTTCCACACCACCCTGCATGTATGAGGGCCCAGTGCGACGCTCCGGTGGCATTGCTACCCCCCTAGGGCCCCGTCCGCCTAACCTGTAGTGTTTGACCACGCGATCTAGCCCTTTGACTTTGCAGACGGGCTTTGACGGTGGATCTCTCCACCCGATTGTGTTAGGTCAGTCCATAGGAACACTTTGGAGCAACATCCGGGCCGGACCCACGGCAAGATCCCCTCGAGTAGACTCGGCGTCCGTTTCCCCCCTCCGGTGCGGTGGCGCGCCGTCCGTGAGGGGGCACACCGAAGGCGTGTGCGGGCATTTTCAACCGCCACAACACGTCCAGCCGTGTGAGAGGCCGCCTACGCAAGATGTGACGGTATGCTCGCCCCCGGAGGCCGCCGGCCACAGTTGTAGGCAGCGAAGAGCAATCCGGCGTGAGGGAAGTGTTCAAATACTTCTCCATCACGAAAAATTATGAAAAATTACCATCGGTCCTATAGCACATGTGCCCGCGTCGTGTAAAAACTCATGATTTTAAGCGCGCTCGGTATTTAATAATATTCACGCCCGCATCGTTTCCGCCAAAACATCTACTACCGTGTCATCGCGATGCGTGAGGGGCCACACCGGAGGCAGCGTGCGCCTCTTCGGACATGCCACCACACCACCCCGCATGTATGAGGGCCCGGTCGCGGCAGCTCGGTGGCATTACTACCCCAGGGCCCCGTCCGCCCTAACCTGTCGCGTTTGACCACCGGATCTAGCCCTTTGACTTTGCAGACGGGATTTGACCGGTGGGCCTCTCCACCCGGTTGTGTTAGCTCAGCCCATAGGAACACTTTGGAGCAACATCCGGGCGGACCCACGGCAAGATCCCCTCCGTGTAGACCCGGCCGTCCGTTTCCCCCCTCCAGTGCGGCGATGGCGCCGTCCGTGAGGGCGAACCCGGAGGCGCGTGCCGCCTCTTCGGACATGCCACCACACCACCCTGCATGTATGAGGGCCCGGTGCGGCCTTTCGGTGGCATTACTACCCCGGTGCCCTGTCCGCCCTAACCACTGGCGTTTGACCACGCGACCTAGCCCTTTGACTTTGCACGCAGACGGGCTTTGACGATGGACCTCCCCACCCGGTTGTGTTAGGTCAGCCCATAGGAACACTTTGGAGCGACATCCGGGCGGACCCACAGCAAGATCCCCTCCGTGTAGAGCCGACATCCGTTTCCCCCTCCGGTGCGGTGGCGGCGCCGTCCGTGAGGGGCACACCGGAGATGTGTGCGGGCATTTGCAACCGCCACAACACTTCTAGAATTGTGAGAGGCCGCATCGCCAAGATTTGGCCGGTATGCTAGCCCCGGAGGCCGCCCGGCCACAGTCGTGAAGCAGCGAAGAGCAATCCAGCGTGGGGAAGTGTTCAGATACTTCTCCATCACGAAAAAATATGAAAAATTACCATCGGTCCTATAGCACATCTGCCCACGTCGTGTAAAAAACTCATGATTTTATCGTGCTCCGAGCATTTAATAATATTCACGCTGCATCGTTACCGCAGAACATCTACTACCGTGTCATCGCCGCGGTCCGTGAGGGGGCCACACCGGGCGCGTGCCGCCTCTTCGGACATGCCACCACACCACCCCGCATGTATGAGGGCCCGGTGCGGCAGCTCCGGTGGCATTGCTACCCCCAAGGCCCCGTCCGCCCTAACCACATGGCGTTTGACCACCGGATCTAGCCCTTTGACTTTACGGCCGGGATTTGACGGTGGGCCTCTCCACCCGGTTGTGTTAGGTCAGCCCATAGGAACACTTTGGAGCAACATCCGGGCGGACACGGCAAGATCCCGTCCGTGTAGACCCGGCGCGTCCGTTTCCCCCCCTCGGTGTCGGCGATGGCGCGTCCGTGAGGGCGAACCCGGAGGCGCGTGCGCCTCTTCGGACATGCCACCACACCACCCGCATGTATGAGGGCCGGTGCGATGCTCGGTGGCATTGCTACCTCCCGGCGCCCCGTCTCGCCTAACCACATAGCGTTTGACCACGCGATCTAGCCCTTTGACTTTGCAGACGGGCTTTGACGGTGGACCTCCCCACCCGGTTGTGTTAGGTCAGCCCATAGGAACACTCTGGAGCGACATCCGGGCCAGACCCACAGCAAGATCACCTCCGTGTAGACCCGACGCGTCCGTTTCCCCCCTCCAGGTGCCGGCGGCGGCGCCGTCCGTGAGGGAGGGCACACCCCGGACACGCATGCCGCCTCTTCGGACATGCTTCCACACCACCCCGCATATATGAGGGCCCGGTGAGACGCTCGGGTGGCATTGCTACCCCCCAGGGCCCCGTCCCGCCTAACCCTGTATCGTTTGACCACGGGATCTAGCCCTTTGACTTTTCACGGACGGGCTTTGAGTAGTGGATCTATCCAACCGGTTGTGTTAGGTCAATCCATAGGAACACTTTGGAGCAACATCCGGGCCAGACCCACGGCAAGATCCCCTTCGTGTAGACCCGACGCGTCCGTTTCCCCCCTCCAGGTGCCGGCGGCGGCGCCGTCCGTGAGGGGGGGGGGGCACACCCCAGAGACGTGTGCCGGGCATTTTCAACCGCCACAACACTTTCAGAATTGTGAGAGGCCGCCTACGCAAGATTTGACGGTATGCTAGCCCCCGGAGGCCGCCGGCCACAGTTGTAGACGCGCGAAGAGCAATCCGCGTAGAGGGAAGTGTTCAGATACTTCTCCGTCATGAAAAATTACCATCGGTCCTATAGCACATGTGCCCACGTCATGTAAAAAACTCATGATTTTATCGCGCTCCGAGTATTTAATAATATTCACGCCGCGCCGTTTCCGCGAACATCTACTACCGTGTCGCCAGCGGTCCGTGAGGGCCACACCACAGAGCAGCGTGCCGCCTCTTCGGACATGCCACCACACCACCCGCATGTATGAGGGCCGGTCGCGGCAGCTCCGGTGGCATTACTACCCCCGGGGCCCCGTCCCGCCCTAACCTGTAGCGTTTGACCACGGATCTAGCCGCTGACTTTGCAGACGGGATTTGACCGGTGGGCCTCTCCACCCGGTTGTGTTAGGTCAGCCCATAGGAACACTTTGGAGCAACATCCGGGCCAGACCCACGGCAAGATCCCCTCCGTGTAGACCCGACGCATCCGTTTCCCCCCTCCAGGTGCCGGCGATGGCGCCGTCCGTGAGGGGGCCGAACCCCGGACATGCGTGCCGCCTCTTCGGACATGCCACCACACCACCCCGCATGTATGAGGGCCCGGTGCGGCAGCTCGGTGGCATTACTACCCCGGGGCCCCGTCCGCCTAACCCTGTAGCGTTTGACCACGCGATCTAGCCCTTTGACTTTGCACGGACGGGCTTTGACCAGTGGACCTCTCCACCCGGTTGTGTTAGGTCAGTCCATAGGAACACTTTGGAGCAACATCCGGGCCAGACCCATAGCAAGATCCCCTCCGAGTAGACTCGACGCCTCCGTTTCCCCCCTCCAGGTGCCGGCGGCGGCGCCGTCCGTGAGGGGGGGGGGGCACTCCCCGGAGACGTGTGCTGGGCATTTGCAACCGCCAAAACACTTCCAGAATTGTGAGAGGCCGCCTACGCAAGATTTGACGGTATGCTAGCCCCGGAGGCCGCCGGCCCGCGATCGTGAGCAGCGAAGAGCAATCAGCGTGAGGGAAGTGTTGAGATACTTCTCCATCACGAAAAATTATGAAAAATTACCATCGGTCCTATAGCACATGTGCCCACGTCGTGTAAAAAACTCATGATTTTATCGCGCTCCGAGTATTTAATAATATTCACGCCGCATCATTACCGCAGAACATCTACTACCGTGTCATCGCAGTCCGTGAGGGCACACCCGGAGGCGTGCCGCCTCTTCGGACATGCCACCACACCACCCGCATGTATGAGGGCCGGTGCGATGCTCGGTGGCATTGCTACCCCTAGGGCCCCGTCCCGCCTAACCTCGTAGCGTTTGACCACGAGATCTAGCCCTTTGACTTTGCACAGACGGGATTTGACCAGTGGGCCTCTCCACCCGGTTGTGTTAGGTCAGCCCATAGGAACACTTTGGAGCAACATCCGGGCCAGACCCACAGCAAGATCCCCTCCGTGTAGACCCGACGCGTCCGTTTCCCCCCTCCAGCTGCCGAGGGAATTTTGCCCCTCGGTGGCAGGGCCTGCCCCCTCATTGATCCGCAAAAGGCCTACGCATGTCGCAAAGATATCACATAGGATTTTCCATGGTGCTTCCGGGCATGATTTCATGTGGCGCCTTGCAGATCTCTAATTTTCGGCATTGATACTGTGATTGCAATAAATGTCTCAAATATTGCAGGTGGGTCCGAAAAATGCGGGGCACAGCACGTGTCATTTGATGGCCTCCTTTGAGAGCACGAGAAGTTTCAAGTCCAGCGAACAACATGACCTGCACTTCCTTCACAAACCCGACATGTTCCTCTCGATACCCAGAGACAACCTCGGAGATGGTGTAGTTTACAAGAAGCCTTATGGGAGGCCTATTCGAAATGCGCTTAAATTTTTACCACACCCTACAAGGGCCATGTATGAAATAATCAATGTTGGGGATATCGTTTTCGGGAACTTATCGGTCGACCCGAGATAACGGGTAAATCGGCCAGTTTATCTGCATATGAGCCGATTTATCTTATCGGGCAGACATCAAAGCCATAAATCAGTCAGTTTATTGAAATATTGGCCATATATCGAATAGTGGAAATAATGAAATAAGGGGAGAGCGTTTCATTTATAAAAGCAATGAAATAGAAATACAAAAAAACAATAAGATGAAAATTAAATTAAGTATAATACAAAGACAATAAAAATAAAGTACAGAAATTATAGACCTTGTATTTTTCTTATTATTGAAATAATAAACTTTTATTATTGAAATAAAATAATAAATTTTTATTATTGAAATAATTTTTTTATAGACCGTGTATTTTTCTTTGACACTCGGCTTACTCTTTTGCTACTGTGGACTTATCGAAAATAGACGCGAAGAGCTCAATTTTGGCCCAAATCGACCCCTTGAGCACCCCCAAGCCAGGCCGCCCGTGCCTCTCCCCGCCGCCCTGTCTTCCCCCAATCTCTGCCCCCGCCGCCCAAAATCGCCAGACGCACTGCCCGGCTGCTGCCACCTCCGCCTTCTGCAGATCCACACGTCGCCGCCTCCCTTGCCTAGCATGAGCTCCCCCGACCAGGCCCTCCCACCGGCCGCCGCCCCTCGCCGTCTGCTAGGGTTAAGGTCGCTGGGCCTTCTCCGTGGCGCTACCTTCCCTCCGCCGGCAGGTACACCTCTCTCTCTCCCTCACTCTCTCTCTTCTCTATCTCTCTCTCTCTCTGACCGGCCCTGTTCTCTGCAGATCCGGTTCAGCTCCTTCGGCAGCAAGGTGCTTGGCGAGAAGGACGCTTGGAAGGTGACCCAGACGGTGCTCAGCTCCTCCAGCGGCAAGGTGCTTGGCTCCTCCAGCGGCAAGGTGAGCGGCAACATGATCTCTGTACCTGAGACATGTTCAAGTCTGAGCGGACGTTTGGGTTCAGTTTGCATCTTCAAGTACATACACATGTTGGTTTAGTTTGCATCTGTACATACACATGCTGCCCTGCTGATCTCCTCCTCCTCTGCAAGGTGCTCCGTGACAAGGTGCTCCGACGCTTGGAAGGTGACCCAGCGGTGCTCAGCTCCGGCGGCAAGGTGTTCGATCTGAGCGGACGTTTGGGTTCAGTTTGCATCTTGATGCATTACACATGTTTGGTTTAGTTTGCATCTGTACATACACATGCTGCCCCTGCTGATCTCCTCCTCCTTTGCAAGGTGCTCACGTGACAAGGTGCCCTGCTGATCTCCTCCTCGTCTGCAACAACAGTAGCAACAAACTAGGTCTTGGTTCTGCTCCCTCCCACAATTGCATCTTGAGAACCAAAATTATGGCAGTATTTATGTTAGGCTATGGTAATCGAGACGCAACCATTGTTAGGCTATGGGAGTTGAGAAGAAACAGTACCCATGTGGAGTGGAGAACAACAACAGCCTCATAGTTGAAATTTAATAACTTCAGATTGAAATTCAATGATATGAAATGATTGTACTAACAGTTCAAAGTACTCTCAATACTCTAAAATATTGTGATATCTGAAAACTGTGGTATCTTATATCTACTTGCTAAAAGCATCATTTTAATTAACCAATCTATCCAAGACACATAAAAGGTTCTGGTTTGATGGATGATTACCAAACATGAAGGATGATTACCAAATATGTTGTGTTCTGGTTTGTGCATATTAATTATGTTTGATCTTAGATTGCACTTTATTGCAGGACACACATTAGTTTGATGTCGGGACCGTCGTTGTAGGGCTGGGCTTCTTGCTGGAGGGACGACCGGCACCAAACACACTTCTAGGGTAAGAATCATTCGCCTCGTAGGATTTATGTATATGTAAATCATGTAGCTAGCTAGTCGCGTTACCTATGCGTCTCCCGTTCGAAAGATTTACATTATTTATAAATATGCAACTCTTTGCATATTTATAACCGTAACTTTCGAATTGTCCAGCGTTTTCCACGGACAGCCGAGGGTGTGTAGGCTAACCGTTTTCATGCTCTACTCGATCCGATCTGAGAATTTCGGCGTCTTCCCATTGTTCTCCGGATGCACATTCTCTCGACTTGTTGTCGAGGCGTGTATTTGGAGAACAGCGGGAGGTGCTGCCAAATTCTGTGATGGATCGTAGTAGTGCATGAAAACGCTCAAGCTCTACACACCGGTGAGATTAGACCTATCCTTGCCAATTAGGTAGTTTGAGTTCATGCCGTAAAACCTAAATAATTATATTTAATTGAACTAATACTGGGTGAAACTACTTGGTCAATGTAAACACATCGGATGGAGGATCGTGAGTGGATGTATAGTGGTTGGATGAGTGGGGGGTGTGCTTCGGAATGGATTACAAAGACGAATCAGTCCTTGGAAGCAGCATTTGCGAGCACACGGGACGTGGTGGAGTGTGGTGCCCTTGCACCATTTGCGGCAACACAAAGGAAAAAACAAAGGATGAAATGGGTAGGCACCTTCTCAAGAATGGGTTTATGCCAGACTACCACCGATGGGTCGCACATGGTGAGTTTGAGCCCAGCGTCTGCGAGAGAGGAGGTGAATGCGACAACGCATGAGCTCACCCGAATATGTTACTCATGTTGAATTCATGCTAGATGACCTGGAAAATGCTGCAGCGCCTGAAAATCCAGCCGTAGGTGAAGAGGGGCGAGGGGAGGAGGATGTGGAGCAAAGGAATAGCAAGTTCTATGAAACTTTGAATGAGGCACAGAGGCCCCTACACGGGCATACCGAGGTCACTCAACTAGATGGCATCGCATGCCTGCTTGCCGTGAAGTCCCAGTTTGGCTGGAGTAGATCTTCCTTCGATACACTTTTGACCGTTATTCGCACTCTATTGCCGAAAGAGAATATTTTGCCAAAGAACATGTACGAAGTCAAACAAAATCTTCCGTGAACTTGGTTGCCATATGAGCGAATACATGTTTGTCCAAACACATGCATCTTATTTCGGAAAGAACATGCGAATGCAAATTCTTTATCCAGTGCAAATCCTCTAGATATATTGAGGTCGATGGTGATGATGGTCAGAAGAGGCAGCTCACAATTCCCCAGAAAGTCCTTCGGTATCTAGATCCCATACCAAGGATCCAACGCATGTTTATGTCTGCGGAATCTGCCCAAAACATGAGGTGGGCGGCAGAAGGGACTAGATACCGCCACAAATCGTTATACATCCGTCTGATGCTGAAGCATGGAAGGATTTCGTTAAGCGATACCCATACAAGGCTGGCAAAAAAGACAGTGTATCAATTGCAGTAACAACTGATGGGTTCAATCCATTTGGTATGACTAATGCCACATACAGTTGTTGGCCCGTGTTTGTTATTCCGATGAATCTGCCCCCTGGCTTCTGCATGAAACGGCAGAACATGTTCCTGTCGCTGGTCATTCCAGGTCCTGGATATCCGGGGAAGAAGATGAGTTTATACTTGGAGCCGCTTGTGGATGACTTGATTGTAGCTTGGGATAAAGGGATACGGACATACAATGCCCTAACTAAGAAGCACTTCGATATGTATGTTTGGTATTTCACATCCCTGCATGACCTACCGGCACGTGCGATTTTCTGCGGCTGATGTGTACATGGGAAGTGGCCTTGCCCGGTGTGTATGCAGAATCTAAGATTCTATTGGCTGAAGAAAGGTGGGAAGTTTACCTGCTTTGACAAGCATCGCCCGTTCCTTCGTCCTGATCATCCATTCAGACGAGACAAAAAGAACTTCAAGAAAGGGAAAGTTATCGATGCTCCACCCCCACCTGTAATGACCGGTCACATGATCAAGGCTCGATTAGATGCTCTCGACCCAATGCCAACGGGTCAGGTTTTGTGGGATATGGAGAGACACAACTGGACTCACATACCATGCATGTGGAAGCTCCCTTACTTTCAGGATCTCCTTCTCCCACATAACATTGATGTGATGCACACTGAGAAGAATATCGCCGAGGCCCTTTTTGGCACAATATTCGACACGGAGAAGACTAAAGACAACGTCAAGGCTAGACTTGATCAAGAGAAACTGTGTGATAGGCCGAGTTTAAATATGATCGAACCTGGACCCAGAAGAAAAGGGTGGCACAAGCCACCGGCCCCGTTCTACCCTGTAAGGAAGCACAGGAAGGTAATGATGCAGTGGGTCTTGGACAAATTGCGGTTCTCTGATGGGTACACAGGAAATATAATGAAGGGAGTGAATATGAGTACATTGCGAATAGGGGGGCTCAAGAGCCATGACTATCATGTCTGGCTTGAGCGAGTAATGCCAGTGATGATTCGAGGCTATGTCTTCGAGGAGATTTGACGAGTGCTGGCGGAGTTGAGCTATTTCTTCCGTCAGCTTTGTGCTAAAGAGTTAGACCCAAAAGTTATTGAGAAGCTGGAGAAACAGGCACCAGAGTTGTTGTGCAAGCTAGAGAGGATCTTTCCACCAAGCTTCTTTAATCCGATGCAACATATGATCTTGCATCTTCCGTCTGAGGCACGATTGGGGGGGCCTGTGCAGTACCGTTGGATGTATGCACCTGAGAGAGAAAACAAGAATCTTCGTGCCAAACGCAAGAATAAATGTCGTATTGAAGCATCCATAGTCGAGGCCTATCTCAACGAGGAGGTGTCGAACAACACGACAAAGTACTATGATCCCAATATTCCCACTCAGCATAATCCAGTCGTTCGTTACAATGTCATCACCCCAGCCGATCTACCCCCACTTAGCATCTTCGCAGGGGTAGGTGGCGGAGCAAGTGGCAGAAGACCCAGGCACATAAAACATCCAGAGTGGACAACTATTATGTCGTATGTGTTGACAAACATGCCAGAAGTACAACCGTACATTGAGTAAGTGCTTCCCATATTTTTCGCAAATAATCAAAATTAAGTTTGTGTCGACTTTGTTTCTTTCTCATTGCTATAGTGAATTCACACTTGAATGTTGGAACCTAGAAAGGCCCCCTACCGAGGAAGAGAGGGAACGTATCTTTAAAAAAGGCGGTAAAGAAAATGGCGGCTTCATTCCTTGGTTCGCGGCAAAAGTATGCCAATCTGTCCAACCTTCTTCTAGTGCTGACATTTCAAGTTGGCCTTACTTCCAACTCATACATCAAACTTTTCTTATTATAAACTTGTAGGCAAAAAGGGACCCTATGAGAGCCGATTTGAAAGATTTTGCCACGAGCTTCACATGTTCCGCCAAGAAATTAAAGGCTTATGATGTGAATGGGTATCGCTTCCATACCCATTCTTACGACATGATTCGGCCCGGTCAAAAAACAATAAATAGCGGGGTTGTAACACCAGGGACAGATGGACTTCAGTACTATGGAAGAATCGAGGAAATGATCCAGCTGGATTATGGTTTGGGCAACCGGCTGAACCCCGTTGTTTTCAGATGCCATTGGTTTGACCCAACCAGAGTCAGGCGGTACCCAGACATTGGGTGGGTTGAAATTCAGCGGGCATACAAGTATGATGGAGATGATGTCTATATTTTGGCTAACCAGGCCAAGCAGGTATTCTATCTACCGTATGCGTGCCAAACCGTGAAGTACCTAAAGGGCTGGGATGTTGTGTACAATGTACCCACACATAATAAACCGGCTGTTCCAACCGATGAAGATTTCCAACGCATAAACCCCAACACATATGAGGGTGAGTTCTATCAGGAAGATGGGCTCACGGGTGAATTTAGTATCCACTTGCCCACTGACGAGGATGACATGGAGGAAGACGATGAGGAAGATGAAGATGAGGGCATGGAAGCGAAGGATGAGCCGGACAATGATGAAATCATTGAAGATCCCATGGACCTGAATTTACTTGAACGAGTCCGTCTAGGTGAAGAAGATGAGCCAGATGGTCCACCTCCAGACTATACTCCGGAATGGTGGGATGACATGCGTGGCAGCGATGATGAAACTCTCGGGCCAACTAATGATCCAAACGCCGAGGACTATGACTTTTGAAACTTGTAACAACTCTATGTACTATGAACAATGAGGACGACGCGGGTGATAGTGATGCTGTACTTTTTGATGTAAACCAACTATGTACTATGAACTTGTACTCTTGAATGTAAACTTTGTCGAGTCTTAACTATTCAATGTACTTCTAGATGTAAGACAACTCTGTACTATGAACATGTGCTTCTCACAAGAAGTTCTTCCCTATGGATTTTAACTTATGCATATGATTTTTTTATGATTTTTTTAACTAATCAAAATACTCTTTCTCATAGCAGGTGACTGAATGATGCCAGGCAACAAAAATAAAAAAGTTAAGAGCATCGACAATGTGATTAAAAGGTTAGGCAAGGTGGCGGGGGCCATAAAGAAGGGCACCGATGCAGCAGCTTCCACACAGTGGGCAGGGCCAAACACCTTTCGGCCGAGCCACGGTGGATAGTACCCAGGGTAGACGATGTGGTCATACCACTGTATCCCGTGTTGCTAGCCCTATCCCCTCCGCCGATTCTGAGGATGAGTCAGAGGAGGGGGCAGAGGAGGATGCAGAGGAGGAGCCAGTTGTGGAGGTGGAGCGGACGAGGTCTCATCGTGATTGGCAGCACGTGGAAGGGTCATCACGTGGTGCGACTCAGGAGGAGGAGGAGGAGGAGGAGGAGGAGGAGGAGGGGGAGGAGTTGGAGGAGGGAGAGTATGAGGTGGAGGTATCGGCAAAGGACATGGAAAGGAGACCAAAATATGGTTGTGTGGGGTGTCCACGCTCCCTTCGCGACCATATCCACATAAGGGGCTCATTGTCAAACCAGTCGGTGTGAGGTAAGTGCTTCTATGGACTATTATTTGCGTCTTTACATTCAAGATTTTTGTAGATACTGACTTACTTGCCTTTCCATTGTGCAGGGCCTTGCTGGTTGTAGGAGAAGACATAAAGGTGCCACGCCAGCCAAGTAGCATCATTGGATGTCTTTGCGAGCATTATTACCTGGCACGGTCCCCATAGGAGATGGTGAGGAGGAGCCAGCTTGGTCTTGGGAGCATTGGAAACGCGCTCCGGATACCAAAGACAAGTGGGACAGGGAGTACAACAATGCTGCCGACCGGGTGGTCAACGATTTCTGGGTAAAATTTCTTTGTCATTTTTCATAGTTATTTCTTTGCCAATATTCAAAATCATTGCATTGATAACTATCTTATGTGTCTTTATACACTTGTGTAGGACTTCTTTACTTGTGCCGAGGGTATGAAGGATGAAGCTAATGAGGTCGTGGAGGCGATTGCCAAGAAGATTGTCCAAGACATGCACTATGAGGGGCGCGTCGATGCCGTGGTGAAGTATTTCGCGCATGAACGCAGCATGCTTCTCAAAAAGCAACTAGCCCGGAGAGTCCATCTCACCTGTTCGATGTACATGAAGGTACTTTACATTTGCTTATGACTGGTTGGATCAAAACAACTTCATTTCATTCCTAAGTTGGATGGATTTGGTATACCCCAGGCGGTTCCCCCGTGGTGCAACAACAAGATTCCTTGCTATCGACAAATCATATCCAGTGGATAAACCCGGAGTGGAGGGTCACACATAGAGCGTGTTCGGAGCGGCGTGCCTTGATGGGTGGTCCGGTACACCTTCAAGGCAACCTCAACCTCCACGCTTACGTGCAGAAGAAGGTAATAATATCATTCGTCTTATGAACTTCTAAACTTGTGCCCTTATGGATATTATTGCTTCTATTGCAGAATAGGGAGAGAGGCGAGGAGAACAACCTCTCAATAGCTTCATGGGATTATGCCTTTCCCGCACGTCAAAGAAACCTGAAGGGGGGTGGGTCAACCCTGGCGCTGGTTCGAGGATTAAAGCATATAGTGGGAAGTTCAAGGAGTGCAACGGGCACTGGTGGAAAAACAGGCTTCCGTCCAGCCCCATAAGTCGCGAAGCTGTAGGAACCGCGACTAATGGGACCTTTAATCATGATTACGGAGGAACCGCGACCAAAACTGGGCCAGGCGCTCGGTGGCCAGTGGCGCCGCGTGAGGTCTTTAGTCGCGGTTTGCCGGGACAACCGCGACTAAAGGCCTTCGGCACCTTTAGTCACGGTTTGCCGTGCCAACCGCAACTAAAGCCCCTCCCTATATATACCCATCCAAGCAGCCAACACTTAGCCATTTGGAGCCATTCTCTTCACAAGTGGGTGTAGGTTTGCTTTTGGTTCCTCTTATGCACATAAGGTGTTTGATGAAATGCCCCAAGAGCATGAAACAAACATGACATGAAGTGTTGGAGCCACACTCCTCGATCGTGATTAGCAACTTGATGAACCTTTGATGTGTCATTGATAAAATATGCATGTGTGTAGTTCATTGTTTAATTTATATTGTTTGTAGCTAGTTAGTTTAACAAATGCATGATGGTTAATTATATATTTTATATTATAATAATGCAGATGAATCGGCAATGTATGTACGGTAACCGACTCTCCGGCGAGTTCACTACGGGTTTGAAAGATTTCCTCGTAGTGGCTAATGCGAACAAGCGGGGGGGTTTGTTATCTGTCCATGTGTTATCTGTAAGAATCGGAAGGGTTACTCTTCCTCAAGAGATGTTCACATGCATCTGCTTCAAAGACGGTTTCATGCCAAGCTATAATTGTTGGACCAAGCATGGAGAAAGAGGGGTTATAATGGAAGAAGATGAAGAAGGGGATGATTTCATCGATGAAAGCTATCTTGCTCATTTCGGTGATACTTTCATGGAGGATGCTGAAGGTGAAGGGGAAGGTGAAGAAGAGGCACGTGATGATCCCGTTGATGATCTTGGTCGGACCATTCTGATGCGCGGAGACGCTGGCCCGAAAAGGAGAGGAGAATTTGGATCGCATGTTAGAGGATCACGCGAAAGGCGCTGTACCCGGATGCTATGATGGTCTGAAAAAGCTGGGCTGCACACTGGATTTGCTGAAATGGAAGGCGAGGCAGGTGTAGCTGACTCGGCATTTGAAAACTTGCTGAAAATGTTGAAGAATATGTTTCCAAAGGATAACGAGTTGCCCGCCTTGATCGTCTGAAGCAAAGAAGGTTGTCGCCCTCTAGGTTTAGAGGTTACGAAGATACATGCATGCATCAACGATCGCATCCTCTACCGCGGTGAATACGAGAATTTGAATGAATGCCCGGTATGCACCTGCATTGCGTTATAAGATCGAGGCGATGACCACGGTGGCGATGTTGAGGGCGAAACCCGGGAAGAGGGTTCCCGCCAAGGTGATGTGGTATGCTCCTATAATACCA
Organism: Aegilops bicornis; assembly: GCA_021605145.1. Lineage (NCBI taxonomy): Eukaryota > Viridiplantae > Streptophyta > Magnoliopsida > Poales > Poaceae > Aegilops > Aegilops bicornis. The sequence continues at coordinate 814,601,206 of CM038673.1, forward strand.
CGGTTGAAACGTCTGTTCAGGAACAAAGAGCATGCCAAGTTGTTGCGATGGCACAAAGAGGACCGTAAGTCGGACGGGGAGTTGAGACACACCGCAGATGGAGCATAATGGAGAAAGATCGACAGATGGTTCAAAGATTTTGCAGTGACGCAAGGAACATAAGATTTGCTCTAATGCGGATGGCATGAATCCTTTTGGCGAAAGCAGAGCTCCAGCCATAGCACCTGGCCCGTGACTCTATGCATCTACAACCTTCCTCCTTGGTTGTGCATGAAGCGGAAGTTCATTATGATGCCGGTGCTCATCCAAGGTCCGAAGCAACCCGGCAACGACATCGATGTGTACCTAAGGCCATTAGTTGATGAACTTTTACAGCTGCGGGTGGTGTCCGTGTGTGGGATGAGCACAAACAAGAGGAATTTGACCTCTGGCGTTGCTTTTTCGTAACCATCAACGATTGGCCTGCTCTTAGTAACCTTTCGGGACTGTCAAATAAGGGATACAATGCATGCACGCACTGCTTACATGAGACTGAAAGTGTACATTTGCCAAATTGTAAGAAGAACGTGTACCTTGGGCATCGTCGATTTCTTCCGAAAATTCATCCAAAGATGAAAGAAAGGCAAGCATCACCTGGCAGCAAGGCAGATCACCGGCGAAGCCTGCGGAACGACTGGTGCCGAGGTATTTGATATGGTCAAGGATTTGAAAGTCATCTTTGGAAAGGGTCTGGCGGACAATCAGTTCGAAGGGAGGCGGCAGACGCAGCCATGTGGAAGAAGAAATCTATATTCTGGGAGCTAGAATATTGGAAAGTCCTAGATGTCCGCTCTGCAATCGACGTGATGCACGTTCTGAAGAATATTTGCGTGAACCTCCTAAGCTTCTTGGGCGTGTATGGGAAGACAAATGATACAAAGGAAGCACGGCAGGACCAGCAACGTTTGAAAGACCACGATGACCGGCATCCGGAATGGTTTCAAGGTCGTGCCAGCTACGCTCGACCAAAGAAGAGAAGGTCATCTTTTTGAATGCCTGAGCAGTATGAAGGTCCCGTCTGGATTCTCGTCAATATAAAGGGAATAATAAACATGGCGGAGAAAAGTTCCAAAACCTGAAGTCTCACGGCGCCACGTGATTATGACGCAATTGCTTCCGATTGCTTTGAGGGCTCCTGCCGGAAAATGTTCGAGTAGCCATTGTGAAGCTATGTGCATTCCTCAATGCAATCTCTCGGAAGGTAATCAATCCGGAAGTTCTACCACGGTTCTGAGCGATGTGATCCAATGTCTTGTCGATTTCGAGTTGGTGTTCCGCCATCCTTCTTCAATATTATGACGCACCTCCTGGTTCACCTAGTCGAAGAGATTTTCGTTCTCGGTCCTGTATTTCTACACAATATGTTCCCCTTGAGAGGTTCATGGGAGTATTAAAGAAATATGTTAAGTAACCGTGCTAGGCAAAGGAAGCATCGCCAAGGGCTATGGAAATGAGGAGGTAATTGAGTTTTGTGTTGACTTTGTTCCTGACCTTAAGCCGATTGGTATTCCTCGATCGTGGCACGAGGGGAGACTAAGTGGAAAAGGCACGATCGGAATGAAATCAACGATATGTATGGACTGGCCATTCTCGATGAAGCACACCACCTTTGTCTTGACCAATTCCAGCTTGGTGGCTCCGTGCTTTGAGAAACACAAGAATATTTTACGTTCGACAACCCGGGAAGCCTGAATCACGGATTAGGAAGGCCCACATGGAGACTTTCGGCGGTTGGTTGAGAAAACATTTAATGAATGACAATGATGTTGTAGATCAGCTGTACATGTTGGCCAAGACACCATCTTCGACTATAACGACTTTCCAAAGGTACGAGATAAATGGGAATACATTTTACACGATCGCCCAAGATAAAAAGAGCACCAACCAAAACAGTGGTGTCCGCTTTGATGCAAGAACCGAGAATGGGCAAGAGGTCACATATTATGGTTACATAGAGGAGATATGGGAACTTGACTATGGACCCTCCTTTAAGGTCCCTTTGTTCCGTGCAAATGGTTCAAGCTAACGAGGAGGTGGGGTAAAGGTGGACCAGCAATACGGAATGACAATGGTGGATTTCAACAATCTTGGTTACCTTGACGAACCATTCGTCCTAGCGAAAGATGTCGCTCAGGTTTTCTATGTGAAGGACATGAGTAGCAAACCGAGGAAGCGGAAAGATAAGAAAGCGATCGATTACATCATGCGATGATCCAAAGCGCCACATTGTTCTTTCGGGGAAAAGAAACATCGTGGGAGTGGAGGACAAAGACAGACATGTCGAAGATTATAATATGTTTGCTGAAATTCCGCCCTTCAAAGTGAACACCGACCCAAGCATTAAGTTAAATGATGAGGATGCTCCATGGATACGGCACAATCGTAAGCAAGCTGGGACACAAGGGAAGAAATGATGTGTAATAATTTATTGTACCAAACTTTGTTGAATGGATCATGTGATTTATATTACCCGTGATGTGTTTGGTGTCCATTTTGAATGATTCGAGATACCACCGATGATACATGAAATTTGGAGTGATTTAGTCATACTCCTGCCTAGGCTTATAATATGCATACTACGTAGTCTTCATAGCCGCCGTCGTCGTTGTACTTTGGTAGTCGCCTTCTAAGTTGCCGCCGTCGTAAATGCCGCTTTGTCGTCGCTGCTTGTCGTCATTTGTCGTCGGCGGCGCTAAATGGCTCGAATCGAGGGTAGCGCAGCGGGGATATCGCCGCCGTGATGTAGTCCATGACGCCTCTGCAGAGTCCGCCATACCACCATAGCCGACGGCCGGCCTCGTGGAAGTTCCCAGAGGCGCACCGTCCTCCTCATACTGGCGGCGCCCTCTCACGCCCGATTGATGAAGAAGGCGTCCCAAGTATGCTGGTTATCGGGATGCCAGCGGGATTCATCCGCTGCTCCGGCGTGAGGTCGAGGTAGTAGTGGTTCGTGATGGCCGCCCGTGTAAAGACCACGAGGGACGGGAGGGACTGCACGCCGCCGGCGCTTAGGCTCCAGCCGGTGGGGACGCTGATAGCCCGGTGGACAAGGGTAGTTCGAGGCGCAAAGCTCCTCCACCTGCTGGTAGGTTAGAGTGGGTGCGGTGGAAGCCATGAGAGAGTGATGAGAGATTGTAGAGATGTGATAATGCTGGCCAAGCCGGGCTACATATATGTAGTGAGAAATGGCGGGGAAAAATGGGAGCGGGAAGACAGGAGGCGGGAAGAAAGTGGCGGGGAAGAAAGAGGCGGAAGACAGGGAAGAAATGGCGGGAAGAAGAGGAATCCAGAGCTGGTCATCTAACCTTTAGTCCCGGCTGGTTGGTGCAACCGGGACTAAAGGTTAGACAGGACGCGTGGGTAGCGCACGACGCCTTGCCGGAGGAACAAGACAAAGCGAAGCGGCACCGTGCCTATAAAAGGAGCATCGATACTGTGCCAAGATAGAGGCGTGAAGAAATGGCGGAAGACATAGGCGGGGAAAGAAGCTGGCGGGAAGGCTGGCGGGAAGAACTTGTGGGAAGACAGAGGCGGCCGGGAAGAACTTCTCTGAATTTTTGATATATTATTTGTATTTTTAGAATTTTGAAATGAATTAGTTCTATTTTTCTGAATTTTTGATATATTATTTGTATTTTAACATATTGAATTGAATTAGTTTTATTTTTGACATATTATTTGTATTTGCCTCGTAGGGTTTGGAGACGGTTCGTAGATACAAAGGACGTAGAACTTTATATGCATTAAATTATGTATGGAAACTTGTTCAAAATTGTATATGGTCATCCGATGATATTGAATATATATTGTATATTCCTCTTGAATTCTTTTTGGTTCTAATTTCAAATTTGTTTGAAATTGTACATTCATATGCATGTATGTAGTACCGTACAATATGTGAAACTCCTTCAAAATTAAAATAAAGCACAAAAGAAATAAAACAATACAAATTAAACAGAAAACAATACAAATTAAAAAGAAAACAATACAAATTAAAAAGATAACAGGTTTGGGGGGCTAAAACCCTAAACTGCGGCGGCCTTTAGTCGCGGTTGGCTGAACCAACCGCGACTAAAGGTGAAAGCGCGGCATAAACCCGCCATAAAAACCCTTTAGTCGCGGTTGGGCAGGCGACCCATGACTAAAGGGTACCTTTAGTCGCGGGTCTCGCCGCCAACCGCGACTAAAGGGGGCTATAAATGCAAGGCTCGATTCTCGTCTTCTCCGATTCCGATTCTACTTTGTTAGTCTCTGCCCGCGCCCTCGGCGCCGCCCGCCGTCGCCTCGCCCTCGGCGCCGCCCGCCGTCGCCCTCGCCTGCAGCGTGCCGCCTGCCCGGCCTCGTACTGCCGCCTCGCTCGCTCGCCCTCCGGCTACTTCAGAAAACCAAAAACAAATAGGAGGGTGCTCCGGCTTGGGGAAGGGGCAGGGGCCGGGCGAGGCCGGACTCGGCGGCGGAGTCGTCCCAGCGGGACTCGAGGCGGGCGTCTTGTGAGGAGAGGGAGGCGGGCGCTGGGCAGGGCACAGGCCTGGCTGGCTGGGCAATGGGCCTCGGTCCAGGGGGCAGCGCTTGTTTTTTTTAAATTAAAACAAAAGCGAAATAAATAAAATATCAAACGAACTCCGATTTAAATAAAACAAATTTTCCCGACTCCTAAAAATGAGTCGAACAAAATGAACTTTTAAAAACTGCAACATGCATAAAAATCTTAAATGCTCATTTTTGCCTAAGCAAAATAAATCTTCGAAAACCAAATTTGATTTATTTATAATATCTTCGTTTTCCTAAATGTTGGGAAAGTCATATTATTCCCTCTCTTGAGATTTTTATAGGAAAACTTTATGAAGATAATTTTAAATAAATCCAATGATCCTATTTCCAAAATTTGAGAAATCCCAAATATGAAAATAATGAAACTTCCAACTCTCTCCGAGGGTCCTTGAGTTGCGTGAAATTTCCTAGGATCGGAAAATGCGAGAAAATATGATATGCATGATGATCTAATGTATAACATTCCAAATTGAAAACCAAAAACAAATTGTATTTTTTTACCAAACATTGACAAATGTTTAATTGCTTACAAAGTTTCTTCACAAAATGACATTCGTGAAGACGTGGTTGTCTGTTGTCCTCGCCTCCCTCTCCGTGTGTGTTGTCCTCGCCTCCCTCTCCGTGACGCCTGCTGCCTGCCGCCTGCCTCGCGCTCTACCGCGACACCCTCTCCCACCCTTCCTCGCCCCTACTTTTGCCACCGCCCTTCGCCACCGCCACCGCCACGCCCCCTTCTTCACTTAATTAATTTGTTTTTACTACATGTTTTCAGGACTGACATAATGGCGGACGATAGAGCTGACCCGATTATGGACAACTATGATCCGGACGGTGAAGCACATATGTTCGGCATCATAAACGGCGATATTCTATATGTGCCGACCGGAGAAGAAGAAGATGATATCTCTTCTTATCTGAACCTTGACGGTGAAGATGAAGGGCGCGTCGACAAGATGATGCCGAACAAACATCGATAAACGACGATCTTCAAATGGAAGTAGCAACCACCTCCGGCGCCGAGGTATATATATACATTGAGCCTCCGTGATACAAACTAACTGATTTGAATAAATATGTGTGTACTAACGCGCGACTCTCTTTCTTATTTTAGCCCTCGGCGGATCGTCGAAACAATCGATTACGTCGTCAAAGCGTGGCGCAACCTAGACGATGAAACAAGTAGAAACATGCACCATCGAGGTTGTCGACAGTGCATCCGGCAGGCCGCTGGAGCCCCGCAAGAACGCCACCAAGTTTGTCAGCCAATGCGGAGCCATTGTTAGAGACAACGTCTCGATCACCGTCCAGGAGTGGAATGAGCCAAAGAAGGCACGAATTGATGGTTTCACTTTTGTCGATAAGAGAACAAAAAAAGATTGCTTCAAGAAGCTTATGGAACATTTCGTTCTACCTCCGGAATACAACAAATTCGATAAGGAGGGTAACAAGATTGAGGAAAACAAGGAGAGGAGGAGGCTATTCAAACAGTTCGCTCTTCATAAGATGGCCGACGCATTCCGGAAATTCAAGCAAAATCTAGCCCATGACTTTGTCAAGCAGAACAAGACTCCGGATTTCAAAGGACAATATGAGAAACTGAAACATGATTGGCCAGAATTTGTGAAGCAAAAGAAATCGGAGCAGTTCATTCAAATATCGAAAAAATAAGGAAAATGCGGCTAAGAAGGAGTACAATCATGTTATGGGGCCAGGAGGGTATCGCATTTGGGTGCCTAGGTTGGAGAAGATGGAGAACGAGCTGAGGGTGCGAGGAATCCGTCCAGTACGGAGGATGGGACCCAAGGGCCAATAGCTGGTGGTACGGGCTTGGGGGAACGCTGAACCCGGAGGCAGGGGAGTGTGTTTACCGGGGCAAATTAATTAAACCCACCCAAGCCCTTATTGACGCAATGAAGGTTGCTCAACTGGGGTAGATCATGTTCAACAGAGAGAACGACGCTACCGACAAAGCCCTCGGGAATCCTGAACACGGAGGACGTGTACGAGGCATGGGGCACATTCCGTGGAAAATAGGGTTCCCCCAGGACGATGACCCGTACGGTTACAGAAGCCGTAAGAGAAAGATGGATCGGGAATCAGATGTTGTGGGCGCGGTTGGCATCGGAAATGGATGTGATGAAGAAAACCATGAGTGTACTAGTAGCGAAAGAGATGCAGCTCGGTGCAGCATGAAGATCATCCAAGCGGATCTCGGAAGCCAGCGGCGGAGAAGCAGCGTGGCTTCCACGGAGGCCCCACCGGCTGGTGCGGATGCACCGACGATCGAAATTACTGCACCGGAGCCTCTGGTGGTCGAAATTACTGCACCGGAGCCTCGGTGGTCGAAATTACTGCACCGGAGCCTCCTCGCTACCCGTGGACTATATAAAGGAGATGAAAGAATGTCATCTGTATTATCCTATCGGGAACATGTCCATGAAGGTAGCCATCGGCGCTTTACCATGTTTACGAGCACTCCACCACAACAACCCCATTCAAGATGGCTATGCTCGTGTCACGGTGGAGGACATAGTCCAAGGGTTTGAGGACACAGAGATTGACATTGCTACACCTCAAGGGGAGAAAAGACTTGGAGATGTCAAGCGCCATTTCATTCTATGGCAAAAGAAGTTTATCAAGTTTCCTGTGCGAGGCGCCAAGGACAACAAGTCCACCCCCTACGGTGGTGGTGGTGGCGGTGGCGGCGGTGGTGGTGGTGGTGGTGGCGGTTCACCTACACCTCCGCCACGTCGGCCGACGCCGCCCCGATCCTAACGTCCGGCGGGTGATCAGCCGCCGCCCCGATCCTCGTCCGGCGGGTGATCGACGCCGCCCCAATCCACCTCCGGCAAAGAAGCAGCGAAGCAGTCTGGATTATTAACCCGGACCCTTATGTACCTAAGACCACAAAGGTACCGGAGCCATCATCAAGCCTCTCCCCACAAGGCCTTGGGAACGTAGTGCCGAGGAAGTCGGCTGCGCCAGCGGCTGCTGATTTGGAGAAATGGAAGGCGGACTGCAAGAAGAAAAGAGAGCCCGAGCCCAAGCCAGTATTTTACGATGAGCAAAAGAAGTGGGCTAAGTCATTTTTGAGCACACCGTCCCAAGCCGCGAAGAAACTGCCTAACGACTATGCACGTGAACTTCACAGGCAGGCACTCATGTTCAAGGAGAACAAAGAGCGGGAGAAGGCCGAAAGTAAAAAAAGCGGGAAACAAGTTGCCCAGCTCGGGGAACAAAGTAAACAATCGATTGCCCCGCTTATAGTGGAAGCCTTCTGTCCGGATGCCCCCGAGATCATACAAGCTGCGGCAGCACAGGGATTGACTGTAACGAGTGCCAGAGAACAAGCGGCCAACTTAGGTATTACTCTTCGTGAACTGTTAGGCCTTGATGAGGCGCCCGGTGAAGGAGGTAGTAATTACATATGTCAAGAATGGGCCTCTCGTCGAGCCTGCTTGAGGAAAAGGATCTACCTCCACAAATGAAAGGTCTGCTGAAATGGTACAAGGGTTACATAAAAATAAAAACGCCAAAGAATATATTTATGCGGAAGTTAGACATGAGCATCACTTCAAACATTACTATGTACAAATTGAACTGAGTGAATTGTTCCAGCTTTTCAATCTGCCTTGTGAGCTCGACAAATCTATCATCGGTTGCTACGTTACGTAAGTGATTTATTAATTTCTACCCCATCTCGTTCATATTGCCTGCACTATATATATGTCCTAACTATATTGTTGTGTCCGCTATTATACATGCAGAATGAAGATTAAGGAATGCAGAGTAAGGAACATCCATGATGTTGGGTTCATTGACCCACACATCGTTAATGGACATGTGTTGGAGCGTCACCCCGCCGACGTGGAGGCAGACCTGTGGCAGTTTCTTACAAAGCAGGAACTCAAAAGTGATATTCTATTTCCTTACCATTTTGGGTGAGTGTTTCTGTCTTGAGCACATTCTCTTTTGTTTACTCCATGCATGGTATGTGGCGGCTAATCGATGAGTTATGCATGACGTCTTGTGCATGTATCGTGTCCGCAGGTTCCACCGGATTCTGCTAGTAATTAAAGTTAACACCTCGTAATGTCTCGCCCACGACTCTGAATATGGATCCAAAGCTTTGGGGCGGCATGAGAAGAATGCTGCGAAGTAATTATTTTCATTCATTTGCGCTCTATATCGATCGGCCTATTTCGCTCATTTCCTAATATCAAGTAACTAATAACTCTCTTGTTCATTTAATTTTCTTTGCCTCGTAGGGTTTGGAGACGGTTCGTAGATACAAAGGTCGGTGAATTCAAAAAGAGCTAGAATTCAAAAGGTCAAAGCCTAAGAATGCTGGGGATATTCAGCCACCGGAGACCAATCTATGTGGATACTATGTTCAGGAGATGATCCGAGATACACCTCTGAGCGGGTTCCGAGTGATACCAATGCTCGGAGGAATAACCTCCGGATGATGCTTAGTCCGTAAGCTCGCTTCCGACCACTTCAAGAGGAACTAGCTGGATGGTTCAGCAGGGAAGTCCTCCATCCTAAAGGAGAACACTATTACGAGGACGTAGAACTTTATATACATTAAATCATGTATGGAAACTTGTTCAAAATTGTATATGGTCATCCGATGATATTGAATATATATTGTATATTCCTCTTGAATTCTTTTGGTTCTAATTTCAAATTTATTTGAAATTGTACATTCATATGCATGTATGTAGTACCGTAGAATATATGAAACTCCTTCAAAATTAAAATAAAGCACAAAAGAAATAAAACAATACAAATTAAACAGAAAACAGGTTTAGGGGGGGGGGGGGGGGCTAAAACCCTAAACCTGTGGCGGCCTTTAGTCGCGGTTGGCCAGAAGAACCGCGACTAAAGGTCCTCCGCCCCGACGGCCGCCGGGCGCCCACGTGGACGGGCCGTTAGTCGCGGTTCTTAAGCAGCCGCGACTAAAGGTGGGGGGCATTAGTCGCGCTTATTTGGTCGCGGTTGCCCAACCGCGACTAATGGCAGTTGCGAACCGCGACCAAAGGCCTTTTTTCCACCAGTGGGGCCCGACTCTGATCCGGCCTCACAGGACATTGACGTCATGGTTTCCCTCATGTCGGGAGAAGGCAAGAAGGGTGGCCGGTTATATGTTGGTGATGGTGCCATCCGTAAGAAGGACATTCCAAAACTCGCCCACCTCCGTTACTCGACCTCGAGCTCAGGTCCTGCTATAGAGCGTCGCCCACATCCTGGGCTGGACATGCTACATCAATTCGAGGTATATTTTGCTTTATTGATATTCCTTGTGATTTCTTCTTTGCATTGCAATGATGGTGAACTTGTTGTGATGGCATATTGTAGGCACGCCTAGAGGAACAAAACAAGTTGCGGCAGGAAGAAACCAAGTTGCGGCAGGAGGCTCAGGCCAATGCCCAACTTCAACAGGACCAAGCCATGAAAATGCAACAAGCCCTCTTGCAACAACAGGAATTCATGGTCAAACAACAGTTAGCCCTGCAGGAGACATTTGCTCGGTTGAGAGCTAATATGCAGGGTTCTACTTTGCCAGATCTTCCTCCTCTTCCGCCTCTTCCTACTTTTTAGCTTTGTAAGTCTTCCAACTTTCTAATAATGCATCTTACCATCATGCTTAAAGATCATGAATCTTACCATCTTACCTTCTCATGCTTTAAGTGTTCTCAGTCGGGACGAGACTCAAATAACTTCGTGGTACCTGGATCCAAACCTACCCAAGCAAGCCCAGTGACTCCCACTATGGCTCATGGCACTTCGACCTCCTTGCAACAATAATCACTCGAGGTAGTTGTCTATGTTTGTGCATTGTTGATGCTTGAGTCTTGTCTTTGTGCTTCTCAACTTACAACTTGTGCATTGTTGATAGTAGATCCCACAAGTGTTGATGCTTATATTGTTCATACTTCTTAAATTCAATTTGAACCTTATATGTTGATGCTTGTTGACTCTTGTGCCTTATCGATCATTTGAAACTTAACTTTGAAAACTCATGCGTTTGGTAATGGACTTATAGGTTTGCATCGTGGATGCCATTGACGGTGGGCATACATGCTACGGTGGAGCTCATTGCATCTTTGAGGTTCATGCTTAGTGTGAACTTGGAACTCATGCTTTTGTTTGTGAACCTTGTTGGATATGCACGCATGTTGTTGTGAACCTTGTTGGATGTGCACGCATGTTGTTGTGAACCTTGTTGGATGTGCACGCATGTTGTTGTGAACCTTGTTGGATATGTACCTGTTTGGACTTTGACCTCATGGTCAGTTTGTTATGGTTGTCAAGTTGTAATATATTGTTGTTGTGAACCTTCATTGTAATATACTTGTTGGATCTATATATTGCTGGACAATTTAGCTTGCTGGAGATATAAGCCATGTTGTCGCTGGATCAATATATTGCTGGATCAATATATCGCTGGATCAATATATTGATGGACAATTTAGCTTGCTGGACATTTGGCCTATAAACCGAGTGTCCCAGGGACATGGAACCCGGCTTATAGGCATATTATGCCACGGAGATGTATAAGCGAGTGCTCCAGATGCCGGCACACGGCGTATATGCATTTTATATAACAGCTGCTGCACTATAAGCCGAGTATAGCAGGAGTAGGCACTCGGTTTACATAAAACCGTGCGGCTCGTTTCGGCGCTCGGTTTATATAAAATCCGCGTGGCCTAAGCAGGAACTCGGTTTATATAAAAACCGTGTGGCCTAAGCAGGCACTCGGTTTATATTTAAACTGTGCTTCTCATTTGGGCACTCGGTTTATATATAAACCGTGTGGCTCCAGTAGGTACTCGGTTTATAGAGACGGTGACACGTGGCCGTTAATCTTCCGGCTGCCGTCATGTTACTTTTGTAAGCCGAGAGCCTTGTATAAACACACGACTTAAATAGAAACCGAGTGTTTTCGTGCGGGCACTCGGCTTATACCTTATAAGCCGATGGAGTGTAAGCCGTGTCATATAAGCCGGGAGTTTTACTCGGCTTATATATAAACCGTGTTCATATCAATATAAGCTGAGTGTATTCGGTACACGGCTTTAAAGTTTTTTCCTGTAGTGATCTTAACCTTGGCAAAGCTTCTTGAGGTTTAGATTGAGGGGGATGTTGAAATATACGTATAGGGATAGAAGTCATGTTTAAATTATGTCTCTAGTTCTATCCTTTCTTCTGTTCCCGATCTTCTTGTAACGACCTATCTGGTCGATCTTCTGATCGTTCCATCGATCTCCCCTTGTAACTTGTATATCAAGGCTTTGCCTAAATATATACATGCGGCCCGAAACAAAGAGTTCTACGCATCCCAAATACTTTTACAAAGGCCACACCTGCCGATCTAAAAACCAGCGGGTGGAGCCTGAGCGTGGTGATCCGGCAGGGGCTCGGGTGGCCAGCGGGGCCGGACGGGGAGGCGAAGCTGGTGCGGGGACGGGCCGGAGCGGGACGAGGCCGGTGCAGGCGACCCGGAGTCGGTACAGGGAGGCCGGCGCGGGAGCCAGCTAGCCGGGCTGCGGGTAGCCAGTACGGGCGGAGTCGTACGGACAGGCGCGTCCGGGCACGGGTGGAGCCGGTGGCCGACGCAGGAGGCCGGCGCAGCGCCGTTGCAGGGCGGATGGCGTTGGCCGCGAGCAGGCAAGATCCGGCCCGGGGCTGCGCTGGAGGTACGGCAGCCCGGGTTGGAGGCGCGGCTGTGGCCGGTTTGGCGCGAGCGCACACAATAGCAGAAGCAACGACCACAGCTACACGCGGCTGATGCGGCGGCAATAATCCGGCGCCGGTCTTCAGCAGCAGAAGAGGCCGAGGGAGGCCCGGCGCGTCTGAAGAAGCGGCGGGTTATGGCAGACGGCTCGGAGGAGGCTCGAAATGGCGGTGGTGGTCCGGCGCCGGGTTGCAGAGGCGGCAGCGAGGCGCGCAGGCGGCTCGGAGGAGGCAAGGCGCACTGGCAGCTCGGAGGAGGCAAGGCGCTCGGCAACTTGGCGCAGGCAGAAGTGGCCTGACGCGGCCGTGGGGGCGGCGGAGGCAGGCTGGTCTGGCGCGGTCGGCCCAGGGTGCAGCCGTGACCACAGCGCTAGCGGAGGGCAGCTCGAGGCTCAGCAATGGCCATAGCGGCGGTGAAACGAATCCACGCCCACGACCCCATCCACTCCGGGTCGTGGCTGTTTTGATTTTTTTTCTTTTTTCAACAGTGTATGTACTCCCGTCTTTGCACGCAGGGAATGCTGCCAGCCGTTGCTGCTGTGGCTCTTTTCCTTCACTCCTGATTTCCTTGTGTGATGACGTGGAGAGCAACAAGCACAAACGTGGTACTTTGGCCTTGGTCAATGTATTGATGGCAGAAAAGTACACCGGACGGTAGAGCAGCAATCTCGACGACTTAATTATGCACGTACAGAATTCCTATCGGTCTCGGCCTCTTCCAGGCAGTGCATCCAACATCGAGCTGGCTTCGGATCATTGCATATTGAAGGAAGTACAACAACAGCTATGAGTATACGATCCGAGTAGTATGCCCAATCAGATTTTCAATGTAAGTTGATGGTCTTAGCAACTTGGTGACTTGACGGCTTGATGGATTGCTAGATGCCGTGCACCACAGCCGCTAAGAAAGCTAATCGCGTCCACCCCATTGCACAGCGACGCAGGGATTAAACTCCTGTTTTCCGCTTTGACTCAACAGATCGGCCGGTGACAGCGACAGACAAACCTTAATTTTACCTTAAATCTCCTATATATATGTCATTCCGGCTGATTGCCATGGAGACGATGTAGATCTTTCCAAAACTCGTTCTTCTTCATCTGGAGAATTGCGAGTTTCTCGAAACCTTGGGACAGATTTCTTTAAAAACTCAACACCACCGTGCGCAGGCCCCACGATGGGCGCCAACTGTCGTGGTTTTGTCACGGCAGATGTCCTTAGTGTCAGGACTTAGTCGCGAGGCCAACGCATCTATGCGGTAGCTTGAGAGGGGTTGAGCGGAATCGAGAGATGCAACACAAGACAGGGATTTAGACAGCTTCAGGCCCCGGGAAGTATCATCCGGTAAAAACCCTACATGCTGTTTGAGGCTAGGTCTCATTATCATCACGAGGAGTCGCCAGAACCGGCTCTCCTCTTTGTGTCTAGCCCTAAGATTGTTTCTTCTTGCTTGTAGCTTGTCCCCCTTTAGAGCCCTGCCCTCCTTATATATGTTGAAGGGGCGGGTTACATGTGGAGTCCTATTAGGATTAGGACTAGTCTATCTCTAATACAAACCGGATACAAGTCCGGGTCTTAACTCCTTGTAAGACAAATATTCTTTATGCCTTTCCTCTTAAACCGGCCCACCATAGTATGAACCGGCCTTCATGAACCGCCCGTTGGGCCACCAGGTCTTGTCGCTCCTCGCACCCGCCTGCCGGATTACCAATGAGTCGTGAACCGCCAGGTCCAAACGGGTCGCCGGTGAACCGCCAAGTGTCAGCGGGGTCTCAAATAAACCGCCAAGTCCGGCCGGGTTATACTTCCGGCCGGTTTACGCCGCGGGGTATATCCCCGACAGTGGGGGAGAGGAAAACAAGAGGCAAATGACAAATAATGTAAATGCGAGGGAGATGAGTTTGTGATGCGTACTTGGTATGTCTTGACTTGAGCGAAGACCTCCCCGGCAACGGCGCCAGAAATCCTTCTTGCTACGTCTTGAGCTTGCGTTGGTTTTCCTTGAAGAGGAAAGCGTGATGCAGCTGTGACGCCCGGATAATTAAGCTACAGTAACCATCTGCTAATGATGCCACGACACCTCGATTACTGTTGCCAATCTCGTGTTAGTTCAAAATCGATTCGAAATTCAAACTTAAAATGAAGTCAAACGGTAAAGATTTTCAAATATTAAAACTAAAATGTTGGGGTGTTGCCAAATAATGCATAGCTAATTATGGTGGAGAAACCACATTTTGATAAAATAGTTAGATGCTCAAAAATAAACAAAACAGTAACCACAAACTAATAATAAAATGCCTTTGGAATTTTATATAAAAAATATTAAACTATTTTATTTTGGTTAAGAATTAATGTGACTGTAGTATATTTAGTTATACTAGTTTAGGAGCTACCTCTACATATTTTTAAATTGCAAGTAAAGTAAAAACAGTAAAGAAAAAGAATGAACAAAAGCAAGAAGGAAAAACGATCAGAAATAAAAAGAGGGGCAAGGCACCCTTCCCCCCTGGGCCGTTTGACCCACCTGACCACTAGCAGGCCGGCCCACCCCGTTGCCCCTGGCCTATATGGCCTATTTCCCCACGACCGGAACCCTAAATCTCGATCCCCTTTCCCCCCGAGCGCCCCCTTCCCCACCCTCTGCCGCACGCCCCCGAGGGTGCCCCGACGCCGCCGCCCGAGTCCCATCGCCACGACGCCCTGGAGACGCTCCCGACACCGTCGCTCGTTGCTTCCCCAACTCTTCCCCGTCGGACTCCCCGTCTCCGCCTCCCGGCCTTGACGCCGACGCCCCGTCCTCGTCCTCCTCCCCGCCGGCCTCCTCAACTCTCGCCGCCCCCTGCACCTCCCCGAGTCGCCCCGACCTTCCCTGTGAGCTCCCGCGGCTGCCCCCCCTCTCCCTTCCCTCGATTACTGCCGTAGGCCGTCGTCCACGCCGCCCATTCTTCCGACCGAAGCCGCAGTCGCCGTGCGCCCTCATCACGGTCGCCGCGGCGGTTGACGCGCCCCCACGTGCCTGTGGTCCCGCTTGTCGTGCACCGGCTATGCCCGGACCGCGTCCCGTGCGTGCGCCCGCGCCCGCCCGCGATGTTGCCTACTGCTGCCTTACCGCTGAAGCTCTGCTACTCCTCTTGCTAGTTGCTGCTGCTGCTACTGATGGGCACGACCATGGCCATGGCTGTGGGTGTGTGTTGTGTGTGCGTGTAGTGTGTGCGCGTGCGTGTGCAATTAGCTTAGGGACTAACTACTAGTTAGTTTAACTACTAGCCTATGACAAGTGGACCCCTAGACTAATTAATCTAAATTAACTAATGTTCTAGTTGGTGCCTATGTCATGTGGGCCACACCCTCCTCATTTGATCAGTCTAGTTGACTTGGTCAACTCGAATTAACATAAATCCAGAAATTCCAGAATATTGCTAAAACTTTAAATAATAATAATAAATAATAAAATTAATTAATTAAATTAATTAATCATGTTTAGTTAACTAATTAACTCTAATTAACCTGCTAATTAAATGTTAACAAATTGTTAGTCTTCAGCCTATGACATGTGGGATCCACACGTCAGTTTGACCCAGTCAACCCCCTGTTGACTGCTGACGTCATGATGATGTCAGCATACACCATTCTGGATAATGTTGATTTAAAATATTTAAATCAATCCTAAAAATGATTTAAATCTTTTAAATTAATATAAAATAAACCGTAGCTCAGATGAAAATACTTTCTACATGAAAGTTGCTCTGAACGACGAGACGAATCCGGATACGCAGCCCGTTCGTCCACCACACATCCCTAACCTATCGAACCCGCAACTTTCCCCCTCCGGTTCATCTGTCCGAAAACGCGGAACACCGGGAATACTTTCCTGGATGTTCCCCCCTTCACTGGTACAACCTCCCACCGCGTTAGGGCACACCTAGCACCGCGCTTTGTCATGTCATGCATCGTCATGCATTTGTTTGCATTGTATTTATTGTTTCTTCCCCCTCTTCTCTCGCTAGACACCGAGACCGACGCCGCTGCTACCCAGTACGACTACGGAGTTGACGACCCCTCCTTCTTGTCTGAGCAACCAGGCAAGCCCCCCTTTGATCACCAGATATCGCCTACTCTTCTCTAGACTGCTTGCATTAGAGTAGTGTAGCATGTTACTGCTTTCAGTTAATCCTATACTGTTGCATAGCCTGTCCTTGCTACTACTGTTGTTACCTTTACCTGCTATCCTACTGCTTAGTATAGGATGCTAGTGTTCCATCAGTGACCCTACACTCTTGTCCGTCTGCCATGCTATACTATTGGGCTGTGATCACTTCGGGAGGTGGTCACGGGCATATACTATATACTTTACACTGTTACATTACCTGTGATACTGTTCGGAGATGGGGGCTGAAAGGATGTGGCTCCATCCCGGTAGAGGTGGGCCTGGGTTCCCGGCCCCGATCGTTACTTGTGTGGCGGCAAGGCAGGTTGAGACCACCTAGGAGAGAGGTGGTCCTGGCCTGGTCGGCGTTCGCGGATATACTTAACACGCTTAACGAGATCTTGGTATTTGATCTGAGTCCGGCCATTTGGTCTATACGCACTAACCATCTATGCGGGAGTAGTTATGGGTATCCCGACGTCGTGGTATCAGCCGAAGCACTTCATGGCGACGCCGGCCGATCGAGTGGCGCTACCGGATTGGACCGAACGCTGTAGGCTAGGTCTGCTTCCGGCCACAGACGCAACGTCAAAGTGTGCTAAGGCGATGGGCCCGCACTGTGCGCTTAGGTTTAGACCGGCGTCTGACCTCTCTGTTGAGCCTAGGTGGGGCTGCGGCGTGTTGATCTTCCGCGGCGGGCATGACCCGTAAAAGTGTGTCCGCCAAATGGGATCAAGCGTGTTGGGTCATGTGGTGCACCCTGCAGGAAGTTTAATCTATTCGAATAGCCGTGATCTTGATAACAGGGCGACTTGGAGTTGTACCTTGACCTTATGACAACTAGAACCGGATACTTAATAAAACACACCCTTTCAAGTGCGGATACAACCCGGTGGTCGCTCTCTCGTGGTTACGAGGAGGGATCGCCGGATAGGATTATGCTATGCGATGCTACTTGGAGGACTTCATCGCACTCTTCTACATGTTGCAAGACGGAGGCTGCCGGCGTAGTCTTGACGAGGATTAGATATCCCCTCTTATTCTGGCATTCTGCAGTTCAGTCCACTGATATGGCCCTTTACACATATATCCATGCATATGTAGTGTAGCTCCTTGCTTGCGAGTACTTTGGATGAGTACTCACGGTTGCCTTGTTCCCCCTTTCCCCCTTTTCTTTACCCGGTTGCTGCGACCAGCCGATGGAGCCAAGAGCGACGCCAACGCCGATGACGACTACTACCCAGAGGTGCCTACTACTACGTGCAGCCCGGCGGCAGCGGCAGGAGTAGTTAGGAGGATCCCAGGCAGGAGGCCTGCGCCTCTTTCGATTGTATCCCAGTTTGTGCTAGACATCTTATGGCAAACTTGTTTAACTTATGTCTGTACTCAGATATTGTTGCTTCCGCTGACTCGTCTATGATCGAGCACTTGTATTCGAGCCCTCGAGGCCCCTGGCTTGTATTATGATGCTTGTATGACTTATTTTATGTTTTAGAGTTGTGTTGTGATATCTTCCCGTGAGTCCCTGATCTTGATCGTACACGTTTGCGTGTATGATTAGTGTACGATTGAATCGGGGGCGTCACAGCAGCACAGTAGCGTAAGTATTTCCCTCAGTTTTTGAGAACCAAGGTATCAATCCAGTAGGAGGCTCCTCACAAGTCCCACGAACCTACACAAACAAACAAAGAACTCGCAACCAACGCCATAAAGGGGTTGTCAATCCCTTCACGGCCACTTGCGAAAGTGAGATATGATAGAGATAATATGATAAGATAAATATATTTTTGGTATTCTATAATATAGATGCAAAAAGTAAAGATGCAAATAAAAGTAGATTGAAAGATTATATGATAAAAGATAGACCCGGGGGCCATAGGTTTCACTAGTGGCTTCTCTTAAGATAGCATAAGTATTACGGTGGGTGAACAAATTACTGTCGAGCAATTGATAGAAAAGCGAATAATTATGAGATTATCTAGGCATGATCATGTATATAGGCATCACGTCCGTGACAAGTAGCTAGACCGACTCCTGCCTGCATCTACTACTATTACTCCACACATCGACCGCTATCCAGCATGCATCTAGAGTATTAAGTTCATAAGAACAGAGTAACGCATTAAGAAAGATGACATGATGTAGAGGGATAAACTCAAACAATATGATATAAAACCCCATCTTTTTATCCTCGATGGCAACAATACAATACGTGCCTTGCAACCCTTTCTGTCACTAGGTAAGGACACCGCAAGATTGAACCCAAAGCTAAGCACTTCTCCCATGGCAAGAAAGATAATTCTGGTAGGCCAAACAAAACCGATAATTCGAAGAGATTTGCAAAGACTCAATCATACATAAAAAAGAATTCAAAGAAGATTCAAATATTTCTTATAGATAAACTTAATCATAAACCCACAATTCATCGGATCTCGACAAACACACCGCAAAAAGAGTTTACATCGAATAGATCTCCACAAGAGAGGGGGAGAACATTGTATTGAGATCCAAAAAGAGAGAAGAAGCCATCTAGCTAATAACTATGGACCCGAAGGTCTGTAGTAAACTACTCACAACTCATCGGAAGGGCTATGGTGTTGATGTAGAAGCCCTCCATGGTCGATTCCCCCTCCAACGGAGCACCGGCAAAGGCTCCAAGATGGGATCCCGCGGATACAGAAGGTTACGGTGGCGGAAATATTTCTTCGGTGGCTCCCTGGATGTTTTCGAGGTACGTAGGTATATATAGGAGGAAGAAGTACGTCGGTGGCCGCTCGAGGGGCCCAGGAGACAGGGGGCGCGCCCAGGAGGGGTGGGCGCGCCCTCCTATCTCCTGGCCGCCTCGATTGCTTCTTGACTTGCACTCCAAGTTCTACACATCACGTTCGTTCCAAAAATCACGCTCCCGAAGGTTACATTCCGTTTGGACTCCGTTTGATATTCCTTTTCTTTAAAATATTGAAATAGGCAAAAAAAACAGCAATACGGGCTGGGCCTCCGGTTAGCAGGTTAGTCCCAAAAATGATATAAATGTGTAAAATAAAGCCCATAAACATCCAAAACAGGTAATATAATAGCATGGAACAATCAAAAATTATAGATACGTTGGAGACGTATCAATAACATATTCTCAACACGATCCACATGTATGCAAAGTTGACCTCTTCCAAAATAGTGGGATTAACATTAACTAAAGTCATGACCTCTCCAAACCCACTTTTATCAAAAATACAGTAAGATTGAACATACTCCAAATATGTGGGATCTAAAGTTGACACTCTTCATAACCCACTTTCAATATTATTGAAACACTATTATCAATCTCATATTCATCATGGGGCTTAAATAAATTTTCAAGATTATAAGAAGAATCACCCCAATCATGATCATTGCAACAAGTAGTAGGCATAGCAAAACTAGCATCCCCAAGCTTAGGGTTTTGTATATTATTAGCACAATTGACATCAAGAAAATTTATAGTAAAATCATTGCAATCATGCTTTTTATACAAGGAGTTATCGTGAATCTCTTCATAAATTTCTTCATCATAATTTTCAGATTCACAAATTTCGAGTAAAGCTTCATAAAGATAATCTAGTGCACAAAACTCACTAGCAATTGGTTCATCATAATTGGATCTCTTAAAAATGACATGATGTAGAGGGATAAACTCAAGAAATATGATATAAACTCCTGTCCGCATCTAGAGTATTAAGTTCATAAGAACAGAGTAAAGCATTAAGCAAGATGACATGATGTAGAGGGATAAACTCAAGAAATATGATATAAACCCCATCTTTTTATCCTTGATGGCAACAATACAATACGTGCCTTGCTGCCACTGCTGTCACTAGGAAAGGACACCGCAAGATTGAACCCAAAGCTAAGCACTTCTCCCATTGCAAGAAAGATCAATCTAGTAGGCCAAACCTAACTGATAATTCGAAGAGACTTGCAAAGATAACCAATCATACATAAAAGAATTCAGAGGGAGGTCCAAATATTTCTCATAGATAAACTTGATCATAAACCCACAATTCATCGGATCTCGACAAACACACCGCAAAAAGAGTTACATCGAATAGATCTCCAAGAAGATCGAGGAGAACTTTGTATTGAGATTCAAAGAGAGAGAAGAAGCCATCTAGCTAATAACTATGGACCCGAAGGTCTGTGGTAAACTACTCACAACTCATCAGATAGGCCTTGGTGGTGATGTAGAGGCCCTCCGTGATCGATTCCCCCTCCCGTGAGCGCCGTGAAAGGCTCCAAGATGGGATCTCGCGGATCTGAGAAGGTTCTTGGCCGGTGGAAGTAGTTTTTCGTGGTGCCCCTGGACGTTCTCGGGGTACGTAGATATATATAGGAGGAAGAAGTAGGTCGGTGGAGCCATGAGGGGGCCACGAGGCAGGGCGCGGCCCCCCCTAGGGCACGCCGGGCACCCTCGTGGCCGCCTCGTTTGCTGCTTGACGTCCACTCCAAATCTCCTGGATTCCGTTTATTCCAAAAAGATCGCTCCCGAAGGTTTCATTCCGTTTGGACTCCGTTTGATATTCCTTTTCTGCGAAACACTAAAATAGGCAAAAAAAGAGCAATATGTTGTTCAATGAGAACTATGTATGTACTTTGGTTTTAATGTGATGATGTACTTCTTCTTCTTCTTCTTCTTCTTCTTCTTCTTCTTCTCTTTTTTTTTCTTGTTCTCCTGTTTCTTCTTCTTCTTCTTCTTCTTCTTCTTTTTCTTCTTCTCTTTTTTTTCTTGTTCTCCTATTTCTTCTTCTTGTTCTTCTTCTTCTTCTTCTTCTTCTTCTTCTTCTTCTTCTTCTTCTTCTTCTTCTTCTTCTTCTTCTTCTTCTTCTTCTTCTTCTTCTTCTTCTTCTTCTTCTTCTTCTTCTTCTTCTTCTTCTTCTTCTTCTTCTTCTTCTTCTTCTTCTTCTTCTTCTTCTTCTTCTTCTTCTTCTTCTTCTTCTTCTTCTTCGTCTTCTTCTTCTTCTCCTTTTTATCGGGAGCGAGGGTGTCGAGGAACGCCGAGGGGTTGAGGGTCGGGAACTAGCCTAGAGGGTCGCGAGGGTCACAGAGGGGTCAAGGGTCGTCGAGGCCGGTCGAGCGTCAAGGATTTGAGGGTCGAGGTTTCGAGGGTTCTAGGGTTCTAGGGTCGAGGGTTCAAGGGTTCTAGGGTTTGAGGGTCGAGGGTTCGAGGGTCGTTGAGGGGCCGAGGGTTCGAGGGTCGAGGGTCGTCGAGGGGTCGAGGGTTCGAGGGTCGAGGGTTCGAGGGTTCTAGGGTTCTAGGGTCGAGGGTTCGAGGGTTCAGGGTTCAGGGGTCGTCGAGGGGCCGAGGGGTCGAGGGTCGTCGAGGGGCGTGGGTTCGAGGGTTCTAGGGTCGATGGTTCGGGGGTCGTCGAGGGTCGAGGGTTCTAGGGTTCGAGGGTCGAGGGTTCGTGGGTCGTTGAGGGGCCTAGGGGTCGACGGTCGAGGGTTGTCGAGGGGTCAAGGGTTTGAGGGTCGAGGGTTCGAGGGTTCTAGGGTCGAGGGTCGAGGGTTCGAGGGTTCTAGGGTCGATGGTTCAGGGTTCGAGGGTCATCGAGGGGCCGAGGGTTCGAGAGTCAAGGGTCGTCGAGGGGTCGAGGATCGCCAAGGGTCGAGAGGTTGCCTAGTATTGAAGAAACCCATGGCTTCATCATTAGCCAGAAGTAACTGGGGCATGATGGTACGAAGATCTCCAAAGTTATTCTGCAACGGAGTCCCGGATAGGATAATCTGCCTTTTGGTTCAAATTTCAGCAAAGGCCTTCCAAATAGCGATATTCGGAAAGCTCTTGCTATACTTTATACCAAAAAGCGCATTATCTTATCTGGGATTCCGTTCCAGAATAACTTTTGAGAGCTTCGTACCATCATGCGCCTATTACTTTCGCCTAATGATGAAGACATGGTTTTGTTGAATACTTTGACACTAGACCCTAGAAGCGCTGCCGAGGCCACCCAAATTTACCAAGTGAAAAGTGCGTTGTCGTCAAGGCCACCCCAAACCCTTGAAGCGTTGCCGAAGCCACCCCAAACCCTAGAGAAGCGTTAAGGCCACTAATTAATATAGTTCCTTGTTGTGATTAGCTATAGCTAGGTCTATGTTTTCCACTAATATATCCATCTGTCATATTTGTATAATAATTGCCATGTTGTAGTATTTGCAGAAACTATGGAGCACGGCTGAGACAAGGAAGCAGAACAGGTGTTGGGGGACATAATCGCAAAGGGAGGTGATGTCATGTCGTATCTCAACGAAACCGATGGTCTAGAAGGAGAGAGTGAAGCAGGCTACGGTTATCGAACAATGGAGGAGCAAGGACATGATTATGATGGCTCCGGTGACCAAATGCCGGTGCAGGAAGGAGACCGTGATGACGGCTCCGGTGACCGAACAAAGTACGACCAGGCATATATATTAATTAAGCCTGTGCTAACTAGCTAATTGATGCATTAATTGTTTTGGTATGTAGATATATTAACTCTTCTTTCTTCTTTATATAGCCCTCTTGATCAAGCAATACTTCAGTAAAGAAACGAGGCTCGAAGAAAGAGTTGCGCCTGGATGAAAGGTTCACGATCACATAAATCGCGCGCGATGGCCAACCGATTAAACCCCTCCGGACCAAGGAAGCATTTTCTGCTCAGTGCGGGGTTCTTGTTAGGGACATGATCCAAAGAATCTAGTTATAGAGCCATTGATCAAGTCCCGTGCTCTCAAGAAGATGGAAGATCTATTCAGGAGGTGGAAGAATGAGTTGAAAACAATGTATGTCGACCAAGACAAGACTCCAGAATTGACCAGCCGATTTGAGAAGATAAGAGATCACTGGCCCGCATTTGTGGACAACAAGACATCGGAGAGGAGTAAGAAGATGTCAGCGACTAACAAGATAAATGCTGCAAAGAAAGAGCATCACCATCGCACGTGGTCAGGTGGCTACCTCAAAGCCCGGCTATTGTGGGACAAGGCTGAGCGGGACCTGATTGCTAAAGGGGTCGAACCAAAGACATTGCACTGGCCAGACCGTTGTAGGACTTGGTTCCTCGGGGCTGATGGAAGATTGGACCGTGAAACAGGGAAGTGCTGCTGGATGAATGAGCAACTTGCAACACGCGTGAAGTTCGTTCCCGACAGAGAGAACGACGAGCTCATAAGGGCCCTCGGGAATCCTGAGCACCCTGGACGAACACGAGGCACGCCAGGCTCCGTTCCGTGGAAGGCTGGGTTTCCCGACGCAGGCGGTTACAAAACCCAAGAGAAGAGGAGGAAACTGGAGCAGAGCAAACTGCAGGAGCTTAAGGCAAGGGTAAGAAAGCTAGAGGAACGAGATGTTGAGAACCAGCAGCTGCGAGATCCTGCCCCAGAAGCTACCCCGCCATCTCACCAGAGAAGCAACATGGCTTTCACCGAGCTCGTTCAGCAGCCTGACTTGACGGGTCCTAGCTACCCCGTGGATTTTATCACGGATTCACACCAGTGCCACCTTATGAGGCAATGGCTTCAACTCAAAGTCAAGGCGGCTGTCGGTTTTGTGTTCCCTCCTTCAGCCGGAGCAACTTTCCACTGCAGTCCGATTCCACAAGGCTATGTTGTTGTGATGGTGGACGAAATAACGGAGGGATTTGAGGAGCTCTAGCTTGACCACCCTACAGGTGATGGGGAGACTCAGCTGGGTCTTGGTGTGCATACTCCGTGTCTATGGCGGAAGGAGCACATCAAGCGGATCTAGGAATTCATGATCTCTAGGCAGTGGCGGATCAAGGAACTGAACTTACCCGGGGAGAAATAATGAAGGCCTAAATTTTCAATGTACGAATGCAAGTCTGCTGATGACCCACGAGTATAGGGGATCTATCGTAGTCCTTTCGATAAGTAAGAGTGTCGAACCCAACGAGGAGCAGAAGGAAATGACAAGCAGTTTTTAGCAAGGTATTCTCTGCAAGCACTGAAATTATCGGTAACAGATAGTTGTGTGATAAGATAATTCGTAATGAGTAACAAGTAACAAAAGTAAACAAGGTGCAGTAAGTTGGCCCAATCGTTTTCGTAGCAAAGGACAAATCTAGTCAAACTCTTATATAAAGCAAAGCGCTCCCGAGGACGCATGGGAATTATTGTCAAGCTAGTTTTCATCATGCTCATATGATTCGCGTCCGTTACTTCGATAATTTTATATGTGGGTGGACCGGTGCTTGGGTGTTGCCCTTCCTTGGACAAGCCTCCCACTTATGATTAACCCCTCTCGCAAGCATCCACAACTCCGAAAGAAGAACTAAGGTAAACATAACATAGCATGAAACATATGGATCCAAATCAACCCCTTACAAAGAAACACATAAATTAGGGTTTAAGCTTCTGTCACTCTAGCAACGCATCATATGATTATTACTTCCAAATGCCTTCCCCTAGGCCCAAATCATGATGAAGTGTCATGTAGTCGACGTTCACATAACACCACAACAGGAGGGATACCATACATCTCATCAAAATATCAAACGAATACCAAATTCACATGATTACTTATAACAAGACTTCTCCCATGTCCTCAGGAACAAACGTAACTACTCACAAAGCATATTCATGTTCATAATTAAAGGAGTATTAATTATCATTAAGGATCTAAACATATGATCTTCCACCGAGTAAACCAACTAGTATCAACTACAAGGAGTAATCAACACTACTAGCAACCCACATGTACCAATCTGAGGTTTTGAGATCAAGATCAGATACAAGATATGAACTAGGGTTTGAGAGGAGATGGTGCTGGTGAATATGTTGATGGAGATTAACCCCCTCCCAGTGAGAGGATCGATGGTGATGACGATGGCAATGATTTGCCCCTTCCAGAGGGATGTTTCCCCGGCAGAACAGCTCCGCCGGAGCCCTAGATTGGTTCTGCCCAGGTTCCGCCTCGAGACTGTGGCGCTTCATCCTGAAAGCTTCTCTCCTCTTTTTTAAGGGCAAAATACACCATATAATAGAAGATGGGTGTCAGGGGTATGCTAGGGGCCCACATGGTAGGGGGCGCGCCCAGGGGGGTAGGGCGTGCCCTCCACCCTTGTGGCCCCACTCTGGTGCTTTCTTCGCCCAATATTTTATATATATTCCAAAACTGATCTCCATGAAGTTTCTGGACTTTTGGAGTTGTGCAGAATAGGTCTCTAATATTTTCTCCTTTTCTAGTCCAGGATTCCAGCTGCCGGCATTCTCCCTCTTTATGTAAACCTTATAATATAAGAGAGAAAAGGCATGCGTATTGTGATATAACGTGTAATAATAGCCCATAATGCAATAAATAATGATATAAAAGCATGATGCAAAATGGACACTAGTAAAAAACGGGGCATACGTTCGGGCCACATAAGCCCATTAGTCCCGGTTCAGTCACGAACCGGGACCCATGGGCCCATTGGTCCCGGTTCTTGAGGCCAGAGGGGCTGCCGGGCCTCGTGGGGGCATTGGTCCCGGTTCATCTAGCCCCTTTGGCCCCAGTTGGTGGGTCGAACCGGGAGCAATGGGCCTCGCTCCTGGCCCACCACCATTGGTCCCGGTTGGTGGCTTGACCTGGGACCAAAGGCTGCCCTTTAGTCCCGGTTCACGCCAAGAACCGGGACCTATATATACCCCCTCACGTAAAGAATTTTCATAAGATAAATAGAAAAAGCAAAAAAGAAAAAAACATAATAGAAACAAAATAAACTTTAATAAATAATTAGAAACAACATAAACTTTAATAAAATAAAATAAATGAATTTTAATAAAATAAATAAAAATAGCAATAGTAAGTAGAAACAAAATAAAATAAATAAAGCAAAAAAAAGAATTTTCATAAAATAAATAAAAAAGAAAAAAAGAAAAGAAAAGAAATAAGTAGAAACAAAATAAACATTAATAAATAAGTAGAAACAAAATAAACTTTAATAAATAAATAGAACCAAAATAAACTTTAATAAAGTAAAATAAATAAACTAATAAAATAAATAAGAATAGCAACATTAAGTAGAAACAAAATAAAATAAATAAAGCAAAAAAAGTGCCACCTACTGGACCACCACGACGTGAATACGACTAGAAACCCAATCATGGGCCAGGATTCAGGCCCGCAGCAGGCCCAGTAGGCCCACAGGCACACAGTGACAGGTTAGGCCCGAAAGCCTGCATTCGAGAGGAGCTCGAGAGGGTGGGCGCAGCAGCGCTTATAAACAATTCTCGAGCTCTCTCAACTAGCGAGGTGGGACTAAATTTTTGACGAGGGCAACATAAGGCCTTTGGTCCCGGTTGGTGGGCATTGGTACCGATTCGTGGCACCAAACGGGACCAAAGGCCTATGCTTCCCGCCCTTTGGGCTGCTGAAAAGAGACCTTTGGTCCCGGTTGGTGGCACCAATCGGGACCAAAGCTCTGGCTATAAGCAAGACTTAGCAGTTTCGCCAAAATCCATCACTTTCTTCTCCGCCCCGACGACTCCTCCTCCTCGTCGACGTCGCCGATGAGCCCTACCCCGACGCCGTCAGGCTGGTCCACCATGCCGTCGCCGCTGCCGGCATCGTCGTCAGGCCGCCCCTGCCCTGCCTCGCTCCCGCACCCCGGCCCTGCCTCGCGCCCCTGCCCTGCCCCGCCGGCGGCGGCGGCGCGGCCGCCACCATGCCCCTCTGCCCGGCCCCTCTTTCCTATATTTTTTTGATGTTTGTTTAGATGCTATTTGTTTAGATGTTTTTAGATGTTCTTATATGCTGTTTTCAGAGATGTTTTTAGATGTTCATAAAAGAAATTTAGATGTAGGTATGTATATATGTGTGAGGGATCATATATGTATTGATTTTTTATAGATTTTTTTGTATGTATGTATGTATGAGGGATCATATATGTAATTTTTAGATGTATTTTTTGTATGTATGTATGAGGGATCATAGATGTATTTTTTTCAGAATTTTTCATTGAGTTAGTAGATTTTAGGTTAGTGGAGGGGGGGGGGGGGTATGTCGTTGTCGATATACCCCCTCCCCGGTAACTTCGACATGAGGGGGGGTGGGGGGGGTCGATATAACCCCTCCCCGATAACTTTGACATGAGGGGGGTGGGGAAATTGATATACCCCCTCCCGATAACTTCGACATGATGTGGGGGGGTGGGGTTCATATGATGTTTTTTTGTGCATATGATTTTTTTTTTCATATGATGTTTTTTTTCATATATGTATTAATTTTTTTATTTAGGTTGTTAATTAGTAGATATCTATTTTAGGTTAGTGCATAGGTTAGTGTAGAGGAAAAAGTAAAATAAGGAAAAGGAAGAAAAGAGGAAAAAGAAGAAAAAGAAGGAGCGGAAAAAGGAAAATAAGAAGAGGAAGAAGGAGAAGAAGAAAGGAGAAGAACAGGAGAGGAGAAGAGGAGAAATAAATAAGAAGAGAAAAAAATGAAAAAAAGAGGAGAAGAAGAAAGGAATAGAAGAGAACAAGAAAAAAATAGAGTAATTTCTATTTTTTTTCTTCACCTCTATTCCTTTCTTCTTCTCCTCTTTTTTCTTCTTTTTTTTTCTTCGATCTTCTCCTCTATTAGTTTCTTCTTCTCCTCTTTTTTTCTTCTTCTTCCTCTTCTTATTTTTTATCGGGTATGTCGTTGTCGATATACCACCTCCCCGATAACTTCAACATGAGGGGGGGGGTCGATATACCCCCTCCCCGATAATTTTGACATGAGGAGGGGGGAGGGGGTTGAGGGGTCGAGGGTTCAAGGGTCGAGGGTTCTAGGGTTGTAGGGTCAAGGGTTCGAGGGTTCGAGGGTCGAGGGTCGAGGGTTCGAGGGTTGTCGAGGGGCCGAGGGTTCGAGGGTCGAGGGTCGTCGAGGGGTCGAGGGTTCGAGGGTCGATGGTTCGAGGGTTCTAGGTTTGAGGGTTCGAGAGTCGAGGGTTAGAGGGTCGTCGAGGGGCCAAGGGTTCGAGGGTCGTCGAGTGGTCGAGGATCGCCGAGGGGTCGAGAGGTTGCCTAGTGTCAAAGTATTGAAGAAATACATGGCTTCATCATTAGCTGGAAGTAACCGGGGCATGATGGTACGAAGTTCTCCAAAGTTATTCTAGAACGGAGTCCCGGATAGAATAATCCTCCTTTTGGTACAAATTTCAGCAAAGGCCTTCCAAATAGCAATATTCGGAAGGCTCTTGATGTACTTTGTACCAAAAGGCAAATTATCCTATCTGGGATTCCGTTCCAGAATAACTTTGGAGAACGTTATACTATCATGCGCCTGTTACTTTCGCCTAATGATGAAGACATGGTTTTGTTGAATCCTTTGACACTAGACCTAGAAGCGCTGCCGAAGCCACCCAAATTTACCAAGTTAAAAGAGCATTGTCATTGAGGCCACCTCGAACCCTTGAAGCATTGCCGAGGCCACCCCAAACCCTAGAGAAGCATCGAGGCCACTAATTAATATAATTCCTTGTTGTGATTAGCTATAGCTAGGTCTACGTTTGCCACTAATATATCCATTTGTCATGTTTGTACAATAATTTCCATGTTGTAATATTTGCAGAAACTATGGAGCACGACCGAGACGAGGAAGCAGAACAGTTATTGGGGGACATAATCGCAAATGGAGGTTATGTCATGTTGTATCTCAACGAAACTGATGGTCTGGAAGGAGAGGGTGAAGCAGGCTACGGTTATCGAACAACAGAGGAGGAAGGACATGATTATTATGGCTCCGGTGACCGAATGCCGGTGCAAGAAGGAGACCATGATAATGGCTCCGGTGACCGAACAGAGTCTGGCCAGGTATATATATTAATTAAGCCTGTGCTGACTAGCTAATTGATGCATTAATTGTTTTGTTATGTACATATATTAACTCTTCTTTCTTCTTTTATATAGCCCTCCGGATCAAGCAATACTTCAGTAAAGAAACGAGGCCTGAAGAAAAAGTTGCGCCCGGATGAAAGGTTCACGATCACAGAAATCGCGCGCGATGGCCAACCGATTAAACCCCTCTAGACCAAGGAAGTTTTTTCTGCTCAGTGCGGGGTTCTTGTTAGGGACATGATCCCGATCAGCATCGAGCTATGGAATGAGCCTAAGAAGGAAGAGCTTCAAGTTTCTTTTGTCGAAGATAGATAGAAAGAATATCTGTGGAAAGCGCTGAAGGTAAATTTCACCCTACCGAAAGAGGAGGATCCGGAGAATCCAGTTATAGAGCCATTAATCAAGTCTTGTGCTCTCAAGAAGATGGCAGATCTATTTAGGAGGTGGAAGAATGAGTTGAAAGCGACAAGACTCCAGAATTCACTGGCCGATTTGAGAAGATAAGAGATCACTGGCCCGCATTTGTGGCCAACAAGACATCGGAGGGGAGTAAAAGATGTCAGCGACTAACAAGATAAATGCTGCAAAGAAGGAGCATCCCCATCACACGGGGTTAGGTGGCTACCTCAAAGCCCGGCCGTTGTGGGACAAGGCTGAGCAAGACCTGATTGCTAAAGGGGTCGAACCAGAGACATTGCACTGGCCAAACCGTTGTAGGACTTGGTTCTTCGGGGCTGGTGAAACATTAGACCCTGAAACATGGAAGCGCTGCTGGATGGACAAGCAACTTGCAACCCCGTCACGAAGCTTCGGGAAGCAATCAACAAAGTGCGGGAAGGGAAGTTCGTTCTAGACAGAGAGAACGACGAGCTCACAAGGGCCCTCGGGAATCCTGAGCACCCTGGACGAACACGAGGCACGCCAGGCTCCGTTCCGTGGAAGGTTGGGTTTCCCGACGCAAGCGGTTACAAATGCCAAGAGAGGAAGAGGAAAGTGGAGCAGAGCAAACTGCCGGAGCTTAAGGCAAGGGTAAGAAAGCTAGAGGAACGAGATGTTGAGAACCAGCAGCTGCGAGATCCTGCCCAAGAAGCTACTCCGCCATCTCAGCGGAGAAGCAACGTGGCTTCCACTGTGCTTGTTCAGCAGCCTGACTTGATGGGTCCTAGCTACCCCGTGGATTTTATCACGGATTCGCACCAGTGCCACCTTATGACGAAATGGCTTCAGCTCAAAGTCAAGGCGGATGTCGGCTCTGTGTTCCCTCCTTAACCCGGAGCAACTTTTCACTGCAGTCCAATTCCACAAGGCTATGTTGTTGCGATCGTGGACGAAATAACGGAGGGATTTGAGGAGCTCCAGCTTAACCACCCTACATTTGATGGGGAGACTCAGCTAGGTCTTGCTATGCATACTCCGTGTCTATGGTGGAAGGAGCACATCAAGCTTTTGAACTTCACGGCTCCTGCTCATCAGCTTGGCACTCGGCCTCCTCCTCCTCCTCCGGCGAGTGATCAGCAGGGCACTCCGCCTCCTGCTCCGGCGCGTGAGGGCGGCAGTATTCCGCCTCCTTCTCCGCCTACTCCGGTGCGTCCGAGCAACCCGCCTCCTCCTTTGCCGCCTCGTAAGCGATGGCGGAACACCGACGCCGCTGCTCTGGCTGCTCCGGCGCGTCGTAGCAGTCCGCCTCCGGCTGCTCTGGCGTCTAGCAGTATAGATAGAGGCGGGAGGTAATTCCGGTCCATCATCTCTCAAGTCTCTAGAGAAGTTACCATACGAGCTGACCGTGGAGGAAAACGAGCAGGTCGTTCAAGGCAAAGTGAACGACTTCTTTGAATCAGTAAAAGCTAAGAAACATCCACCTCCGGAGGAGAAGAGATCCGGTAAAACCGAAGCGCACTTTGGATGCCCTACAGCGACCATCACCTCCTCCGCCGAAATCCAACTATGACCGCATCATTGAAAGGACATATAAGGAAGCGGAGCGGTCGGGAAGTACTTGCAGTGATCAAAGGCTAGCAGAACAAAGAGAAGGGAAACAAATTCCCCAGCTCGGCGAACAAGCGAAGCAATCGTGCCCCCCGCTCAATGTGTCTAGCGATAATATCATCGCTAATCTTCCGAGGTTGTTGCCCGGTACCAATCCTGGAGATTACATGACCGACGACGATGCAAATTTTTTTGAAACAATGGAGGTGGAGACATTAAGATTCGAGCACGGGAAGCCTCTCGTCAGACCTGGTACTTCCCTAACAACGATGATGTGAAGATTCCATGATTGGTACATGGACATCTGTAGGAAGTCTGGGAAAAGTACTTTGTCGCTGAGAGTTAAAGAGGAGCACGACCTTGTTGGAATTGACGTGTTGTTAGTTCCATATGAGGAGTTCTTCCAGTTTTTCAATCAAAAGGCCCTCAATAAAACAATCATCACTTGCTACTGTATGTAAGTACTACTTCTCTGTAATTAATTAAGTCTCTATATATAACTCATCTCTTTCATTGCATGTATATATAATTATCCTCACTATATTATGCAGATTGAAGATCGCCGAATTCAAGAAAAGACAAGTAGGTAATATTGGGTTCATTAACATAAATCTCATGGATGAATGGAGTGTTAAACATTCTACCAGCGAAACCGTGGCCAACTTGCTCGCATCGTTACTTCGAAATCAAAACAAAGCTACAATACTCTTTCCTTACGAATACAAGTGAGTGTTACTGTCTTGTGCATATTCAGTTTCCCTTATTAGTCGAGGTTATAATAATGTAATTGATGAGTTATGCATGCATGCGCAGCTTCCACTTTATTCTGCTAGAGATTAAGCTTGAGCAGGGACTAGTAACCGTCATAGACTCGAGACGAAAAGATCCCGAAGAGTATGCGACCATGACTAAAATGCTCGAGAAGTAAGTTCAATCGATCATTATTGGACCATATCGGCAACTTTGTTCATTTTCTGATATCAAGTAATTATTTTCTTTGTCTGGCAGGGTTTCGAAAAAGTTCACCGCAGAAGCTCTGGGACTGCCGGCGCAGTTGCGATTTAACCACCCAAAAGTAAGTACTAGCTACTAGCTAGTTCTGCGCATCACCCATTGATTCTAGCTAGTTTCATCAATACCATTTAGCATGCTTGCTTATCAGTTTGATTGACCTCTATTTCTTGTAAAGTAGTTATGGTAGGAACGCGGGAATGATTTCTGTGGACACTACATTTGCGAGTTCATCCACCACACCACCTGTGAGCGGGGCTACTCTAAACAACAATATGAAGTGCGTAAGCAATAACCGGGACAATTTTATTTTATTACCGTCATTTGTGTTGAGTTTCATTCATATATATGTATTGACCCCCTTATTGAAATTAGATGTGGCAGATGCGGGATGAACTCCTACCACAATATCGCATACGAGCAATTCAAGAGGAATTGACGGGATTCTTTCTTGACCACGTCATCGACAAACACGGAGAATACCATGTGGAAGTTGAGTTCAGATGTTAGGGGATTATATATATATATATACATATACATATATATATATATATATATATATATATATATATATATATATATATATATATATATATATATATATAGCCAGTAGCGTCGGATAGATATACGAAAATTGTTGTTCGACCAATCTATAAGAGAAGGAGAGGTCGATCACTTCTCTATGTGTATATGTTCATGACGATCTTCTGTACTTAAATGGTTTCATTGATTTGCTTAGTAGCTAACTAGCGTGTCGAGTCTTCTCTATATGTATAGTACGTAGCATCGACCAAGCACGGAGATAAGAGAGGATACTTCTCTCTATTAGCTAGCTAACACAATATATGAAACCCCTAAATTAACCCTACACAACCCCCAAAACCCTCCAACCCCTTCGAAAAAAACAAAAACCCAGTCCACGATATCTTGTGGCGTGGAAGCCTTTTGGTCCCGGTTGGTGGCACCAACCGGGACAAAAGGTACCCCTGCCTGTGCAAGCGGCAGCGGCCATGTGGAGCCCCATCTGTCCTGGTTCCTGGGCGAACCGGGACTAAAGATACAGGGCTTTAGTACCGACCCTTTAGTCCCGGTTCGGGAACCGGGACAAATGGCCCTCACGAACCGGGACGAGTGGCCTATTTTCTACTAGTGGGACGTATCATTCGCCAACCAAAACTCATAAAATTCAAATGCAAAGCTATACGCCCTAAAATTTTAACAAAACTAATTGTTCAAAATGTTGCCCTTGCAAACTGCATCTATTCATTTGCGCTAGCTCGATGGTGTGCCGTTGCAGTCACCCACTCATGTCGCGATAGGCATTGCACCGGGCACAACTTCTTCTTGTTCTGCCATTAGCCATGTCCTAGCGTCCGATGAGGTGGAGCTCTATGTCCGAGAGACAACGATGACATGAGTGGACGTGGGCGATAGCTAGGTTAGGACCACTTGAAACATGGTCGAGTGGTTGTGACCATTTTCCACTTCAGCCGCACCCCGGAAGCGGTGTGACCCATCTTGCACCCCAAATGCTGGGGCGACGACGCAACCTCTTTGGTGGCACATCTTCCCCGCAGCATTAGGCTTGTGGTCGGAGATAAACGACAATGTACATCACGACCTGCAGGGTGGCGGAGCCGATATCCAACCATGAGCCGGCCCGTCTACGTCTATCGTGGAGTTCACGTCGACCAATGATGTCAAAGCCACAGGTTCCGACAAGGAGGAGTAGGGCATGGAACACAGCCAGTGGCGCCTCATGTCTAGTGTGGGCCAGTCAGTGTCCCATGTCGTACTCGTCCTTGCCGGCACCGAATCTTCACTTTGCGGGTCTCACGGCCGACAGACATGGGCACGAAAGGGAACAACCAAGGATGGGCGTCAGCGAAGATTAGACTAGGTTTTACGTATCAGTAGACGTTTAGGGGGGCGGATTTACAAAGTCCAGCTATTGATGCATGAAATAACTTGCTGCAGTCTCACGCGGAGGAGAGATACGCTATCTTATTTGGGCAGCAACTGGGCCACTTAAGTACTAGCCCACGTCTAGAGAGATTTGTTTGCTCTTCGTTCCTTATCTCACGTTGTTCCTCTACCCCAAAACGAATCGGTACTGCCTGCTGAGATGGGTAGATCAACAGGTATTTAGAGGCGTATATTACAGCTACCCGGGGCGGTCGCCCATACCTGCCCCTACGGTGGCGCCGCCCCCGCCTCCAGGTGTTAGGTGTTAGTATCTACGAGGAGCGAAGACGATATGAGATAGCGGGGATCCATGACACTTAATGCGTCATTCCGGCCTTGTGACCATAACTGCGAACGACCATGTTATGTCAATGTTAAAGCAGGATGATAGGGGAGAACAGTTCTGGCATGGAGGGGTTTGACCATTCAAGGGTACAACGCCTACAATACAAACAATCTACGCACGAGTCACAATACAAGGTAACCGGTATTACCGTCATACTGGCACACTTAAGTATGCCATGATCCGAAGTTCCGCATGCCTAATATCTCTATTGCAAATGCAACCGTTTACTTTTAGTCGCTCTACTTTATGTTATTTACTTTTAATAAGCTTTGTATTATTCTTGTTACAACTATCAACTCTTTTGCCATCCTGGCATATTTGTTTCACGACACAGTAATACCATCTGTAGATTTCAAGATAGTTACTTGGCACAAGAGTTGTGACGACCTGTGTGTGACCGAAATGCCTCACATAATACTCTCCTTCGCTCTTCCCTGGGATCGGTTGTTGGCCTAATCAGCACCTGGGCATCATGATCCCCTTACCAGAGAAGCACTAGCTTGCCGAGACACCATGCTCTTTGTGATGAAGCAAGGGTGTTCTTTAGAGATCGAATCATATTGTCAAACCTATGTGGATGACTGGAATGGAAGGAGGGACCGATCAGTCGGGGGTCTCATCATCATCACAGAGATGAACACCTATCTCTCGCATTTTCAGGGTTTCGAGCTGAAGTTGACAGAAGTAGAAGCCAATGTGGTGGCACATAAGTTAGCTCGACATGCCATGTCTTGTGTCATGCAAAATGTAACCTTTGTCGTCATCCCTTGGTTCTTTGAGTGACGTTTTGCACTCGTACAATGTACTCCCTCCGCTCGGAATTACTTGTCTAAAAAATGAATGTATGTAGAACTAAAATATGTCTAGATACATCCATTTCGGTGACAAGTAATTCCGAACGGAGGGAGTACCAGGGATGAATGGATAAAAAACATTCATCCGAATCTCCTGTGTGGAGTCGTGTGTGTACGCTGACCATTTTCCCAGCCCTCTCCCCTCTCCGATCGACACGGCGCCCACCCCGTCCCGTCCCTCAACATTTTCCACTCTCACTCCCGGCAGTCCCCCACTCCAAGCCTCCAAAACCCTACCGACCTCCGCCCCGCCAGCCATGGCGCCGCCCCCCACCTCCGGTAAGCGACCCCAACCCCCTCGACCCCGCGTCCTGCCCGTGCTGGCCCTAACTCCGGCCCCTCCCCTCTGCAGGCCCGCAGCAGCGGCGGCTCCTCCAGGCGGCGGCTGACGGCGACCTCCGCCTCTTCAAGAGTACGCCCGCGCCCCCCTTCTCCGTCCTGATTTCCCCATTGATTGGTTGCGCATCTGTTTATTTGTGCCCGAACCTGATTTGGCCGGGATTTTTTTCCCCAGGTATCGCGAGCGCGCTGGATGGCGGGAAGGGCCGCGTCAAGGAGGCGGTAACTCTTACTCCCTAATAATTATTACATTCATTTGTTCTTTAAAACATATAGTTTTAGTCATACAAATGAGTGAAGTTGAAAATATAATTGCACCATCCTTTTAGTATTTAATTAGATACTCAAGAAACCTATACCTAAATTTTGAAGTCCTAAATAGACGTTTTTTTTGCAAGAAATACAGATATTTACAGATTAATCTGACGAAACTTATTTTCCTTTGAGAAATATCGAATGAGGAGCAGAGCCAACTCATTACCATTGTTTCTCATAATATTTGTGATTGATTACCATCAGGTCCCCTCTCCTCGATCGATCTCCTTCCCCCACACGCCGCCGCCACAACGCGCACCGGACTAGCAGCTCCCCTCCCCTCGATCTCCTTCTCCCACATGCTGCCACCATGACACGCTCCTCCTCTGATCCGTGGCTTTTATTTCTCCCTCACAACCCCTGCTTTTCCTGTGACTACTAGCTCTCCAGGCCATCTTCGGTGATGAAGAACTACTGAGGCAGTTGATTGCCTGTTGCCACAAGGACGACGTGATTTAAACAGAGAAGGGTTACCAAGAGGTGAGAGCCGTGGACTTCACCTAGGCCGTGGTATCGATTACTTTCCACGCTGATTTGACGCGACAAGATACGCAAGTACACAGCGACTACGAGCAAGCTGATTGATTTCTCGCCCAGAGACACGCATATACAAAGATCCTTATTTTATGTTTGCCATAGATTGATGCGGGTGCATGGTATTTCACATGTTTTATCGCAGGTGGTTTATCAGGTTGTAGAAGCAAGCTTTGTACGTGAAATTCAAGCCGAGTCTGACTGTCTGAGCGAACATGTGTGTCATTTTCTACAAGCCATGGCGCACAGTGGC
This sequence comes from Aegilops bicornis, assembly GCA_021605145.1. Lineage (NCBI taxonomy): Eukaryota > Viridiplantae > Streptophyta > Magnoliopsida > Poales > Poaceae > Aegilops > Aegilops bicornis. The sequence continues at coordinate 814,638,109 of CM038673.1, forward strand.
AGATCGATCAATAGCAAGAAATCACCAATCTGCTTCCGGCCATAGGCGAGCAGATATACTTCAGTGGTGGGCAAGGAAACGTCCAGCCCGAGGCTACTAAGGGCGTGTTTGGTTACATTGCCAATTCAGCCTGGCCCGGCGAGCCTGGTTCTATTGAGCCGGTTTGAGGGGATGCAGGCCAAAAAAACCCAGATGCACATAGTTTGGGTGCCTGCATGCCCCTAGTTGCATGAGACAACCATTTTTGACCCAGCGTTTGGTTGCCCGCATTGCATTAGGTGCACATATGACATGGTGTTTGGTTGCAACCTGCATAAGGTGTTGTCATCACTTCTAACTAGTGGTGACCTTACTACACACAATCTGAACATAGTGCCAGCTAGTTAAACAAATGGCAGTTCATCCTAACTACAATCAAATGACAGTTTAAATTATTAAGAGCCATTGGCTAAATAGGGGATAGTTCATAGGTGTTGCTGCTTCATCTTCCTCTTCTGCTTCTGCTGCTGCTGCTGCTGCTTCTTCTTCTTCATCTTCTTTTGTGCTTCTGCTGCTGCTTCTTCTTCTTCCTCTTCTTGAAATCCCGCATTGACCTCTGTTAAGCCACATTGCCTCTGTCCACTCCAACCTTTTTTTCTTCCAAGCGTCATTGTCAAATGCCTCCACACCATGGCCAGAGCTAACAACATCGTCAGGCTCGACCTCTTCCTCCTCAGGCACGTGTTCATCAAAGCTCCACTGAAGGATCCAGTTATGCAGAATGCAACAAGCAAGAACTAGCTTAACTTGAGTGGCATATGGGTGGAATGGCTTCTGATACAGGATCTTAAACCTATTCTTTAGAGCTTCAAATGCCCTCTCAACAGTTACTCTAAGGCTGGAGTGTCTGAGATTAAATAGCTCTGTGCAGTCCTAGGAAAGTTCCTACCAGAGAACTCGCTGAAATGGTACCTTGTTTTCCTGAAGGGTGGAAGAATACCCGGCCGACATGCATAGCCAGCATCTCCAAGGTAGAACCTGCCGTCGGGGATGTTGATCCCATCAGGTCGACTCATGCTGTCAGTGAAAATGTTTGCATCATGCGCTGACCCCTCCCAGCAAGCCAACACATATGTGAACTTCAGATCAAAGTCAACAGCAGCAAGCACATTCTGGCTTGTGTAGTGCTTCCTCCCCCTATATGTTGTAGATTGTGACCTAGGAACTCTGGCAGTGACATGAGTACCATCTATTGCCCTAATGCAGTCTTGAAAATGGCATCACTAGCCTGTGTTAGTGCTGAAATTCAACAATACAATCATATCAAGCCATGAAAAGTGTATATTGTCAATGCTCACCTTGAAGTATGGATACCATCTTGGGCTTCCGCGAATCTTGGGTGGAGTCTGGCCAGATGGTCTCCTGATCATCTCTCCTCTAAGCTCCCCAACAGCAAAAAGCACCTGCTTGAAGTACCTAGAGATGGTCTCCATTGATCTCTTGAACGTGTTGTGAATGACCCTGAATCTTTGGTTATGGCCAACAACATGGAGGAATATGGCCACTTGCTCTTCGACACTGATGTTGATGCTATCTTGTAACAGGCCCCTGCTCCTGAAGGTCTCAACAAGGTTGGCAAATGGTGCTCTTTTCATTCTAAGCATCCACAGAGCCTCGACGTCATTGTAGTTGTAGATGTAGTTCAGATTTTGGATCCTCTCCTTTTCCCAGGAAAACAATGGACCATAGCGGATCAACGGTCTCCCAGCACGCCGAACAGCTCTCTGGTGCATGAACATGACCCATGCATGAATCACACTAATCAGTGTTGTTGCCTGGATTATCAGCCTCATCCGTGCGTCCATAACCTAGTCGACATCGATGGTTCGTTCAGTGGGAAATCGATCCTACACCTAGCTTAAAGGCCTAACCACTAAGCTAACAAAGGGGGGAGGGGTGCTGCTTACCGGCATTGGAGACGAGGACGGCGTAGGGGGAGCCATGGCACAAACTAGGTCGACCAGACGGTGGGCAACAGCAAGGGGAGCACCAGATCCGCCGCAAACGCCGCCTCCTATAGCGCAGATCTGAAATCGCAGCCGCCGCCGGTGGTGAGGCAGTAGCGAAGAAAGGGGGGCAATGGCTATGGGTGAGCGAGTGAAAGGGGGGTGAGGCTAATTTGGCGCCACGGCAGCCAAGAACAAGCCAGGAAAGAAGAAAGTAGCTGCCAGCGAGGCCACCGTTGTTGCCAATGTGTAGTCCTCCCATGCGTGTCGTAGCTCGTGGCACTGTCTTCGCTGCTTCCTCTTGAGTTCTGTCATCCCTATGTTTGCAACCCCGTGCCAATGCAACCGCGACCTGGCATCCGTGTGTGCCTCCTCAATGCATGTTACTTGTATTCGAACCCAGCGTGATCTACATTTCCCCATATGGCGCAACCTAATGTCAAGCTTCTGTGCTGGAATGTGCGTGGCCTCAATGCCCCTGCCCGTCTGACGCCGTGCGCGACCTTCTCCGTGACTACCACGCCACCATTGTGTGCCTGCAAGAGACTAAGCTCGATCACGTCGATGATTCCCTCATCGCAACCATGCTCGGACCCTCCTTTACTGCTAACTACCATGTCCTCCCGGCCGTCGGGTCAAGGGGGGCATGATCATGGCCGTCTCCGACGCTTACTTCCGCCTTTCGGACTTCCACGCAACGCATGGATCCATCTCGGCCACCATCACCATGTTGGCTGATGGCCTTGACTGGACCCTGTCATGCGTTTACGGCCCTCAGGGGGAGCAAGACAAGCTGCTTTTCATCAACGAGCTCAGAGGGCTAAAGCATGCGCTGAAGCCCCGGTGGCTCATTCTTGGTGACTTCAACCTGATCACCAAAGCGGCTGACAAGAACAACCAAAACTTAAACAGCCGCCTCATTGGCAGTTTCCATCCGCGCTAAATCACCTCGAGCTTAATGAGATGCGGCTTTCAGGCCGTAAATTCACATGGTCCAATGCTCGAGAAAACCCGGCGCTAACAAAGATTGATCATTTCTTCCACTCCGATGATTGGGATGAGCTTTTTCCAAATGCCCACCTCCAGGCCATCTCATCAACCTGCTCGGATCATGCACCGCTGCTCCTCCTGGGGGACACGGAGATGCGGCGGCGCCCGTCCTTCAAGTTTGAAGAGTTCTGGCTTTGACTACCTGGTTTCAAGGAAGCGGTGGCCATGGCACAGAATAAACCCAGTCTTGATCAACCAATGCAATCCGAAAGATTCACATCAAATTGACACGGACTGCAAAGGCTCTCAAGAAATGGCAAAGAGATACAGTCGGAGTCCTCAACACTCAGATTGGCATTGCAAAGGAGGTAATCTGGAGGCTTGACATTGCCGAGGAGGGGAGGTCCCTCTCCCCTGCAGAGCTGGAGCTAAGACGCAGGCTTAACCTTTCTTATCTCGGCCTCCTATCCTTCCAGAAGGTTAAGTTGCGCCAGCGCGCATGACTTACGGGTATCAGGCTGGGCGATGTCAACTCTAAGTTTTTCCATGCCAAGGTGAATGGGCGACGGCGGAAAAACTTCATCTAGTCGCTGCACTCGGATCACGGTGTTGCCGTCACGGTGGAAAATAAAAGAGCAAGTGCTCCTTTCCCACTTCCAGGGCCATTTGGGCACCCCCACGCCACGACGCTCAAGCTTAAATTGGGACAACCTCGAGATAACTTCGCATGATCTCTCGGAGCTCGATGCACCTTTCGACAAGGAAGAGATAAAAGACGCCTGTCCCAGACGGGTTTTTTCGCTGCCCTCTGTCAAAGCGCCTGGCCCAGACGGGTTTATTGGAGCCTTCTTCAAAACATGTTGGGAGATCATCCGGTATGACGTCGTTCAAGCAATCCTCCAGCTTGCTAATATCCACGGAGACGGTGCCTCCCTCACCAACTCAGCAAACATCATTTTGCTCCCAAAAAAAGCGGACGCTCGGGTGGTCGGAGACTACATACCAATCAGCCTCATTCATAGCCTTTCCAAGATCTTCTCCAAGCTCCTCGCCAACAGACTGGCCCCGATCCTACCTTCGCTGGTATCCAAATGCCAAAGTACCTTTGTGCAGAAGCGATCCATCCATGAGAACTTCTTGCATGTCCAGAATCTCATAAAGGACCTACATCGTCGAAACATCCCAAGCCTCTTCCTCAAGCTGGACATTTCTAAAGCCTTCGACTCCATAAATTGGACCTTCCTACTGGAGGTCATGCAACGCCTAGGCTTTGGGCAGCGATGGCGAGACTGGATATGTCTCTCCCTATCGTCCTCTTCTTCAAGAGTGTTGCTTAAAGGAAACCCCGGAAGGATGTTCAGACACGCAAATGGCCTCCGCCAGGGCGATTCGGTATCTCCGATGCTTTTCATCCTGGCCATTGGCCCTCTTCAGCAGATCCTCCAACTCGCCTCCCGACGAGGCATCCTCAAGCCCATTGGTGCTAGAACGGCCAGGTGTAGGATCTCCCTTTATGATGACGATGCGGGCATCTTTGCGGATCCAGACAAGGATGAGCTTCACGCGATTTCGGCAATCCAAAAGACCTTTGGGGAGGCAAGCGGACTGATCACAAACCTGAGCAAGACCGAGGTCTTCCCGATCAGATGTGCCGGCATTGACCTCCAGGATGTGCTGTCGGTTTCCCTGCCAAGATCGCCACCTTCCTGGGATGCTACTTGGGGCTCCCCCTACATTTTCGTCGTCTTAAAGGTCTTGATCTGCAACCCTTCATCGATAGGTTCGCAGGCAGACTACCAAGATGGAAGGGAAAGCTTCTCAACAAGCTGGCAGGTGGCACTCGCTCGATCACCGTCCTCACGACCATGGCCACCTTCCACATCACAGCTCTCAACTTGTCGAAGGGGACTCTTAGAAAGATCGACAAAATCATTCGGGACTTCATCTGGCAAAACGAAGACCAAACTAAGACCTCCGGAGGCCACACCCTTGTTAACTGGAAGACTGTCTGCCGCCCAGAGCATTTGGGCGGTCTAGGGATCATGGACCTACAGAGATTTAGTCGTGCCCTGCGCCTACGGTGGCCGTGATTGCAATGGACTGACCCAGAAAGGCCATGGGTGGGATCGGAGCTGCCGTGTGACCAATCAAACATGAGCCTCTTTCGCGCATGTACCTCTATTACGCTGGGGAATGGGCAGAAGACTTTGTTCTGGCACGACAATTGGACTGGTGAAGGTCCGCTCAAGCTCCTAGCTCCAGAGCTCTACAAGATTGCCTCAAGAAAAAACAGATCGGTGCACAACGAGCTCATGAACGAGAACTGGATTAGGGCGGTGGCCAGACTGCAGACCATTCAGCAGCTAGGTGAATTCGTGTGTCTCTCGAACCACATTAGTCAGATCACCCTCCTCCCTGACCAAGAGGACACCATTCGCTGGAACTTAACCACCTCGGGGACTTACTCGGCCGCCTCTGCCTACGGCGCGCAGTACTTCGGCTCCTACCACTACAAGAAATATGTCAACTTGTGACCAGCACTATTGGTCACTGTTTTTAATTTGTGACCTTTTTGTGACCAAAAACATAAGGTCAAAAGCTGGCGGTCGTAAACTGACTATAGCGACCTTTCTTCTGGAATGGTCGTAGACGTTTATGACCAAAATACGTCTACTGTGGCGTTTTGGTCACTAGCAACCTCCCCAGGCCACGTAGGCATCCAGCGTGGCAATCTGATGTGGCACAAGATTCAGCCCGGTCCAATTCGATTTTCTACATGGGCCTAGCCCAACAATTCGGCCTATTTGTGTTTTTTCTCATATTAATTTTGGCTAGGTAGATGGGCCAAGCCCAACAATTAAGCCTTCTCATTTTTGGGCCGTGGCCTTTTCTGCTAGAAAGTTTTAGTTTTTTTGTAATATAAAAAAGGTCCACTAGTCAAATGGGTCCCAGATGTCAGGTTCAGGTACGTGGGTCCCAGCTAGCAAGTTCTTATTCTTCATATTTCAATTTAACAGTAAATAAATAACCAATATTTAAATTGGCACAAACAAAACACACACATAATACTCCACATATTATCAGCCAGATTCAGTACAGAGCTCCTATTGTACAAATAACATATACTTTACAAGCTCTACACATAATAAGCTCTAACATATACAAGCTCTACAAGCTCTACACGTGATACATTTACAAGCTCTATACATATACAATCTCTACAAGCTCTACAATCTCTACAAGCTGCCCTGGTGTTAACCCTGGCCCTCTTCAAGCTTCTTCAACATGGAGCTCCTTCGGTAGCGAGCACAAACTGGGCACCTGCATCATCACAGGAAGGCAATTTTAGATCATAAAAACGAATGTTCCAAGCACAGTTTAGAGAAAAGAACCAAGTAAATTTGCCCTCAATCATACAAAAAAAGTTTAGAGAAAACAAAACATGAACAAGCACTTATTATGCAGTTTTTAAAGTTTTTAATACATTTATTTTCTATTAGCAAAACTGAATATGCTACTTCCCGATTCATGGCTGCATAGTCCAGCTAGCTACACTAGTTTGCTCTCATGCAAAAATTAGAAAGAAAAAAAGAACAACAAATAAATCAACACTAATTTCTCTAACACATACAGTAACTTGCTGATATAACTTGTATAACTTGTATATTTGTCGACGGAAAACGGGATGCAAAATCATGTTTCAGTCTAGATCAATCTATCATGAGAAAACATGTATAACTCCCACTAGAATTTTTTAATGCAGTTGCGAATTATCCTGGAAACTTGTGCACTTAATGATGGTTAGATTCATCTTACAGAATAGTCAGCTTCCAATATAAGTTAGGTACAGAACATAATGTATAAGCACGAAGTAAGATAGGCCATGCATCAAACACATAAATACTTTTGAGCCGTTCACTGTCATGTACTACTACCTAACTGGCTAACTCAGCAGTTGTGACTGATTGTACACTGCACCAAATTCCATAATGAATTCCATAACGAGTAGCATCAACAGTAGTGGTGCAAGAGTAGCAGCAGCAGTGAGTAGCTGCGGCATCTGGCGAGCAGCAGCAGTATGCGGCAGCAGGCAGTAGAAAATAGCAGGAGCAGCGGCAACAGTACGCGAGCGAGGGGGCTACATGCAAATAGGAAAGCACCAAGATTGGTTTCTGTACTCACAATACCATTGTTGGCCTGTGAGAAGGAACTATTAAGTAACTTGAGATGTCTTTATATCAGTTCTGTGAAGCAAATCTACATATCATATTTCTAGAATGGGCGCACCCAGTTGCTCACAAGTAGATTCAAACCCAACTTGTAATGCAATGATGTTTCTTGTACAGTATTACTATAGTTACCTAAATTGCCATGGGAATACTGACTGCAGAAACAGGGGAACGAGAAGTAAGTTAAATTAGAGCTAGCAGTTCCAAACAATCACTAAAAAAGACTACTCTAGTAGTATCTTTCACAAAGTCATACAACCAATGGTGCTTTGGCTATAGTTACCTAAAACTATTCATGTTTGCCAACCCAGACTCTAAACGAGACTCGAACCAAGACCATCCAGAAGTAACCCGAAGAGCGACCCAATATAGTGACTGCTACAGTTAATTCAGATTCAATGTCAAGGTTGAACATACTAGTGATTACAAAACTGAACGGGCCAAGGCTGTTCATTCAGGTTCACAGGCAATCAACAAGATGGCCGAGATCGGGACCAAGCAATATACAGAGGTGGTGGGATCGGGGGGCGCGCGTGCGCGATACCTTGGAGGTACTGCTGCTGCTGGTGCTGGGGCGGCTGGTCGCCCTTGGCGGCGGCCTTCTTCCTGGCCTTGGAGGGCTTGTCGGGGTCGTCGTCGTCTCCTCGCGCACGGGCGCGCTGGCCATCATGGTTCCGACGACCTTCGACAGAGAGTAGGGCGTCGGCGTCCTTGGCATTGCAATGGTGGATCGAAATCAGAATCAGATCAGACTCCTTGCACAGGTCTAAGAAGCAAAGTGTTCGACTGTCGACAGGTGAACGCGCGTACCTTGGAGCGCGCCGAGAGCACGTGGCTGAGGACGGTGAACTGCGCGCGGAGTGGGGAGTGAGCCCCCTCGGCCCCGACGGTGTAGAAGAGGTCGGCGCCCTGCTGGATGGCGTCGCCGACCGCGTTTGCCTCGGGCAGCACCCAGGGACTGAAGACCGGAGCACCACGCAGACTGGAGCAATAATCTTCCATTCTTCACCTCAATGTGCTCCATCATGAGAAGATATTGTTCTATATATGCAAGAGGAACACAATCTTCAGTTTCAGTTAAAGCAAGACAAAGTACATAATATCTAGAGTGTGTAGTTTTAGTCAAGAAAATAAACTCTTTAGATTTGGAAATATTGTGATCTCTAAGTTGTAGTGAATGGTACCTACCAACCTAAATTACTTTGTTCTATCTTTATTCTTTTAGGGAATAAGGTACACCTACCAAATTATATGTCAGACTGAAATTCACTAATGTGGCAATACCTAATTACTAATTCACATGCATATCTACTGAGTACAGATCATGCCAAGTACCAATAATGAACTGTGACTCAATTAGTAACTAGTGAAAATTACAACTGATGTACGAGAGTACTTTGCAGAAATTGGTGCTGTGAAGTGAAGTACAACAGTACTCTGCTCCAATTGTTACTGCAAACTCAAGTACAAGAGTACTTGGAAGAAATTCACCAACAACACACGTACAGGAACACTAGACATACAAGAGAGGGATTGATGGAGAAAAAGATTACCCTGAGCGTTAGCTGTTTGGTGGGTCTAGCTTACTGCTGCTACTCCACATATCTTTGACTATGTAAAGAGCAAGATGAAGGGTCTAGCTTACTGCTGCTACTACACATATCTTATTTTACTTAACAGAGCAAGATGGAGTAACCCAAAAAAAAATAACAGAGCAAGCAAATGTACTCTAAATGGCAGTTCACCAGAGATTTTCAAGTTAAAAATACTCCCAAGGGTAAACAACAATGACATGGACGAAGTGAAGGATGGATATTGTAAATTAATCCAGCAATTCTTTTTTGTTGTCATATTTTTCACCCTCTAGACACTTCCTAGAGCGCTTACAGGATGACAAAGTTAATTTTGCATAACCCATATGGATTCTTATCTTCTTCAGGAGGTGATAGCAATTAACAGCATAAAAAACCACAGGAACAATTAACAGCAAAAAAACTAAACAGCAGTGTCACATGAGTGGCCTTGGCACTACTAGAAAAAGGGCTATAGATGGGATTGACACTAATGGCACACCAGAAAGCTGGTGCGCCATTAGTATATACTAATGGCGCACCACCATCTGATGCGCCATTAGAGCTTAAACTACTAATGGCGCACCTGGCAAAGGGTGCGCCATTAGTATCAAATTTTTTTTTAACTAGTGCGCCTGTCCAAACATACTAATGGCGCATCCTGCCCAAGTGCGCCATTAGTAGTTGTAACTACTAATGGCGCACCAGGCAGTGGGTGCGCCATTAGTATAGAATTTTTTTTGAACTAGCGCGCCTATCCAAACATACTAATGGCGCATCCTGCCCAAGTGCGCCATTAGTAGTTGTAACTACTAATGGCGCACCAGGCAGTGGGTGCGCCATTAGTATAGAATTTTTTTTAACTAGTGCGCCTATCCAAATATACTAATGGCGCATCCTGCCCAGGTGCGCCATTAGTATAGAATTTTTTTTGAACTAGTGCGCCTATCCAAACATACTAATGGCGCATCCTGCTTAAGTGCGCCATTAGTAGTTGTAACTACTAATGGCGCACCATGCAAGAGGTGCGCCATTAGTAAGTGGGCAGCAACAAGATATTTGGGACAGCCTCTCCTACCCACACACTCACTTTCTCCCCACTTCATTCTCTCCACCTCCTCCTTGTCTCGGGTGCCTCCTCTTTTCACCTCATTTCCACCATAGATTCATTCAAATTAAGTGGTTAAATTACCTTGTTTTAATAGGTAAGTAAGGGGAAGCTATATTTAGGTTGTTCTCCCTACAACAATGTGCACATGCACTTTTTACGGCCTAGCTAGATCTATGTATGTTCGTGGTGTTGCATATGTTTGTGGTGTTGCATATGTGTTTGTGTTTGGAGGTGTACCGTATTTGAAATGCGATAGTTGCCAATATTTTGCGGAATGTTGATTCATTTCCGTTTTCGGCGAGAATTTTGGCATTAAGCATTCTTTGTGGTCCTATTTTTAGGAAAGTCATGCCAAATTTTGTTTGGTTCTAAAATATCGCTTTTGCTCTACCCTGCAGGTGACCATGGTCCGCATCGATGACCGAAGGCATCGTGAATAGGTTTTTGAGGTCCGCGAAGGCCGAGATGCTTCAAAAGAACGAGGCGGAGATAAGATGTCCGTGTCGAAGATGCAAGTCAAGACCCTTATTGCGGACCCGGATTCCGGCAGGTGCGGGACCACCTGCTGTTGCGTGGTTTCATGGATGGCTATCGGTGGCAAGGTGATGAAGATGACTACGAAGTCGCCCATGCGGGCCGGGCAAGAAATGAGGAAGGGCAGCAAGACAACCACCGCGGCTCGGGCGGGCGAGAAGACGAAGAATCCCTGAGATGATCACGACCGTGATGTCGCATACAGTCATCATGTAGAAGATGCAGGACATGATGATGAGGAAGATGCGGAGCAGGCGACGGGCATGATCATGAAGATGATGATGCCGGCGGAGCGCACGACGCTGGACCATCGATGGGCTGGGTGCGGGACCCTCATATTCAAGAGCTGCTTCTCAAGCGCACGGATAACGCAAGAGCTGCCGCCTCGAGAGAAAGCCAAGATGGATCAACTTGAGTTAGACGCGGTTACTCCATTGTATGAAGGATGCAGGCCGAGGATACCCGCTGAAAGTAACGCTCATGGCTCGAGATGAAGGTAAAACACAAAATGACCGACGCATGCTTCGACGAGAAGATGTCATTCGCACGAGCGTCTTCCCAAGGGGAACAAGTGCCCGACCAGTTTGAGGAGGCGAAGAAAATCGTGTGTCCTCTCGATTTACCGCCGCGTGAAATACCATGTGTGCATGAACAATTGCATCATTTATCGGGACGAGCACGCTGGAGTCTACCATATGTCCGGTGTGCGGCATCACTCGATACAAGAAGAGGAAGAAAGCTCCTCGAAAAGTGGTGTGGTACTTTCCGATCACTCCTCGTCTGCAGCGCTATTTCGCGGACCCTAAGGTAGCAAAGCTCCTGCGTTGGCACGCGGATAGGGAGGAGAAGAAGCGGGAAGATGACGCAAATGATCCGGAGATAGATAAAAGAGGCAAGATGCTGAGTCACCCTAAGGATGCGAGCCGGTGGCAACCGTTGAACTTGAGACTCGGAATTTGGGAACGATCCAAGGAACATCGTCTTTGGTAGCGAGCACCGATGGAGTCAATCTGTTTGGCAGCGAGAGAAGCACACATAGCACCTGGCCTGTGTTTGTGTGGATGTACAACCTTCCCCCTGGTTGTGCATGAAGAGGAAGTACATTCACATGAGTATGCTAATTGAAAGGCGAAACAACCGAGGAACGACATCAATCTGTATCTGGGGCTGCTGAAAGAGGAGCTTGACACGCCTGTGGAAAACGCCCAGCCAATACGTGGGGACGCCGCAGAGAAAGAATATTTCCCTATGAGAGCCGCACCGCTCACGACGGTGCACGACTATCTCGATTACGGATATCTCGCGCAGGCAGGTAGTCCACGGATTTTTACGGATGCGTAAGGTGCATGCATGACACAACGTATCGCCAGCTAGATAGAGATCCGGGTCTTGAAAACCGTGTTCATTGGACATGGAAGGTGGCCCATGACGATGACCCATGGAGGAAACGCAAGGATCTGTTCGATGGTGAAACCGAACCCAAAACGCCGTGTGTACGAGGAGCGGCGAGGAAATAGACAAGCTGTTGAAAAATTGGATAGACTGCCCACTGCCGAAAGAAGCGAAAGGCGCCAGCCGCACTGAAGGTATGGAAAAGCGAGGTCTGTTTTACGGGACTTGCCGTCTTGGAAGATCCACCGTGTGCCTCATAGCCTTGATGTCATGCATATCACGAAGAACGCGATGCGAGAGTCTGCTTGGTACCCTGCTCAACATGCCGAGAGGACCAAAGATGGGCGAAAGCAAGGGCAGACTTGAAATCAATGGACATCAGGCAGGAGCTTCACGCTATATATGATGATGATGATGATGATGATGATGATGATGATGATGATGATGATGATGAGGCGAAGCAGGACACAGAAAGTCGTCGCAAAGGCAAAAAGGCCAAGAAGACCGGAAATGACTACCCTCCGGCGTGCTTCACTCTAAGTCAGGAGGAGATCGAGCAGTTTTTCACCTGCCTCCTAGGAGTAAAACTTCCTTCTGATTCGCTGGGAAGATAAGCGAGATACCTAGACCCAGTGAAGCGAAGTTCAGCGGGATGAAGTCTCACGGTATCACGCGTCGATGAGGCGATACTTCCGGTTGCAATCCATTGGGATCATGGACGCCAGCGCACGTCCGGTAAACGCTATTTGGCCTATGCAACTTCTTCGACGTCATCTCTCGGAAGTCGATTGGCATGAGGCAACTCGAAGGCTACGAGGAAGAGATCGTGGTGATACTATGCGAGCTTGAGATGTACTTCCGCCCGCATTCTTCGACGTTATGGTGCATCTCCTGGTCCATATAGTGGAGGATATCATCCAACTCGGGCCGACGTTCCTGCACAACATGATGCCGTTCGAAAGGATGAATGGTGTCATCAAAGGATACGTTCGCAACATGTCACGTCGTAAGGAAGCATAGCCGTGGGCTTCGATCAAGAGTGCATCTCCCATCGCATCGAATTATCTAGGCATCGAGAACCCCGTTGGTCTGCCCGTCAACAGGCACCTCGGCAGGCTCGCTGGATGGGGTCACCGTGAGGGTCGCCACAAATGCATGTCGACTTCGAGGGTCGACTTCGCCGACTTTGAAAGAGCAAACCTAGTCGCGCTACAACACATAGACGTGAGTCGATCCTTGGGTGGTAGAGCACAAAACCTTTATTAAAAAGACGTACAATGACCGAGGCCAACAGAGGACGGACGGAGATACACTCAAAGAGCACAACTCATGTTTCACGCGTTGGTTCAAGCAGAAGATTCTGTCGTACCCTTTACATGAGGATTCTTCCGCGGAAGAACAACTCATATTCGCCTTGTCACAGGGCGCCGAGCACAACCTGATGACCTATGAGGCGTATGATATCAACGGCTACACATTCTACACCGAGGCCAAGGACATGAAGAGCGATGGTTATCAGAACTCCGGGGTAACGATGGAATCCTACACTGGTAATGACAAGGACAGATACTACGGAAGGATCGAGGAGATCTGGGAGCTGAGCTACGCTGGAGAGAAGGTCCCGATGTTCCGTGTCGATGGGCCAAGAACGTCATAAAAGAAGACCGGTATTTCACCACCATGGTTATACCCGAAGCCAAATCCAAGACCGCGGGCGCAAACGTCACCGCGAAAAATGAGCCATGGGTACTGGCTTCCCAAGTGGACCAATGCTTCTTCATTACCAACCCGCCAAAGCCCAGTCGTGTTGTCGTGAGGAGAGGCAAAAGGAAGATCATCGGAATGGATGGAGTAGCCAATGAGCAAGACTTCGACAAGTACGGCGACCCGAGGATCGAACATGACGACGATGATGAAGTAGCAGCATACACCACAAGAAGAAGCAGGACCACCCTACCTAAAGGACGTCCGTTCCACGGAAGAACTCCATTTGCGAAAAAGAAGGGCAAGAAGATTGTGAACAGATAGCTTGCTAAGATCGATTGTATTTAAATCGTAGCCTTCATTTCTCGATTGTATTTCATGGGTACTTTTGTACTATCATGAATATTTTTAAATTTCATGGACACTCGATCTCGATCCCCTCCATCTCGATCGCTATCCCACCTCGCCAGATCCGTCCCCCTCGCCGAGCACCCCCCAGTCCACCGGCCGCCGCCAAACCCCGCACCCTCGATTCCCCTACTCAACCGCCGCCGACCCCCGCACCCAAGACAATGTCTTATAAAAAAATATGTATCAAACAGCTTTTTAAATGCTACTGTCTTATAAAAAAATATTAATGTTATTATTTAAACAAGTTTGAACATATTTAAACACAAATAAGTATCAAACAGCTTTTTAAATGCTAAAAAAAATTTGTGGAGCCCACCTCGATCCCCCTCCATCTCGATCGCTATCCCACCTCGCCAGATCCGTCCCCTCGCCCGAGCACCCCCAGTCCACCGGCCACGCCATGACCCCCCGCACCTCGATTCCCCTACTCAACCGCCGTCATGACCCCACACCCAGCACCGTCTTATAAAAAAAAATAAGTATCAAACAGCTTTTTAAATGCTACTGTCTTATAAAAAATATTACTATTATTATTTAAACAAGTTTGAACATATTTAAACATAAATAAGTATCAAACAGCTTTTAAATGCTAAAACAAATTTGTGGAGCACAGGAGTCGAACCCAGGACCTCCAGTGTGAGAACTGGCTGACCAGTCGAGCTAGTAGAGTGGGCTTGACGTGGATAGGTTCTCGTAGTACATAACCTTTTGGCTCGAGTTGAAATAAAAAAATACTAATGGCGCACCACGGTGAGGTGCGCCATTAGTGGACATGCTAATGGCGCACCACGGTGAGGTGCGCCATTAGTATTGTGCCCGACCCCCTGCCCTCTCCCCTTCGCCCGATCCCCTTCCCTCTCCCCTCGCCTCCTCTCCTCTCGATCCACCGCCCGCCGCGCTGCCTGACCCTCGCCTCGCCTCGCCTCTCTCCCTCGCCCTCTCCTCCTTCCCTCTCCCTCGCCCGCCTCCCTCGACGCCACCGTCCCGCCACCTCGACGCTGCCCGCCGCCTCGTACGCGACCCCGCCCGGGACGCCGCCTCACGCGACCCCGCCGCCTCGGCCGACCCCGCCCGACGCCGCCCAGCGCCGCCTCGGCGACCCGCCGCCTCGGCAACGACCCGCCCGACGCCGCCCGACTCCGCCTCGGCCTGCCCGCCGCCCAGCGCCGCCTCGACCCGCCCGGCGCGCTGCCCCACCTCGACCCCGCCCCGTCCACACCACCGTCGTCGGAGCACCACCACCCTCGTGAGCTCCCCCTCCTCCTCCTCCTATATTTGTAGATTACTTATATTGATTTAGTTATATCAAAACATCATCTGCATCTGCCATTGATCATCAAAACTAAATCAATGGAGATGACATGAATTAGTCTTATCATTTCTGCTATTCAGTGCTTGAATAATTAAGTATCTCATCACAAAATTACATTTATTTATTTCTGTTGCTGTGTCTATCATGAAACTACATGTATATCAATTTTGCAAAGCTTGAAAGCTCAGCCCAATTTTCGCTCTGAAAGCAGACACGCAAGTCTTTCCACAACACCGACGCCATCTATGGCCCATTCTCCATCCTGACATAAGTAGCAAATTGTTGTGTTTAGTGATCAATTCTGTGTTGTGGTCATGTTCAATGGTTTCAACAGGGCTAACTATCCACTCTACTATTCCATACCATGATATATATCATTCTGTTGAGATCAATGAGTCAGTATTCCTCTGCTAAAACTCATGAAAGATACTTGTGATTGATGACACGCTCATTTCAGTCCAAAAGAAAAAGAAGAACACTTTTGCATAAAAACTCCAAATGTCAACAGCTGATGATTGGCAAGATTAACAATACCATATGTTCAGTTAAAACAAAAATTACAGTAATGCCCATTGATGAGTATTAATTCCCAGTCCAGCAATTCATTTTGCAATTATAGTTTCCTTGCCTTTGTAGGGATTAAAATATGTACATTTTTCAGTACCCATCAATGTTTATCTCCGTGAACATTCAAAGTTCTGTGGTAAGAGCAAGAAGTGTTTCAGATGTGGGGATTGTAGCTGAATTTTATTTTGCCATTGTTGTGCAATTTGTATCCACTTTTTGTCACACTTGTGATATGAGAACTGAGATAAACCTTGGAGACTATGCTGAAGCTTGCAGAGGGGTAGTTCTGACTAGATTCAGACTTACATGAACCAAGGACGGGCTATGGAAATTGATTATTGTGTATGATATGACAGAGTTCTTACCATGCCTAGGAAGCTAGTAATCACATTAGATCTTTCGCCTAAATAGATGAAGATTTTGTGCTGTAGAATGTATGCTAATTGCTGGTTTGGTGGTTGCTAATGCCTAAAGAAAGCGACAATTTAATTCTTGAGCCCTGAAGTGTTAATGTTGTCATTAAGTAGACAAGAAAGCATCGGCTACGATCTTTGAAAATGAGCGTCCATGCATATACTAACTGCCATTTTTAGGATAATGGCAGACTAATTCATGTTTTCAAATATCTTGTCTGATTTAGTTTTCACCATATTTTCTTATATTGATTTAGTTTTGATGATCAATGGCAGAGATACATGGCGACCCAAGTTATATCTATTTTCTCATATTTGTAGAGAAGATTTTCACACGTGTAAAAGTTTTTTTCAAATATATTTTCAGTTAAAACAGAGTGAAGGTTCAGTTATTTGCTGCCATGGTGGTTTCTTCAATCAAATAATCTTTTCATTCCTGCTTGGCGATTTATTATTTCTAAGAAAAGAGAGAGCTAGGATCTTACTAACAACTCTACTAGATTGTTAAGTTGGGTGGGATGTAAAAGCAAGTCTTCTTCTAAGTGCAATATACTTAGTGCTGCTATATGAGTGTATAAATATTTGTTGCTATATAAATATGAACAAAATTCGTGCTTGTATATGATATTCTGCCATGAAGCTTCACCAGCTCCTGTGGGTGTGGGATCCATGTGACATGTGACATTGCATCCATGTCCACCTGGGATAATGATTTTGCAGGTACCCCGTTGAGTTTGCCGGAATGTCGATTAACTTCCGTTCCGGCAAATTCGGGTACTCCATATGTCCTATTTTCAGCAAAGGTCATGCTGAAATTTTCCGTGAATTTTAGCATGACTTTGCTAAAATAGGACATATTGGGTACTTGTGACTAATGCATGGGCAGGGTATCTTAGTAGTTAATTAAGTAGGATCAAGTGCCCCGCATACTTGTGACTAATGCATGGCTTTTAGGGTGCCTCGGTGTCGATAAAAACCGAAATGATGAAAGGTTAGGCTTTTAGGGTGCCTTGGCGTCGAAAAACCCTCAATGATAAAAGCTTAGATTTTAGGATGCCTCGGTGTCGACAAACCCTAAATGATGAGACCATGATCTTGTTCCTTGACAATAACCAACTTTTGACCAAACTTTGTTTCTATTTAGAGAGAAACATGGCCCTAACGATGAGGCCGGGGGTTGAGCGGCAAGGCATTCTCGAGCTGTCCCAGAGATGGAGGAACAACCTCACTTGTATGAGGCCGCCGCCTTCCCACCGATCCTGAGACCATGGATGGTGCCGCCGAGGATGACCACACTGATGCCACCACCGATAGTGCCGCCGAGGATGCCACCATCGATGATGGCGGCGCCGCGCACGGATGGCAGCCAACCGAAGAGGCAACGGAAGGACTGGCGCCGATCGTGCTCCGCACCCTCAAGGAGGAAGTTATCAAGTGGACTCCAACGGGAATCCAACGGCGCCCGAGCGAATAGTCAAGGGTACTCGCTTCAGCTCGGGTGCATTGTCCGGAGCACCGTCTCGATCAACACCGAGAACCTGAGGCATCCTGACCGATGGAATTTGCGCAACCTCCTCTTCACGAAGCTGCACGAACGATACAAGTTCCCCGCTGAATTTGAAAACACAAGCCTGAAAGGGAATAAAGTGAACAATGCTGCCCTCACGAAGATGAGCAAGGCCCTGTCTACTTGGAAAAGCAATGTGAAGAGAATGATCGAGAAAGGTGAGAGTTATCAGAAGATCACGGAGAAAAATCCTTCGATCACCGAAGATGACTACAACGACTTCAAGATCAATTGCTCGAGCACCGCAAGCTCCCAATCAAGTGAGTGGGGAAACAAATGCGGAGCTGAACATAGGGAACACACACTCGGTCCCGGCGGTTACTGAGTGGCGGAGCCTATATGGGACAAGGAGGAGGCGGACCGTGCCGAGCAAGGCCTACCGCCCCTCTTCGATACATACGGTGACAAGCGGACCAGGAACTTTGTCGGGGCCCGGTACAAGAAGGACCGAAAACAAAGGAGCTTACCACGGATCCGAAGACCGTGCAGCTTCAAATTTGTTACGTAAGGAATACACCCAGCGTAATTAGCTCCATATGGTTGCATTCTAATTAATGAAGCTGAATTTCTAAATGGTTCACATTCCTTCCGCAGCGCATCGAAAGCAGTAGCGCTGGGTCGACTCGAGCAACCCTTGGGACACCACTCTAAATAGGGGGTTGAATGTAATGAAGAACAAGGATAAGCTCGATGGCCGGACGTCAGCTGGTCGTGTGGCCGCAAAGGCTTGTCGACAAAATGGGGTCATACTATACCGCTGGTGTGCGGAAGGAGAAAAGACCAGCTCGGAAAGCCAGCGCCGAGAGGTTCAAGAACTCAAGGCACAGGTGGCGCGGATTCCGGAGATTGTCCAAGAGCAAGTGGAACAACGACTGGAGCGACGATCACCGCCCTTCGCCTACCTTGATCTCGGGTTGAGTGCGTGGATTGCGGGCGGCCAACAGGGCCGCCCGATTCCTAGCTTCCGGCCAGCAACTCGCATAATGCGATGGCGGGCGATTGGTGCCTCCGGCGGAGGCGGCATTGGTGTCTCCGACGCCGGCACGGGAGCTTAATGCACCCGGGTGTACGCCGGCCGGCACCTCTGCAGCAAGCGGCCCCTCCGTCAACTGCACGCCCGCCGTTGGCGGTGCCTCTACATTAGCCGAGCTCGACGCCATCATCACGGTAACTAATTAAGCCTCTCTCGGCCGAGGACTTCATCTCCTTGCCTTTGATCGGGCATCCTCGACGCCCGACATGTTTTCGCAGGCGCCGCCAACGTTCCGTGCACTCTCCTCCACTTCGTGAACAACGAGTTGGTCGATGTCGTCAAGGGCAAAATCGTTCAACCGGCAACCCCTTGTTCCACGGTACCCGGATGCCACCCAACTTGTTTAGGGTTCAACTGGTTCGGTGCTGCCAGGCTCTGCGACGACTTGTTACCTCCGAATCGACCCGTCGGGGCCGACGATGATGACGTGATGACCCTCGGCGCTGCCTGAGCTGGCCCTGCTTTGGTCAAGAGCGATTCGTTTGGGGCGGGGACACCACCCCAAAGACAACACCGCCCGGTCGTGCGGCGCCAAGTCGGCCCCATGGCAAGACCGCCGTATGGTGCGGACATCCCTATGCCATCGATCCAAACATGCATATGGCACAGGATCGTAGCACGACGGCGACGACTATGATACATTTGGCAACGTCGATCAAGATTGCTTTGCCGAGCATGGGTACGATGGCGACTTCATGGGGCCTCCTTCTCAAGAACCAAACCCAACAAAAGGCGTGTGCGATCTAGCTCGTGCAGCGGAGAAGCCAAGTTGCAACAGCACCGTCTGGCGTTCAGCTCTCGAGAGACGCCTCCATTGCCGACTTCACCGAGCCTCGAGATAGGCGAGGTGCGAAATATTATCAGCCCCAACACACTCAAGAAGGCGGTCTGTGAGCAAAACTCGGTCCCATTACAGGAGAAGAAGAAGGCACGCATAAAGAAAGACTAAGAAGGGTGCGAGCCAGCCGGCACCGAAATGCGATCCGTGCTCGGGGCGGGCCACCTTCACCGCAGGATATCTCGAGGAGGGTGCATGTGGCGGGTAGGGCGATGCTACCGACAAATATGCTCAATGCTGCAACCGGTGCTATGCGGAGTCTGCATGATGTTGTTCTTTCTTTGGAGAAGCGGCGTCTCGGGGAGAAGGATGTGGCATACCCGGTTTTCGCGGCCAAGGTGCCGAGGGCAAGGGCTTTGTGGATAACTCCATCGGGCGTCACGATCGTCCTGCGTTTTGATGACATCCATGCTATGTTGAACCTTCATCCGCCGCACTACACCTTCGCTCGCTATTTTCACTGAGTATGGAGATACGGATCATTCGCGACAAGACCGGACATCGTGATAGTTGACCCCTTCTACATGCGTGCCAAGATCTTGGGCAGCGCTGGGGACCGCAAGTCGCGAGTTCTTACCTCGAAGGCGTCATTACGGCAAACCAAGGTAAGGATAACTTCCTCGTGCCTTACTTTCCCGAGTAAGTCCTCCCTCAACCGCCCGTAACATATGAATTCTTACATTTCGATCGCTTTTTCTTTTAACATTCCGTGTTTCTGCGGTGACACACGTTGCACGCTCATCCTCCTAAGCCCCAAATATTCCATGGCCACGTATTTCGACCCGGACCGTCGATTGAGCGTAGACTACACAAATGTCAAGAAGGTTCTTGATGATGTTCTCCCGGCTCGCCAAATCTGGAGGCACCTTCACCAGGCCTATTCGTAAATGGCAAGCACGTGTTCTCCCACAATCTGACGTTACGCTGCGTCAAGCGGCATTTGGCGGTCGAAGGGTTCCTACTCGCCATCCATCACATGCGAGCGATCGTGCGGGACCATCATCAACTTCTGCTACCGAGTAAACTCCAAGATTGGGCCGCGAGCGTGTCGGCAATCCAGAACGCGGACCTCCGACAAGAATTCTTTCGCATCCATTCGGAGTTTGCGGAAATCATCCATCAAGATGTCCTTCGTACCTCGGGCAGTTCTACCTCAGAAATCAACCGTCCAACGGTGACATCGACACAATGCTACAAATGCAGGATGACAACGCCCGTTCTTTCATGACTCCCACGATAGACGGCGGCTTCATCCACGCTCGATCCCTTGAGTCGAGTTGTCTAGTTCTGAAACATCGATTGGCTCATGTTGTAATTAAACTTTAATGAACTTGTAGTATGTCTCTTTGGTTTTAGAGTCGTTCAACTTAGATGTAATCGATGCTATTAATGTCTTGCTTTTCTCTTCCGATCGTTACATTGCATACTTATATATTGCTTATGTATTGTCTGTGAATTGGTACTAACGTTTCGTTTGGCTAGTGCATAGCGATGCCGACGTATGTCGTGGTACAAGGGTAAGGTTCCCGGAGTCTACGATGACTGGGAGGAGTGTCGGAGACAGGTTCACCGATTCAGCGGTAACAGTTACAAAGGGTACACCACTAGGGCCGAGGCCGAATCTAGATACGCCCGCTATCTAGCGGGAGAGGAGGAGGCGTTGGAGGAACCGGATGAAGACGAAGTTTCATCGTGATGATGCTCATCGTGATGACCGCAGCTCTCTTCTATGTGATGGTAGTTTAGATGATCGATATCGACTTGTAATGTGAAGACAAACTCGCTACTCGTGGTCTCGAGACTTGTAATATAATGTTCTATCTTTGTTCGGTCTTTTCAATTCGGAGACTAATATGATGAATTGTATTCGGAGACTAATATGATGAATTGTATTCAAAGACTAATCTTCTATTGTATCTGATGAATCTATTGTTGATGTGTGCTGTCTATATT
The DNA here is from genome assembly GCA_021605145.1 of Aegilops bicornis. NCBI lineage: Eukaryota > Viridiplantae > Streptophyta > Magnoliopsida > Poales > Poaceae > Aegilops > Aegilops bicornis. The sequence continues at coordinate 814,659,719 of CM038673.1, forward strand.
TTGGCAAATTATACATTTTGTAACCTGTGCAAAAAACAGAAAATAAAAATAAAAAAACCTAATATTCATACTAATGGCGCATCACATGACAGTGCGCCATTAGTATGACAAAGGCATACTAATGGCGCATCACTGGGTAGTGCGCCATTAGTAATCATGATTACTAATGGCGCATCAGGTGGTGCGCCATTAGTATGTCAAGCACTGGTATACATGCCCCGGGAGGCATACTAATGGCGCACCCTCGCATATACTAATGGCGCTCCAGGTGGTGCGCCATTAGTATACCCGATACTAATGGCGCACCAGGTGGTGCGCCATTAGTAAAAATTACTAATGGCGTGCTATTAATGGCGCACCACAGATGCGCCATTAATAGCCAAATTAGGTGCGCCATTAGTAGTGGTTTTTCTAGTAGTGTGGCCTTCACCCTCGAAGCAGCAATCGCAATACCCGCAATCTTCACCAGTTTCGACATATAATCTGACTGTAATTTCTATGTTTGTTATCAACATGGAGTTCCTAAAACTTTCTGGAATCAACTAATTTACAGAATTAGTTTCAGAACATCGATAGATCCCATGGAGACGCAATTCTCCTTGGAGGACAGGAAGATCTGCACATCACCGGTGACGGGCTCCTCCATTTCCCCAGTCTCGCCAGCGACCTTAGACCTAAGGCTGGCGAGAACCTCTGACCCAACCGTCTCGAACTGCATAAACCCACCACACAAAGAGTTAAACACAGCTCTGAATCAACACATAAAAGACAGACATGACATAGTTTCCGATAGCCTGTCAGGCAAAAAAAAGACAGTTCAAAGAGGGCAACGCACCATCGGCAGGTAGTCCATGGGCGCCTTGCGGATCCTGTCAGCGAGCTCGGCATCGAAGGCGTCGAGGTCCTCAATGGCGACGGTGACATGGTCACGGTTGTGCACGAGGTTCTCGCTGGAAACAGAGAAATGCGTCCACGGGTTAGCCTAGACCGATTCGACCAGATCTGGCGAGGAAAGAGGGGGGCGGGAGGGGGTACCGGTAGGGGAAGTCGCCGGTGGGGTCGGTGAAGCCGTGGAGGAACTCCTTGAACTTGCGGAGGGAGGAGTGGCGGGTGATGTCGGCGACGGCGGGGTCGAAGGCACTCAGAGGGGAAGAAGGCACGAAGTGGCCACGGAACAGGAGGATCCTCGCCCGACGCGGATCCGTTGCTGACATCTCGAAGCCGTGCGCGTTGACGAGATCGGGGGAGGGTTACGTGGAAATCCTAACCCTAGCAGAGAGGAGGAGGGGGGACGCCATGGCCGTGCCTGGACTAGTGGATATGGGGAAGGTGAGGGGAGGGGATGGCGGAGACGAGGTCGATGGTGGGTGGGGTGGCGGTGGTGGGTGGGGATGGCGTCGGTTCTGGAAGGTGGAGTGATGGTGGCGGCGCGATCTGGAAGGGGAGGAGGAGAGCCGAGTTGTAGGTGCAAGAGGACCGCGCGCTCCAGCGCGATCTTGGGGAGGGAGGCCACGGGCTCGGCGTCGCCTGGAGGTGGGGGAGCGTGGCGGCGGCGAGCGGCTTTACCGTGCACGAAGAGGGGGGGGGGGGAGAAGGGGGCGGCGGTGATGGAGTGCGAGGGGATAGGGTTTGGGTGGTTGGGCTGCCCGGGGGTGGGAGGGGATAGGGTTCTTTTTCTTTCTCTCTCTTTTTTTCTTTAGATAAATGGGATGGGTGGATGGATGGATGCCATGTCATCAATCCATGGCACAAACATTTCAACCAATGAGAACAAAGCATACGTAATTGTGTTTTTATATGTGTTTCTATTATATATTTTTTTGCACAAGGGTGCATTTTAGAATGGCATAATTTGTTCAAATTATATTGTACTTTGCACAAGGGTGCATCTTGGAATGGCAAACAATGTTGCCTAAAAAAATTACTTTTTTTGGACGAAAAATTCATTTTCCATTTTTTGAGTGCCCAAAATAAGTTTTTTTGTGAAGGACCTACCATATATTTGTTGCAAAAGTGGACCGAATCATTTTTCTAAAATATTAGGTCATATTTAATATACAATTAACCAAATGGTTGAGTGTCAGAAGCTTTGATCCACCTCTCGTGAAAAAGACAAATTCCCGCTGATTCAGCTGGAAGCGGGTCAAATTTGAATTGTAGCTACCTCATAGTTTGCTATTATTTTTCCCAAAAATCATTTCTAGTTACATAAGTACCTATTTAATCAGAGAAACATCAAAAGTTTTCCAAGATTCAACCACTAGCTAGGAACGGTCAAGCCCGCCGTTTTGACCGCATTTTGAAACGGGCATAAAAAATTCAAAAAAATAAAAAAAATCGGAAAACCTTCGCATTGTGTCATTATACGTGACCAAGTTTCCAGGAAAAATAATAAACTTGTAATACGGTAATTATTTTAAAAAAGAGTTCTCAGAAATGAGCTGTCATGCGTGAAGATTCATGGCTTTCAAGCTAAATGATCAATCTTATGGCCACATTCATGGCATAGTTTGTTCAAATGATCTTATATTGTGCAAAAGGGTGCATCTTGGAATGGCAAACAATGTTGCCTAAGGAAGTTTTCATTTTTTGTGCACGGAAAATACATTTGCCATTTTCCGAGTGACCAAAATGAGGTTTTTTTGTGAAGGACCTACCAAATAAATCTTGCAAAATTGGACCAAATCATTTTTATAAAATACTAGGCCATATTTAATGCACAATTGACCAAATGGTTGGGTGTAAAAACTTTTGATCCACCTTTGGTGAAAAAGACAAATTTCCGCCGATTCAGTTGGAAGCGGGTCAAATTTAAACTACAGCTGCCTCATAGTTTGCTCTTTATTTTTTCCAAAAATCATTTCTAAATAGATAAGTATATATTTAATCAGAGAAACATCAAAAAATTTCCAAGATTCAACCACTAGCTAGGAATGGTCAAGCCCGCCGTTTTGACCGCATTTTGAAATGGGCATAAAAAATTCAAAAAAAATCAAAAAATTGGAAAACCTTCGCATTGTGTCATTATATGTGACCAAGTTTTCAGGAAAAATAATAAACTTGTAATACGATAATTATTTTTAAAAAGTGTTCTCACAAATGAGCTGTCATGCGTGAAGATTCATGGCTTTCACTACTAGGAAAAGGCCTACTAATGGCGCACCGGTTTTGCCTACTAATAGCGCACTACCGGTGCGCCATTAGTATCACACCACTAGTATTTTTTACTAATGGCGCACCACGCAGTGCGCCATTAGTATGTAACACCATGCGCCATTAGTGTGCCTCCCGGGGGGCCATACGTAACCATGTGCTTTGTCATACTAATGGCGCACCCTGTTGTGATGCGCCATTAGTATCCTTTGGCATACTAATGGCGCACCTTGAGCTGATGCGCCATTAGTATGAATATTTGGTTTTTCTTTTTTTTACTTTTCTGATTTTTGCACAGGTTACAAAATATATTACTGGACAGAATATAGATAGCAGCACACAGCAAGAGCAGATTCATCGAATACAATAGAAGATTAGTCTCCTAATACAATTCATCATATTAGTCTCCGAATTCAAAAGACCGAACAAAGATAAAACATTACAAGTCTCAAGACCGCGAGTATCCAGTTTGTCTTCACATTACAAGTCGATATCGATCATCTAAACTACCATCACATAGAAGAGGGCTGCGGTCATCACGATGAGCATCATCGCGATCAAACTGGTCTTCATCCGGTTCCTCCAACGCTCCCTCCTCTCTCCGCTAGATAGCGGGCGATCTAGATTCGGCCTCCGCCCTAGTGGTGTACCCTTTGTAACTGTTATCGCTGAAGCGGTGAACCTGTCTCGACACTCCTCCCGTCGTAGACTCAGGAACCTTACCCTTGTACACGACATACGCATTTACATCTCTATGCACAAGCCAAACAATGTACAATACATAAGCAATATGTAAGTATGCAACAAAAGTATCGAAAGAGAAAAGCAAGACATTAATAGCACGATTCATGGTCCTACTAATAAATAGCATCGATTACATCTAAGTTGAACGACTGTCCAAACCAAAGAGACATACGAATTCATTAAAGTTTAATTACAACATGAGCCAATCAATGTTTCATAACTACACATCACTACTTTCGACTCGACTCATCGGACAGGAGCGTGGATGAAGCCGCCGTCTGTCGTGATGGTCATGAAATCGCGGTTGTTGTCACCCTGCATCTGTAGCGTTTCTTCTAGCTCACTGTTGGACGGTTGATATCTGAGGAAGAACTGCCCCGAGGTATGAAGGACATCTTGATGGATGATGTCCGCAAACTCCGACTGGATGCGAAAGAATTCTTGTCTGAGGTCCGCGTCCTAGACTGCCGACAAGCTCGTGGCCCAATCTTTGAGATTATCTCGTAGCAGAAGTTGATGATGGTCCCTTACGATCGCCCGCATGTGATGGAGGGCGTAGTAGGCATCCTTCTGACCGCCTGTCGGCTGCTTGACGCGGCAGAACTTCGTATTGTGTGAGAACATGTGCTTGCCGTACTTACGAACTGCCCTGGTGATGGTGCCTCCAGATTTGGCGTAGCCGGGGAGAACATCATCAAGAACTTTCTTGACATTTGTGTAGTCTATCTTGGAGTTACGGTTCGGGTCGAAATATGTGGCCATGGAATATTTCGGGCTTAAGAGGATGGGTGTGCAATGTGTGTCACTACACAGAACACGGAATGTTAGAAAAAAAAGAACGATCAAAATCTAAGAAATCATACGTTACGGGACGGTTAAGGGATGACTACTCGGGAAAGTAAGTCACAAGGAAGTTATCCTTATCTGGGTTTGCCAGAATGACGCCTTCGAGGTGTGAACTCGCAACTTGGCGCTCCCCAGCGCTGCTCAAGTGCTTGGCACGCATGTAGAAGGGGTCGACTATCACGATGTCCGGGGTCTTGTCTCTAATGATCCGCATCTCCATACTCAGCGAAAACAGCCGAACGAAGGTGTAGTGCAGCGGATGAAGGTTAAACATAGCAAAGATGTCATCAAACCGCAGACGATCATTACCCCGATGTCGCCATCCACAAAGCCCTTGACCTCTGGCAACTTGGCCACGTAAACCTGGTATGCCACATCATTCTCTCTCAGACGCCGCTTCTCCGAAGAAAGAACACTGTCGTGCAGACTCCGCATTGCACCGGTTGCAGCATTCAGCATATTTGGCGGTAGCATCGCCCTACCCGACACATGCATCCTCCTCGAGATATCCTTAGATGAAGGTGGCCCGTCCTGAGCACAGATCGAACTCGGTGCCGGCTGGCTCGCACCGGCGCCCTTGTTAGTCTTTCGCTTCCGTCCCTTCTTCTTGATCTCCTATAATGGGACCGAGTTCTGCTCACAGACCGCCTTCTTGAGCGTGTTGGGGCTGATAATATTTCGCACCTCAGCTATCTGAGGCTCGGTGAAGGCGGGAGTTGGAGGCGTGTCCTGAGAACTGAACGCCGACGACGCCTGCTGTTAATTGGATTTCTCCGCCGTACCAGCTAGATCGCGGTCGTCTTGGTTGGGTTCTTGAGAAAGAGGCCCGCAGAACTCGTCAGCGTACCCATGTTCGGCAAAGTACTTATCAACTTTGGTAAATGTACCGTCGTCGTTGTCGTCGCCGTCTGGATCCTGTGCCATAGGGCTGTCCGGATCCTGTGCCATAGGGCTGTCCGGATCCTGTGCCATAGGGATGTCCGGCAGGTCCGATAGCATTGCAGCGTTTTTACCATGGCTTGGCGCCGGCACGACTGGCGGTCTTGTCTGTGGGGTGGTGTCCCCCGCCCCCAAACGAATCTGGCTCTTCGGCTAAAGCAGGGGCCACTTTACGCAGGCGCTGAGGGTCATCTCATCTTCTTCGTCGGCCCCAGCGGGTCGAATCGGAGGTAATAGCTCATTGCAGCCTGGCAGCACCCGAACCACTTCAACCCTATACACTGTGGGTGGTATCGGATTACCGTGGAACATGGGGTTGCCCGGTTGAACGATTCTGCCCTTGGCGACATCGACCAACTCGCCGCCCACGAAGTGCAGAAGAGTGCAAGGAACGTCGGCGGCGCCCTGCGAAAACATGTAGGGCGTCAGGGATGCCCAGTCAATGGCAAGGAGATGAAGTCATCGGCCGAGAGGCTTAGTTACCGTGATGCCGTCGAGCTCGGCTAATGTCGAGGCACCGCCAACGGCGGGCGTGCAACTGACGGAGGGGGCGCTTGCTGGCGAGGTGCCGGCCGGCGTACACCCGGGTGCATTAAGCTCCAATGCCCGTGCCAGCGCCGGAGACACGAATACCGCCTCCGCCGGAGACACCAATGGCGCCGCCGGAGACAGCAATGGCGCCGCCTGCGCGTTGTGCGAGTTGTTGGCCGTGAAGCTGGGAACCGGGGGAGGCCCCTGTTGGCCGCCCGCAATTCACGTCGTCAGCCCATGAATCAACTTAGGCACCATGGCGTTGAGCTTCGTTCCCAGTTGTTGTTCCACTTGATCTTGGACAAGCTCCGGACTCCGCGCCACTTGTGCCTTGTGTGCTTCAACCTCGCGCGACTGGCTTTCCGAGCTGGTCTTTTTCTCCTTTCGCCCACCAGCGGTATAGTATGACGACCATTTTGTGGACAAGCCTTTGCCGGCCACACGACCAGCTGACATCTGCTTACTGGGCTTATCCTTGTTTTTAATTACGTTCAACGCCCTATTTAAAGGGGTGTCGAAAGGGGAGCTCTGAGACGACCCTGCGCTACTGCTTTCAGTGTCCTGCGGAAGGAACGTGAACCATTTAGAAATATTGGGGATTAATTAGAATGCAACCATATGGAGCTAATTACGCAGGGGTGTATTCCTTACCAGAACAAGCTCGAGCGCCCCGATCTTCGGATCCGTGGTAAGCTCCTTTGTTACCGGGTCCTCCTTGTACCGGGCCCTGAGAAAGTTCCTGGTCTGCTTGTCACGGTATTTCTCGAAGCGGGGCGGTAGGCCTTGCTCGGCACGCTCCGCGTCCTCCTTGTCCCATATAGGCTCTGCCACTCTGTAACCGTCAGGACCGAGTTGGTGGACCCCTAAGTTCAACTTCCGCATTTCTTTCCCCCACTGACTTGATTCGGAGGTTGCGCTGCTCTCGCACTTGATCTTGAACTCCTTGTACTCATCTTCGCTCATCAAAAGATATTTCGCCTTGATCTTGTCATAACTACCACCTTTGTCAATCATTGCCTTCACCGTGCTTTTCCAAGTAGACAGGGTCGTGCTCATCCCCGTGAGGGCGGTACTGTTCACTTTATTCCCTGAGAGGCGTGTGTTTGCAAACTCAGCGGGGAACTTGTATCGTTCATGCAGCTTCGTGAAGAGGAGGCTGCGCAAATTCCGTGGTCCTTATGCCTTAGGTTCTCGGTGTTGATCGAGACGGTGCTCGGAGAATGCACCCGAGCTGAATCGTGTACCCCTTGACTACTTGTTTGGGCGCCGTCGGATTCCGTCGCGATCCACTTCAAGAATTCCTCCACAGCGGTGCCGAGCACGACGGGCGCCCGGTCCTTCCGCTGCCTCTTGGTTGGTTGCCATCTCGTGTGTGCGCCGCCATCATTAGTGGTGGCATCCTCGGCGACACCATCGGTGGTGTCATCCCGACCCCACTAGGGGTTGTGTAGTCGAGATCGGTGTCTTCCCAAGGCGTCCTCATAGCGGTGAGGTTCTTCCTCCAACTCTGGGACAGCTCCTGAATTGCTTGCCGCCAACCGCCCGGCCTCATCGTTGTGGGCCATGTTTCGCTCTAAATAGGAAAAAAGTTTGGTCAAAAAGTTGGTAATTGTCAAGGAACAAGATCATGGTCTCATCATTTAGGGTTTGTCGACACCGAGGCATCCTAAAAGCTAAGCTTTTATCATTTAGGGTTTGTCGACGCCGAGGCACCCTAAAAGCCTATGTTGGGTTTATTGCACTAATCACTTGGCTCTATTGCCACCTATGTTGGGTTTATCATCTAGGGTTTATCGATGCTGAGGAGAATTCTAAGTTGGGTTTAATGCAGCAAGAATAAAGCGGCAGTTGATCCTACTTAATTAAGTACTAAGATACCCCGGCCCATGCATTAGTAGCAAGTACCTCATATGTCCGATTTTTAGCAAAGTCATGCTAAAATTCACGGAAAATTTTAGCATGACCTTTGCTGAAAATATGACATATGGAGTACCCGAATTTGCCGGAACGGAAGTTAATCGACATTCTGGCAAACTCAAGGGCCTCTCGGGGTACCTGCAAAATCATCACGACACGAAGGGCCTCTCAAGGGCCTCAAGCAGCAGCGGCGTCTCCCATGACCCCATTTTTTTGCTAAATTCAGCATATTTCTATGCAACAGCACTGTAAAGATGAAGAACAGTTCTACATCAGCCCATTTATATACAGTAGCATCTTTGGTCATACCAATTTATGAAACAATTCAAATCTGAACTGTATCTTTGGTCATACAAATCTCTGAAAATTTACAAATCTGAAATATATATTTGGTCATACAAATTTACGGAACTAATCAAATTCTGGATTCAGAAGTTGGACTTCAAAAATCTTTGATGCAAATTACTTGAAGTACTGAAGTTAAATTGTTTTCAATCTGTCCAGATATTGTCAGTGACAATTAGGGTCATTCAGAAAGATGCAACCCTCAAGAATTCCTAGCATGAGGTTTGTCCATCACTTTTGGCTCACTTATTAATCTACTCATCCTATGTCAATATCCACATGCTATGTCATCTGATGTTCCTGAATCATTGTAGTTTAGGCACCATACAAGATTGTTAGTTCAATGTGCTTTATATCCTAGTTATACTACTGCAGGAAAGGAGGATCATCATACACATATATATGTATAGCAATTGACAGGAGCTTCATCATTTTTAGTAACAACAATACATATATAGCAATTGGAAGCAAACAGATGTACACATAAGATAAAAATGTAGTGCTGAAAGTTTAATGCTTACAAAAGACTTGCTGAAATAGTGAAAAGTATGGAGTCACCAAGCTGGCTAAGAAACTCCCAAAGTCCACTAGCAAATCCAAGATCTAATCATGTTACACACATCATAACAATTTAAGATAATTAGGATAAGGATAGTAGGAAATGAAAAAGAAAGAGCTTAAAAAACAATCACAATAGAAAAATAATAAAAACCTAGTCCTAGAAGAAAATAAATCCTCAAAGAAAAGAAATCCTAAAATCTGGAGCAAGTCCTAGCAGTAGTAGTCCAACTAGATGGCCACCACTCCTACTCCTATCACTAGAGTAAACAACAGTTGTGTGTTCAACATCTTTACTAACAGTAAATTGGCAGTAGTCCATTATCTACTCCTGCAACTTCAACTACAATAACATCCTACAACTACTACAACAACATAAAACTACTATGCATCATCTTCCTACAACTACTCATCTTCAGCAGCAGCAACATAAAATTCCTGTTTAGTTAAATTCATGTTAAACATCATTCGGACCAGAGCCCAATCCTTTCTTCTGCTTGTCAGTAGAACTATTGTTTCTTCAACTTATGCAAAAATTGAACATTATATGAAGCATTAATCACAGGGGCGGCGCTACGGGAAGCAAACGACCAAGGGGAGGAGGGGAAACTAAAGAGCATCTCACAGCGGTCGCAGAGGAGTAGACGGCGTGGTCGGGGACGGTTCAACAGAGACGAATTTGACGACTACTCGACGGTGAGGCCGCGGTGGCCGGAGGTGGAAGAAGGCGCACACGCCGTAGACGGTGGAGGCGTCGGTGTCGTAGAGGCGCCGGAAACCTTGCCCTGCACGACAGAGAAGGGGCCGTCAGTTGAGCGGGGGGCAAGGGAGGAGGAGGAGGGGCAAGGGGAGGAGGAGGGTCGGGCGTCTGGTGCTGCGTCGCTGCATGGCGCCGACGGCGAGGAGGAGTCCGACGAGGGTCGGGGCGGCGGGGGTGAGGGCGCTGGGCGCTGGGGCGGCGGGGTGGAGTCCGCGAGGGTCGGGCGGCGGCGTGGGGGCGCGGGGCGGCGGGGGGGAGTCCGCGAGGGACGGGCGGCGCGTCGTGGGTCGGGGCAACGCGCGGGTGGATCTGGTGGCGAGGGAGAGAGGGTCGAAGGGGATCTGGCGAGGGAGAGGGAGGATAGCTAGGCGGAAGCTTACGAATGGCGCACCACCAGTCGATGCACCATTAGAAATCTTTTTTTAGATAGCAATGGCGCACCCCGCAGAGGTGCGCCATTAGAATGTTTTTTTATTACAGTTCGAGCACAGGTTATATTCCACCTAACCCAATCCACATCAGAACCCGCCCACTAGCCCGACTGGTCAGCACGCAGCACACACACCAGGAGGTCCTGGGTTTGATTCCCAGGCGCCGCAGTATTTTTTGCATTTTAAATGTTGTTTGATATTTATTTGTGTTTTAATATGTTTAAACTTGTTTAAATCATAACAGTAATATTTTTATAAAAACAGTAATAGTTTTTTAAAAAATATGTTCAAATTTGTTACTTGAAAATATCATCAGTGGCGGTGGTGGAGCGGGTGAGGGTGCGGGGGGTGCTCGTTGGCAGCGGTGGAGCGGGGGAGGGTGCGGGGGGGCGGGTGCTCGTCGGCGGCGGTGGAGGGGGATTGAGATCGAGTGTCCTCATGAATTCAAAAAGTGCCCATGAAATTTATAATTATTCATGATATCAAAAAGTGTCCATGAAATACAATCGAGAAATGAATACTACGATTTAAATACAATCGATCTTAGCTAGCTATCTGTTCACAATCTTCTTGCCCTTCTTTTTCGCAAATGGAGTTCTTACGTGGAGCAGACGTCCTTTAGGTAGGGTGGTCCTGCTTCTTCTTGTGGTGTCTGCTGCTACTTTATCGTCGTCGTCATGTTCGATCTTCGGGTCGCCGTACTTGTCGAAGTCTTGCTCATTGGCTACTCCATCCATTTCGATGATCTTCCTTTTGCCTCTCCTCACGACAACACGACTGAGCTTTGACGGGTCGGTAATGAAGAAGCATTGGTCCACTTGGGAAGCCAGTACCCATGGCTCATTTTTTCATGGGTGACGTTAAGCGCCCATGATCTTGGATTTGGCTTCGGGTATAACCATGGTGGTGAAATACCAGTCTTCTTTTAGGACGCTCTTGGCCCATCGACACGGAACATCTACCTTCTCTCCAACAGAGCTCAGCTCCCAGATCTCCTAGATCCTTCCGTAGTATCTGTCCTTGTCGTTACGGTGTAGGATTCCATCGTTACCCGGAGTTACGATAACCATCGCTCTTCATGTCCTTTTTCTCGATGTAGAATGTGTAGCCGTTGATATCGTACGCCTCATGGGTCATCAGGTTGTGCTCGGCGCCCTGTGACAAGGCGAATATGAGTTGTTCTTCCGCGGAAGAATCCTCATGTAAAGGGTAATGCATGTAAGCTTCTGCTTGAACCAACGCGTGAAACATGAGTTGTGCTCTTTGATTATATCTCTGTCCGTCCTCTGTTGGCCTCGGTCATTGTACGTCTTCTCAATAAAGGTTTTGTGCTCTACCACCCAAGGATCGACCACGTCTATGTGTTGTAGCGCGACTAGGTTTGCTCTTTCAAAGTCGTGAGTCGACCCTCGAAGTCGACATGCATTTCGCGGTGACCCTCACGGTGACCCCATCCAAGCGAGCCTGCCGAGGTGCTGTTGACGGGCAGACCAACGGGTTCTCGATGCCTAGATAATTAAATGCGATGGGAGATGCACTCTTGATTGAAAAGCCCCGGCTATACTTCCCTCTGAACGTGACATGTTGCGAGCATATCCTTTGATGACACCATTCATCCTTTCGAACGGCATCATGCTGTGCAGGAACGTCGGCCCGAGTTGGATGATATCCTCCATGATATGGACCAGCAGATGCACCATAACGTCGAAGAATGCGGGCGGAAGTACATCTCAAGCTCGAAAAGTATCACCACGATCTCTTCCTGTACCCTTATCAGTTGCCACACGCCAATTGACATACGAGAGAAGACGTCAAAAAAGGTGCATAGGCCAAATAGCATTTCACGGACGTGCGCGTCCATGATCCCACGGATTGCAACTAGAAGTATCTGCGTCATCAGCACGTGACAGTCGTGAGACTTCGTCTCGCTGAACTTCTGCTTCGCTAGGTCTAGGTATCTTCTTATCTTCCCCGCGTAACCGTAAGGAAGTTTTACTCCTACGAGGCAGGTGAAAAACTGCTCGATCTCCTCCTGACTTAGAGTGAAGCACGCAGCGGGAGGTAGTCACTTCCGGTCTTCTTGGCCTTTTGCCTTTGCGGCGAAGTTTACGTGTCGCTTCGCATCATCATCATCATCATCATCATTAGCGTGAAGCTCCTGCACGATGCCCATTGATTTCAAGTCTGCCCTTGCTTTCGGCCCATCTTTGGTCCTCTCTGGCATGTTGAGCAGGGTACCAAGCAGACTCTCGCACAAGTTCTTCGTGATATGCATGGCATCAAGGCTGTGAGGCACAGGGTGGATCTTCTAGTACGGCAAGTCCCAGAAAACAGACCTCGTTTTCCATACCTTCAGCAGCGGCTCTGGCGCCTTTCGCTTCTTTCCCGGCTCTGGCGCCTTTTGCTTCTTTCCCGGCAGTGGGCAATCTTTCCAATTTTTCAACAACTCGTTTATTTCCTCGCCGCTCCTCGTACGCGGGCATTTTCGGGGTTCGGTTTCACCATCGAACAGATCCTTGCGTTTCCTCCACGGGTCATCGTCGTGAATCCACCTTCGATGTCCCATGAACACGGTTTTCGAAGACCCGGGATCTCTGTCTAGCTAGTGATACGTTGTGTCATCCATGCACCTTACGCATCCAGAAAATCCGTGGACTACCTGCCCCACGAGATATCTGTAACCGAGATAGTGGTGCACCGTCGTGAGCAGTGCGGCTCTCATAGGGAAATATTCTTTCTCTGCGGCGTCCCACGTATTGGCTGGCGTTTTCCACAGCGTGTCTAGCTCCTCTTTCAGCAGCCCCAGATACAGATTGATGTCGTTCCCTGGTTGTTTCGGCCCTTCAATTAGCGTACTCATGTGAATGTACTTCCTCTTCATGCACAAAGGGGGGAAGGTTGTACATCCACGAAAACACATGCCAGGTGCTATGTGTGCTTCTCTAGCTGCCAAACGGATTGACTCCATCTGTGCTCGCGCCCAGCACGATGTTCCTTGGATCCTTCCCAAATTCTGGGTATTCGAAGTTAATCGCTTGCCACTGGCTCGCATCCTTAGGGTGACTCAGCATCTTGTCTTTTTTATTTATCTCCGGATCATTTCCGTCATCTTCCCGCTTCTTCTCCTCCCTATCCGCTGCGTAACGCAGGAGCTTTGCTACCTTAGGGTCCGCGAAATACAGCTGCAGACGAGAGTGATTGGAAAGTACCACACCGATTTTCGAGGAGCTTTCTTCCTCTTCTTGTATCGAGTGACGCCTTTTACCGGTCATATGGTAGACTCCGCGTGCTCGTCACGATAAATGATGCAATTGATCATGCACACATGGTATTTCACGTGCGGTAAATCCAGAGGACACACGATTTTCTTCGCCTCCTCGAAACTGGTCGGGCACTTGTTCCCCTTGGGAAGACGCTCATGCCAGAATGACATGTTCTCGTCGAAGCATGCGTTGGTCATTTCATGTTTTACCTTCATCTCCAGAGCCATGAGCGTTACTTTCAGGCGGGTATCCTCGGGCCTGCATCCTTCATACAATGGAGTAACCGTGTCTATCTCCAGTTGATCCAGCTTGGCTTTCTCTCGGGCGGCAGCTCTTGCATTATCCGTCTGCTTGAGAAGCAGCTCTTGAATATGAGGGTCCTGCACCCAGCCTCCATCGTCGTCTGCTCCGGCATCTCTATCTTCATGATCATGCCCTTCGTCTTGATCTTCCTCATCATCATGTACGACATCTTCTACATGACGACTGTGTACAGCATCACCGTCGTGATCATGTCCTGGAGATTCTTCGTCTTCTCGCCCCCCCTCGCCGCGATGGTTGTCTTCTTGCCCTTCCTCATTTCTTGCCCGGCCCCCATGGACGATTTCATAGTCATCTTCATCACCTTGCGACCGATAGCCATCCATGAAACCACGCAAGAGCAGGTGGTCCCGCACCTGCCCGGAATCCGGGTCCGCAATAAGGCTCTTCAGCTTGCATCTTCGACACGAACATCTTATCTCCCTCTCGTTCTTTCGAAGCATCTCGGCCTTCACGGAGCTCAAAAACCTATTCACGATGCCTTCGGTCATCATGCGGACCATGGTCGCCTGCGGGGTAGAGCAAAACGATATTTTAGAACCAAGAAAAAATTTGGCATGACCTTCCCTAAAATTAGGACCAAAAAGAATGCATAGTGCCAAAGTTCTTGCCGAAACGAAAATGAATCAACATTCCGGCAAAATATTGGCAACTATTGCATTTCAAATACCGGTACCTGCAAACACAAACATATATGCAACACCACAAACATATGCAACACCACAAACATACATAGATCTAGCTAGGCCCCAAAAAGTGCATGTGCACGTTGTTGGAGAGAGCTAGGGAGAAAAAAAGTAGATCTACAACATGAAGATAGCTTTCCCCTTACTTACCTATCAAAAAAAGGTAATTTCACCACTTAATTTTGATGAATCTATGGTGCAAATGAGGTGAGGAGGAGGAGGCAGCCGAAAGCTTGGAGAAGGAGGTGGAGGGAGTGAAGTGGGGAAAGTGAGTGGATAGGTGTGGTTGTCCAAAATATCTTGTTGGGGTCCCAGGTTACTAATGGCGCACCACCTGCAAATGCGCCATTAGTAACCCTGGTTACTAATGGCGCACCTGCAGATGGTGCGCCATTAGTAGTTTTGCAAAAAAGTAAAAAAAATATATATATACTAATGGCGCACCGTGACGTAGTGCGCCATTACTAGTTTAAACTAGTAATGGCGCACTATTACACGGTGCGCCATTAGTAGTTTTGCAAAAATAAGAATAAAAAAATACAGTACTGGCGCACTCTGTGGCTGGTGCGCCATTACTAGTTAGAACTAGTAATGGCGCACTTCACTCGGATGCGCCATTAGTATGTATGGAGAAATGAAAAAAATTTATTACTAGTGGCGCACCTTCTGTCTGGTGCACCATTAGTGTCTTCCACACTAATGGCGCACCACCTGATGGTGCGTCATTAGTATATAGTAGTGGCGCACCGCTTCCCTAATGCGCCATTAGTGTCAATCTCATCTATAGCCCTTTTCCTAGTTGTGTTTCAAGCCAAATGATCAATCTTATGGCCACATTCATGGCATAGTTTGTTTAAATGATATCATATTGTCCAAAAGGGTGCATCTTGGAATGGCAAACAATGTTGCCTAAGGAAGTTTTCATTTTTTGTGCATGAAAAATACATTTTCCATTTTCCGAGTGCCCCAAATGAGGTTTTTTTGTCAAGGACCTACCAAATAATTCTTGCAAAATTGGACCAAATCATTTTTATAAAATACTAGTCCATATTTAATGCACAATTGACCAAATGGTTGAGTGTAAAAGGTTTTGATCCACCTCTGGTGAAAAAGACTAATTTCCGCCGATTCAGCTGGAAGCGGGTCAAATTTGAACTACAGCTGCCTCATAGTTTGCTCTTTATTTTTTCCAAAAATAATTTCTAGGTACATAAGTATATATTTAATCAGAGAAACATCAAAAATTTTCCAATATTCAACCACTAGCTAGGAACGGTCAAGCCCGCCGTTTTGACCGCATTTTGAAACGGGCATAAAAAATTCAAAAAAATCATAAAATTGGAAAACCTTCGCATTGTGTCATTATATGTGACCAAGTTTCTAGGAAAAATAATAAACTTGTAACACGGCAATTACTTTAAAAAAATGTTCTCAGAAATGAGCTGTCATGCGTGAAGATTCATGGCTTTCAAGCCAAATGATCAATCTTATGGCCACATTCATGGCATAGTTTGTTCAAATGATCTCATATTGTTCACAAGGGTGCATCTTGGAATGGCAAACAATGTTTCCTAAGGAAGTTTTCATTTTCTTTGCACGGAAAATTCATTTTCCATTTTCCGAGTGCCTGAAATGAGCTTTTTTTTTGTGAAGGAACTACCATATATTTGTTGCAAAATTGGACCAATCAATTTTATAAAATACTAGGCCATATTTAATGAACAATTGACAAAATGGTTGGGTGTCAAAAATTTTGATCCACCTCTGGTGAAAAAGACAAATTCCATGATTCAATTTGAAGCGGGTCAAATTTGAACTGCAGCTGCCTCATAGTTTGCTATTTTTTTTCCATAAATCATTTCTAGTTACATAAGTATCTATTTAATCATAAATACATGGTTTGGTGGCGATGCGTCGAGGTTTGGACGGTGGCCGAGGGCCCCAACTCTAGAGCGCGTAAACTCGCATGCCCGCCGCGTGGTCACCGCGTGACCGTGGCGTTGACATGTATTCTAGGCTGCCTAGGCATGTCTAGTTGTTTGGGCACTCCCCAGGTAGGTGCTACGAAGAAAATCACAGCATAAGATTCTCACGAGGAGACCGATCGATGCTCAAACATGAATAAGCAGCCAAGTGTTTGATTAGCGGCACGGGAAATGCACATGGCTAATGGATGTGACTTTTGGCTGAGGATGATCAATTACTAAGAAGACCATCTTCACAAATTTTCAGCTCAAAAGGAGGAGCCTAGGTGGTACTTGCTTTGCAAAGTACCACACTGGACATAAATACAAATGTTGAAGCCGGGTTCAAAATAATGAATGGATTGAGCTGGCATTTGGTCGAGGATGGTTATTTGGGTAGAGGAAAGCACTGTAGAAAATGGATACCATTTGGACATGCCAAAGTGGTACTTCCTTCACAAAGTGTTTTTCTGAACAGAATAGGAAAATGAATATTTTTGAATTATTTTTGAACTACATGAGGAAGGTTTTTACATATTTGTGATGATATGACCCAAAGAATTTATGAGATTTTTTTGGGAATTTTGGGAATGACAGAAATATAGGTTGCTTCACAACCTAGGGCAAAAACTGCCACATTGACATGACACATAGGCAAAACTGATGAGGTGGCGCCTAGTCATAGCAACCCACCACAATTTACAAGGTTATGACCATCTATATTGGTCATGATCAGCTAGAAATATGGCAACGGGCCTGTGCTATCTGCTTTATGACCTTTTCGTGTAAGGAAATTACGACCTTTCGGACCAAAATGGTCATTATTGTTTAGGGTTTGGAGCCCCCCGAACAGTTTTTGACCAATTGGTCTGAAATGGTCATAGATCTATGACCAATTCTTCCAGGGTCACTAACAGAAGGTCATTAGTTGACATATTTCTTGTAGTGTACTCACGTTTTGACACGACCAAGGTCTGGTTCGCAAACGCTGAGCCCAAGTGCAAGTTCTTCGCATGGCTAGCTATGCACGGAAGAATTCTCACTGCGGATATGATGGCCGTGAGGGGATGGCCTCACGATCCTAGATGCATGCTCTGTCTTCAGCAGCCAGAAACAGCAACTCACCTCAGCAAAGACTGTCCCTTCACGGTCGCGGTTTGAAACCAGGTGAACTCTTGGACTAACGAAGGCGTTCCAATCTCGGGCTTCCTCCCGGAGCCAGGAAATGTATCTAACTGGTGGGACAAGACTCTGAATTCCCAGTCCAAGCAAGTGCGCAAGAGGCACAGTGGAAGAATCATCTACGCGATATGGTCCGTTTGGAAGGAGCGAAATAGGCGAGTCTTCACTGGACAAAGGCTGATGCATCGCGAGGTGGCGGCTCTAGCCCTAGACGCAATCAATCAGCGCGACCTGGCGTTTGTCGGCAACCTGCCAACCGCCGGCATTGGTTAATCTAGATTCTAGGTTGGTCTTTTGTGGTTTCTGCGACGTTCCCTAAAAACACTCGTCCCTCTGTAAATTGCGTCCTTTCGCCATCTCTTTTATAAAGAAAAAGACAGTGCTCCTGCCGGTTCCTCAAAAAAAATTAGACACAACGTAAGAAAAATGCGAACCTCAAGCCACATTTCATAAAACAAAGACGAGTGATAAATAAATTAATGCAAATTTGTAGTATATTATTTGGGTTTGGCATGTTTAAATTAATATGTCCCGTTCTTATAGGATGCTCGTCCATTCGACTTATTCTTATTGCGAGTAAAATATACTTTATGGCAGTAATATTTTAATAATAACCAAAATAAATATAAACAACTTCAATTTTATGGGTTTCTTAACAGATCCCTCTACAACGCCCCTTTCATGCTACTACGCATGGATATGGTCACCAAGGGAAATATGAAAAGCTCTGCATGGAAGCCGGCAGCAACCATGACCCACACAAATATCAGGCAGTTCGTGGTCGCTGGTGTAAGGACACTAAAAGGAGCGGCAAGATTTTTCCCAAGGCTAATTTTCATCCAGTCTTTATTTCAAGTTTTATTGAAGTTTTGCTGTTAAATGTGATGTTTCATATGCCATATTTCAAGTTTTTGAAGTTTACTCTAATCATATAGTAGTAGCAAATAATTCCTATAAATTTTATAAAATATATTAGACATTTAAAGTCGTCTCCCGTGGAAGTGATATTATATTAAGATAAATATTTCTGATGGATAGAGTATATCGTTTTATTTCCCTGACAAGTAGTGCAAATATCCTTGAAGCATAAATTTAATTTGCATGCAGTACCCTATATTAATGTAACTTCACACACTTCGAACTAAGGAAATGCCCTCGCATTTGCGAGGGTCAGTTTGCTAGTTAGTTCTTAAAAGTTAAAACTATACAAATACACTCCATTTTTCTTGGTATCAACGTGAGCCTCAGCGGAGTCAGACGCGACACGCGGTCTCGAGACGTACTGTTTTATTCGCATGCCACTACACTACGTGCCGAGTAAAGTATGCACAAAAGAAAAAAAGTGAACACAGAACACTGTACGTACGAAGTACATGCATTCTCAATGTATCCACCGGTCATCGGCTTACAGCCTTACACCCACCTAGGCTGCTACCTCCTAGTAGATTCCATCCTAGTCGCAGGGGCACGTAGGTCGCGCTGTCGATCACCAGGCCAAGCATATGTAATTATATGCATGCAAGCAAATTGACCAAGCATCTGAACGTCGTCGAGATCGTACCGCACTACCGTGGAAGGCCGAATTTCGTGTTTTAACCTTTTTAGAAAGTATTTCAGGGTCTGACTCTAGTTTGAAATTTTTTCGAGATTTGACCATTTTGCCTACCGCCAGGGCATCTGGCGGTAGGGTTAGATAGCCTACCGCCAGGTCCCATGGCGGTAGGAAACTTATCCACGTCAGCGCGCGGAGACGGCGCCGTCCCCCCTCCGTCGCACCCTACCGCCATGGGCCCTGGCGGTAGGCTGTCTAACCTTACCGTCAGGGGCCCTGGCGGTAGGGTCCGGGCAGTTATTTGCCCCGAAACCGCCGTGCCCCTGCCCATCTCCTCACCCTCCCTTCCCCCGTTGCAGTTCTTCCCTTTCTCCCCAAGTCGCCTCTCTCCCTCTCTCATCTCCTCCACTCCCCCTTGGATCTTCACCGATTCTTCACCGTTTTGGCGGATCGAGATGGCCCAGGAGAGAACCGTAAGCTCCTCCGATCCCTCCAATTAGTTTTTGCAAACTTGCTACCGATTCGACGCATTATTTGCTTGAAATCCCTCATGTTTTGAACTTAGATTGATTTTTTCACCTAAGATTGATTGTAGTTGTAGTTCTTAGTTTTTTAGTAAGTAGTGGTATTGGATATGTACTCTAATCAATAGTTCATATGTTAGTGTGAAGATGAACCCTAGTTCATAATTTTTTTTGTTAAAAAAATTATGATGTATTGTTGATAAAGGGATGATCCCTAGTTTGATGATGCATGTTGATATGATGATATGCTCTGGTGTGAAGATGAACCCTAGTTTGATGATGCATGTTGATATGATGATATGAAGATATTGTTTGGAAAATTTTGTTTAAAAATATGAAGCTATGATGTATGTTGGAGGTTTTTGATATGATGCATGTTGATATGATTTGATCCATCATGTGTAGTAGATGTTGTTGGAGGAATATGCTTAAAATTTGATCTTGATATGATTTGAGTTCATTATTTGTTTATGTATGCTTATGCTTATGGTGCTTTTGTTTATGAAACTCTATTAAAGGCGGCCACCTCTTGCGGACAACATCGCCCACGGTACTGCATGCTGGACTGGGCATTCGACAAGGGTCATCGTGCCCGTTCGTAGATAACGGAGAGGTAAGTGATATGAAAGAAATTTTGATCAAAGTTCTCGGATTGATGAAAATGATTTCCTAACTTTTTGGTGTTCACTTTTTGACAGACGCTCCAGCCACTGCGCATGAGGGGTCACGGGGTTCATGGGCATATGGATTACGACGAGCGCTACGCGCCGTTCTTCAAGAGAGCCCGTCTGTTGGGTTTCGTGCTGCAGTTCAAGCGTCAGCCGCCGACGCTTGTCCACGCGGCTCTCACAGCTCTGATTGACCGTTGTAGACCGGAGACCCATTCTTTCCATCTGCCATGCGGGGAGATGACGGTGACCCTAGAGGACTGGGGGATGATTACTGCAATGCCGATCGAGGGTCATGCACTCACCGGTCGAGTGGAGAGGGCCAACTGGCAGGAGAGGGTCACCACCCTCATCGGCGACTGCCCCGGTGCCAAGAGTAACCGTACATCCGGTGTGCCGTTGCCCTGGCTCTCGGAGCACCGGAGGACATGCCCCCAAGGCGCAGATGAGGCGACTGTGGAGTTGTACGCGAGGGCCTATCTGTGGTATATTCTCTCGGAGGTCGTGTTTCCAGACAGCTCCGGGAACTCTGCCAACTGGGCGTATCTGTTCTTCCTAGCGGACTGGGATGCAGGGTACAGTTGGGGGACGGCATCTCTCGCCTACCTATACCGTTCGGTAAGAGAGTGTCTAATTGCGTACCTACCTACGAAAGTGTGTCCATGACATTTTCTTATATCTGATCCTCATTTGATGTTTTGCAGCTTGACAATGCAACGCAGAGGACGGAAGACAAGTCCAATATGGGTGGCTTTGTCTGGGCCTTCTCCATTTGGATGTGGGGCGGCTGCCGGTGGGCGTCCGGAGAAGTTGCCAAGACGCCCATGGGAAGACTATGGCGAAGAAGGCGACGAGACTCGAAACCCCACCGTAGCTTACGAGTGGGATGTTGTCAAACTCTACACGGGCCTAAACAAGACTTCAGACAAGACCTACACCAACGAAGTTGGACGCTTTGACGACACATGAGTATATGAACTCGCCCAACACCTTTCTCTTTGATTCCGCTATTGACCGAGAGTGCGAACTTACCAAGGTATATGTAATAGGTAATCTGGTGGCCGTATCGACAAGAACGAGAGTGGGACTTTGATCTGAATGTGATGTGCGATGCGGACCGTGGTCTCTGGCGGTGCATCGTGCCCATGATCTGTGTGTACGCCGTCGAGTGGCATTTGCCACAACACGTACACGCAGTTTGGAATTTATCAAGATACCCCACGGGCCAGCCCACCGATACCGTGACCACGCGCTCCACCTGTGAGCTCTTTGTTCTCCATGAGATTATCATGTTTCTTGTTGCTTATGATGATCTCATTGCGCTTATGATGATTCTTGTTGCTTATGCCTTGTAGCATGAGCCGGCAGAAGAATCAGTCGATCACAGACTGGGGAGAGGAGCATAAGACTCATGTGACGGAGTGGAACCGATGGAGGTGGCGTAAAGACGTGGAGAGGAGAGTGACTAACTGGGATGATTACCTAGGCCGACACATGAGGTGGTACGATGATGGCCAGAAGCACCGTCTTCGTCTCAGGCCTCGATGGACGGCGGAAGACATCGCGGAGCTGGAGTGGGCTGACCCCGATGAACAGGCATACCAGACCGGCATCAGAGACATGCACAGTGGACTTAGGGAGTTTGCACCCATCATCAACAGAGTGGTACGTTTGAACCGACGGTCGTATTTAAAATATTTTATTAAATCAACGTGGTGACTTATGCCGTTGCAGTCCGGTGAGCTGAACATATGCATCTTTGAAGCCTCAGATGCACTAGGTCATCCTCCCGGGAGCGTACAATCTGAGACCAGAGTCAGGGGGACGATGAAGGTACAATTTCAGTGTCCTCGGAACAAATGCATCTTGTTCACTTGAGTCAGTCGATCTGAACTTATTATGACCTTGCTTCATTGTGAGTGCAGAAGTTCGTGCAGCGTTGTCGCAAGCTTGTAGGACTGCTTGGGTGTGCTGGAGCTGGGTCAGTTGAAGCTCATCAGCCTGTAGCCACACTGGGTATCATCGGCTCATCGAGCCATGCTCCCTCGTCGTCTAGGTTGGTTGGGGAGGAGGAGGATGAGGAGGAGGAGGAGGAGGAGGAGGCCATATATGAAGAAGGGGAGGAGGAGGATGAGAGCAACGGGGAGGAGGAGTACGATGAAGATTATGGACCTCCAACAACTCAAACGTCTCAAGCATCTCAGCTGCCAAGAAGAGGAATCCGAAGAATAAGGATTTGCTGATTCCGGACCCTTACAAGATACAGGTTCCTCGGCGGCCCAAGAAGAACAACGAACAGAATCGTTCAAATAGTAACGAGGACAGTACCTCCAAGAGGGAAGGAGCAACTGATTATGCTCTTCGATAGTTGGCTCTTTTAGTTTGGTTGAACTTCGTTTGATTGAACTTTTCTAGTGGTTATGAAGCTACGTGGAACTATGTGTTTGCTATTTGTGGATCTATGTGTTTGCTATTTGTGAAACTATGTGGAACTCCGTTTACTAATTAGTTGAAGTTCGCTTGAAATGTTCTATGCACTTCAAATTTGTTAATGTGTATGTGATGCCCAAGTTTAATTATTTGAGATCTGTGATATTGTTGTCATATTTGTGAAACTTGCTATAATATTATTGTCATATTGAATTTGAAAAGAAGCAAGCAATTGAACTTAAATTCATAAAACACAGGACCCTACCGCCAAGGCCCCTGGCGGTAGGGTCGAACAACTCGCCAGGCAACTCAATTCTTACATGTAATCATTACATCAAAAACAAGACCCTACCGCCATGGGCTCTGGCGGTAGGGTCGCATACTCTGCCGGGGCCCTTCAATTCTTCGTTACTGAAACATTACAGAGACAGACCCTACCGCCAGTGCTCAGCGGTAGGTTTGGACAGCTACCGCCAGCCTCCCGGTGGTAGGTACTTATCCACGTCGGTAGCCAAGCGGCCGCCGTCCCCCTCCGTCGCACCCCTACCGCCATGGGCCGTGGCGGTAGGCTATCTAACCCTACCGCCGTAGGCCCTGGCGGTAGCAAAAGTGTCAAATCTCGAAAAAAATTCAAACAGGGGTCAGATCCTGAAATCCTTTCCAAAAAGGGTCAAAACACGAAATTCTGCCATCGTGGATGCTCGGGCAACGACGCCGCGACGTCGACTTGGTCGTTTTCGCCGTATCAGGAATGGCAGACCCTTTTCTTTTTTAAAGTATCCAAATTTTATTCCTCAGATAATGAGTAAATTGCATAAAACCACCACTTTGAAGGCAAGTGTTGCGAAAACCACTACAATACATTTTTTTTGCAAAAACCACCGTGTCTTCCATAATCTTTTTGCAGAAAGCACTGATCGGCGGATCGGGGTCAGTTAAGCTTGTTTATGACAGGCGGGGCCTGTTTTTTGCTCACGTGGCACCGTCGGCCGTCCCGATCCGTTAGACGGCGTTGACGGCGCCAGTATGCCTGTTTGATGGACGGTCAAAAGACACATCGGTCTTTGCCCCCACTCCACACTCCCCACTCCTGCTCTTTCGCTCACTCCTCCTCTGCTTTGCTCACCGCACCCGCCGCCGCGTCGCCATGGTGTCCTGGAGCGATGAGTCCGATAGCAGTGAGCACACCGTGGACTACGTACCAGGTTCGACGACGGCGTAATTAAGGTAAGTTCAGATTTTTAGGGTTAGGGTTTGTGATTTGGGGGATTTCTTGAATGAGCTTGTTTGGTGACATGTGGAGCAAATGCCTGGTATTCCTATGCACTGCAGATCCCTGCTACCACCGAAGACTCCGATTTGGAGGGACCTGAAACAGAGTTGCTTGTTCTCTGCAATGAACATCAGAAGGCCGCAGAAAGGCGTGTTGCTTTCGAAGGAATCCACACTGGCAGGAGGTTTCTTTCTTTGTCTTTGAGAAGGTATATTTTGATTTCTTTTCTTTGGATCTGCCTTTGTTAGGACAAAGTGGATCGTAAACAATTGTTTACTCTAGCAGCATCTTGTTTATTGTCTGGCTACATTGTTAAGTAAGGTCACTTTGTTTAGTGTAGCATGCTATTAATAATTTAATACATAACATGCATGGGTTACTGGAGCAGGACAGAGGATGCAACTTGTTTAGTATGACATGTTAGGTCATTTGATTGATTTTGTTTACTTTATAGCAGGACAACATTGTTTAAGTATCATGAGGACATGTTAAAGTATTTGTTTATGTTAATTCTGATTTTGTTCAGAAGGTAGAAACTGTGGATTAGTTGAATGGATTGATCCAGCTTGGCCCATCACCCTTGAGAAGGCATTAACCAAGTTATGGTTTATGTATGACCAAAGTAGGAGAGACAGGACTGAGGAAAATCTTATGCATTCATTTGCTGTTCATGACTGACACAAGAGAAGAAGAAGCTGCAGGAGAACTATGAGAAGTTGGTTGAAGATGTGAATGGACTTTTGGATGCTCGGGAAAGGAGGGCAGAGGTAGAAAGGAAAGATCTTGAAACCAACAAGCTTCGTGGAGAAGTATGACATGGTTAAGAACCTAGCAGCTGCTCAAGCAAATGTCATTAGGAACATGAAGCTCAAGCTAGCTGAAGAGAGGAAGAACTTGCAGAAGCACATTGATGAGCTGAACAAGACAGTTGAAGAGAGGAAGAACTTGCAGAACCACATTGATGAGCTGAAGAAGACAGTTCAAGAGAGCAATGTGAAGCTGCGGGGGGTCAAGGCCATCATAAATGGATAAGGTGTGGTTGTGGAAGAGAAGAATGGGCAATATCATTTGGCATTTGCTGACCTTTTGCAGTGTGTGGTTTGGCATTTGCTGTAATGATGGTAGTTTAAATTCTATGAACTATGAGTACTTCTGAACTATGGTTATGTAATGTAGTAATCTTGAACTATGATTACGTATGGATTTGAAGTAATGTCTGAAATGTGGTGGTATTTGAAGGTGCTAATTGTGATCTTTAGTAAGATGCTTGCAAATTGATGATTGTGATCTTAAGTATGTTTACGTAATGGCGGTGTTTATTTAGCTTAGTAAGCTATTTACAGTTGTTGAATCTGATCTTAAATATGATGATTGTGAGCATCAAGTTGGGTCAATTGGTGTTTTTTGGCTATTTATCGACGAGGAGGCATCAAGTAGTCTTTTTTGGCTTTTTATCGACCCCGAGGCATCAAGTAGGGTTTTTTGGCTATTTATCGACCCGGAGGCATCAAGTATGCTTTTTTGGCTATTTACCGACCCGGAGGCATCTAGTAGGCTTTTTTGGCTTTTTATCGACCCCGAGGCATCAAGTAGGGTTTTTTTGGCTATTTATCGACCCGGAGGCATCAAGTATGCTTTTTTGGCTATTTATCGACCCGGAGGCATCTAGTAGGATTTTTTGGCTTTTTATCGACCCCGAGGCATCAAGTAGGGGTTTTTGGCTATTTATCGACCCGGAGGCATCAAGTATGTTTTTTTGGCTATTTATCGACCCGGAGGCATCTAGTAGGCTTTTTTGGCTTTTTATCGACCCCGAGGCATCAAGTAGGCGTTTTTGGCTTTTTATCGACCCCGATGCATCAAGTAACTAGAGTAGCACAACATTATCATCACAAGGGTAGCAGCATCATCATAACTAGAGTAGCACTACATAAGTTGATCATCACAGCACTACTAGAATGCCATAGTTTGACAGAAGGATCATAACTGGAGTAGCACTACATTAATTGATCAACACTTGATCATTACAGTACCAGAACATAATTGATGATCACTTGGTCATCAAAATAGTAGCAGTGTCTCACAACATGATAAAGCATGTTTTGGATCACAACATCAATCCCATGCTTTGCGCCGTAAGCGGTCGGTAGTCCTTGATCTTACGGGTTGGCTTTCGACTCTCTGGAACCACTGCTTGGTCTTGGAGGCAAGAAAGCTGCCCTTGCTCCCTTTGCGCAGCTTGAAGCCCTAGTGGCTGTAGCCTTACCCTTTGCAAAGAGCAGATCTTGTTGATGGTGCAAGGCGTAAGATGGAGTTCTTCTTCTTTGGTCTTTGGTGCGATGGCGATGAATGCAGCCCTTCTTCTTTGGTCTTTGGTCTTTGGTGATGCGATGGCGATGAATCAGCCCTTCTTCTTTGGTCTTTGGTGCGATGGCGATAGATGCAACCCTTCTTCTTTGGTCTTTGGTGCGATGGCGATAGAATCTGACACTTCTTCTTTGGTCTTTGGTGCGATGCAACATTAGGTGGATAAGAATAGGTGCTTGGCTGCAAAAGAACACAAGTAATTCATCTTTTGTTACATGCATAGAGAACACAAGTAATTCATCTTTTGTTACATGTTTTGCATTGTTTGTACCTCATGCCTGTTCTTTCTCATGGCTAGTGCAGGCTTCAAAGCAACATGGCAGTTGGTGTACCTATGGCCAACTTTGCTGCAATTAGAACAAGTGATTGAGGCCATCCTTGAAGTGTCTTTTGGAGCTGGCTTCTCATGTCTGCCCTTTCTTCTCTTAGTTTGTGCTCTGCCTTTGTGTTCTTTGAAGACTGGAGGGTCAATGTCCCTACTGTCTGTCTTTGGCCACATGTCAGGGCCAGGTACTGGATAGATTATGGGACTGTATGCAGCCTTGTACATTGGTTTTTTTTTTGAAAAAAACATGAACAAAGCCCTCTGGCTGTAGCTTAGCTTTGTGTATGGCAGAGACAACATGATTGCAAGGCACTGCTGTCATATCCCACTTCCTACACCCGCAAGTGTATCTCTGTAGGTTAACAACATATGTTTTCTCTTCACTTGTCACTTGGTAAAGATGTGGTCCAGCCATCAAGGATTGGCAGTTCCTAGACCACTTCTTTGCTTCTTCTAGTTTCTCTGCATATGTAGGACAAATCTCCCATTTGACAGATGTCAGTTTTTGTTCTATTTGCATTGAACTTGACCATCAACTTTGTCCTAATTCCATCAACCATGGTCCTTATTGGCTTAGCCCTAACATCTAGGACCCACCTATTGAAAACCTCACTTAGATTGTTAACAACTAAGTCTATCTTGCAGTTCACATCCATGGCATGTCTGGCCCAAGTGTGTTTGGGTATTTTGCTAAGCCACACCCAAGCTGCTTCACACTGCCTTTAACTCATCCATTGCTACTTGAAAACCATGTTCAGTATATGAGTAACTTGCTGCATCCATGTATTTTTTTAATTCTGGCCCTCTAAACCCAGCAATTTGAAAGTTCTGGTAGATATGCCTAAGGCAAAACCTTTGTGGGCAATTGGGGAAGACTCTATTTATGGCTTTCAAAAGACCCTGTATGAAACAAGTACAACTAAGTAACTACAACTGCATGAAAGTAACTACTACTACATGAAAGTAACTACAACTACATGAAAGTAACTACAACTAAATATATTACCTTTTGCCTATCTGAAATGATTGTGTACTATCCAAACTTGCCAGATTGCCCACCTATTGCCTCCCTCACCGGTATAGAAACCAGGTCCGTGAATTAGTGTCCTCCTTGTCTACAATTCCAAAAGCAATGGGAAAAATGTTGTTGTTCCCATCTCTTCCAGTAGCAGCTATGATTTGTTGACCAGTACTCAGCTTTATGAAGCATCCATCCAAACCTACAAGTTTAGCACAAATGATTAGTACTTGAAAGAACATACAAGTGGCATAAACAACAATACAAGGCAGTTAACTATGAATGGTCTGCAGCCATTGAGGAACCCTTCTTTGCATCCATTCAGGCAGATGAACAGTCCATGAAACCTAGGGTTCTTGCTAGGATGCTCCCTAATATGTTTTGTTGTCACAATACATCTAGAACCTGGATTTGTGTCTAGGACAGCCTGTAAATAATCCCTAATCCTGGTGTATTGGGCCTTTTGATCTCCTAAAACAACATTCTTTGCTGCCTTCCTAGCCCTGTAGGCCATGTGGGTTGAAATATCCACTCCATACTTGCTCTTTGCAGTGTTAATTATTGTTGTTATTGTTGTATTAGGGTCATTCATCACTGCCTCCTCACAATGTTTTGCAACCCACTTGGCAGTTACTTTGGTGCTCTCTGACACAGAAGGGCATGTGTGCACCAAATACACCTTTCTAATGGTAATTGTCTTCTCATTTGCAATCTGAGAAGCTGCTATATAAAAAGGGCATTGCTCATCTATGCACTGTGCTATAACCCTATCACTGCAGTTTCTGTGGTACTCATAGTTCCCGTTCTGTGATATGTGCAGGGTTTGGAGTGCAATTCTGAACTGGTACACATCAATGAAGCAAAGATGCTTCACAAATTGGTCTTGTGGGTCAGCTCTGTCCTCATCATACCATAACCTTGGCTTCAACTTCTTTGCTCTGCTCTTTCTACCATTGGGCAACACATAAGCCATTGCCTCAGCACCATCATCATCTTCCAAACCCAAGTCTAATGGATTTTTGTCCTCATCATCTGATGGTATCCAGTCATCCTCAAAAATTTGCTCTACACTTCCATGTGATCTGCTAGTTGGCCCTTTTCTCTCTCTCTCTCTTGGCCTTATTCTTCTTCTCAATATGTTGACCACTCTCTTGCTCCTCTTCATTGTGTTGCTCCCCTTGCACCACTTCCTCCACTTCCTCCAATTCCTCCTCCTCTTGATCATCATCATCCTCTTCTTCACCTGATGGATCATACAGTTCCTCCTCCTCATCTGTAGACCACATATCCTCAACATCTGTGTCCCCTTCAAAATGCAGTAATGGATCATCTCTCTGTTTTTTCATTTCCTCAAGCCTAGCAAGGATATCCCCATATTCTGAAAAATTATCATCATCACTATCCTCTTCATTGTCCATAACTGCAGCTTTCCTTTTCAAAGGAGTGGCCTTCTCTTTTTCTTTCTCATTCTTCCTAAACATTGCAATTTCCTTTCACCTTCTCTCCTCCATGACTTTTTCTATTTGCAGTTGCTCCAATGAATTGTTTGTGCTCTCTTGTGTTTGAAACTGTATTGTTCTTGGTTCTTCTACTGGTACTACTGCTGCTGTGTTTGGAACTGAACTAGGATGTGCATTGAACAACACTCCTTCTTCATCTACCTGATACAGTTGGGGCTCTCCAATTTCCTGCAGAGGGATCTGTTGCTCAATAACATTAGCACTGCAATTTATATGTGCAGGTTTGGGGGAACTGGCCCTAACAACTGTCACATTGAAAATCTTCTCCTTCTGTTGTACTATGTGGTCTAGAATTTCCTCCAGCATGTCATCATCCTCTATTTCTTGCATTCCTTCTATCCCTAGGCCAGGATCCTTCACATAGTACATGTAATCCCTCACCCCATATCCTTCAGTCTCTATCAGTGCAACTAGATTGTAAAATGTGATGTCTGACAACATCATAGTTCTCTCAAGATTATGTCTGTCATGAAAATGCATCCTAAATTCCCAAACCTCATCATCCAGACTGCAAATTTATAAAGAAACATAGTGGTGTATAAGTGTTCAATTATAACACTTATGAAAAAGCAGGACAACATCAATACATAGCTTTGGGTTGCTTAAATAACCAATGTAGTAAAAAGCAAAAACTGCAATAATCCTAGCATGGTTCATTAAGATCTACTGCTTATAAACCATAGCTTATTACAACTAAGTAAGACACACAGAACAGCGCTAATTTAGACATAATGAGTTAATTTCAGAAAGAAATCATCGCAATAACAATCATAGGGCCAACAATAGGCAATGGAGATGGGGAAGGGGATATCACTACACACTAACCCTAGCCCTAGAAACGGGTCAAATAAGTTCACAGGAGATTGGATAAGGGAAGGGGATCTCACTATACACTGCCGAAGGATGAGGCGATGTGGTGGCTTCCATTGGGATTCTCCTTCACCGCCGCGGCGAAAGATCTAGCCGCCGTGTATTCCACTGAATACTCCACCTCCGCATCTCGCGTCGCCTTGCTAGGGTTCGAGCTCCCGCAGAGCTCACCGCCTGGGTCGGGATCCGCGTCGCCTGCGCCACTGCCGGGAGGACCGCCGCCGCCAACACCGCTTGCTTTCGCCGGAGTAGCCATCTGCCTACGCGACGAGAGGAGGGGAGAGAGCGGCAGGAGAGTGGGGAAGAAGGCAGACGCGAGGAGGGGAGAGAGCGGCGGCAGGATAAGAGGGGGAGAAACGAACAGATGGGGGATGGAGGCATACGGCGCCGTCAAACGCCGTCTAACGGCAGTCGGGACGGCCGACGGTGCCACGTGAGCAAAAAACGGGCCCCGCCTGTCATAAACAAGCTTAACTGACCCCGATCCGCCGATCAGTGCTTTCTGCAAAAAGATTACGGAAGACACGGTGGTTTTGCAAAAAAAAATGTATTGTAGTGGTTTTCGCAACACTTGCTTTCAAAGTGGTGGTTTTATGCAATTTACTCTTAGATAATCGAAAGGTCATTTGCAAGGGAATAAGAAATAAAATCAGGGGACGTAGATTCCCAAAATTTAGAAGTTCTTTCACTAAAGGATTTATTTGCTAAATCATTAGCAACTTCATTTGCTTGGCGCAGACAGTGTGTGTGTATGAGACCTTCGCAAAATCCATTGCTAGCTCCTTGCATTCGAGCATAATTGCCACATCTGAGCCGACATAAAGTTCAGCTTGTTGCACCGCCTCTGCTGCAAGACAGCAACACTGTAATCTGCTGCAAAACTGTAATCTGTTCTGACACAAGTGTAGTGGACGGAGTAGGCTGTAGGCAGCTAGGTACGTAGTGGGCATCATGGCAGAACCAAAGGAAGCGATCGAATCTATAGGAATTAGCTGCCTTGCTGGATGTACGGCGGTGAGCCGGTGACCGGTGGACACAGAGGAGAGGAGGGGTGCACGCGGAACCAAAGGGTGGCGACGGGACGAGTCACTTCCAGTTAAAAAGATAGAGATGCCCATGTCTCCTCTTTCTCCGGTGAGGCTTGCACGGGACGGAGAAAAGAGCATGGCCTCATCTGAAACGAGAGCTCCCATCGCCTCCCCCTCGCCACGCCGCCGCTGTGCAAGATCCTCCGCGGCCGGGTTCATGGCGGGGGCGGTGCTCCTGGCCGCTGCCGCCATGGCTGCAGCGAAGCCAGGCGCGCCGACGCCTGCGCTTCTGCTTCGGCGGACAGAGCCACTGTCGGCGGCGAGCCTGGACCATCTCCAGGAGCGTGACCAGGCGAGACTCGCTACGGGGAGAAGTGCTGCGGAGTTCAACGTGGACGCGGAACCCGGGTGAGCTGCTGTATTTGCTTTCCGTGCGTTTGGTCCTTGCCATGCTTGCCTTGGCTGGCTCTTTGATTGGGCACCATCCGAGCTAGCTCTAGCTTCTATGCATGTCACACCCACCGTAGAAACGGCGAGAGAACGGCTGCCGGTAGGGAAGAAGAAGGTACCAGGGACGGTAGTATAGTTGCAGAAATCTGAAATTAAGTAGGGAAAAAGATCATGTGAGGAAGAGTATTGGGATCGATGTAGGCCGCAGAATCGTTTTATTTAATACTGCGTTGGCAGGGTTTTGAACTCAAGACCTCCTCTTGGCTCGGATACCATATTGAATTCATGCACCGACCAACTCATCCAAAAGTCCGAACTGATGGAGGGAGGTGGGCAATATATTTCAACAAAGAGAAATCTGTTGCTGAAAGTAATTGGAAATTTGTTCATTGTAAATAAAGTGCGACCAGCCAGCTAAGTATTGCCAATTGGGAAAAAGATTGGAGAAGTTGGCTTCGGTTTTTCTCTATAGCTTGTAGCCTGTAGCTTGGACGATCGCCTATAGCGCCCTCCAGTAGTATGATCAATCCATTGGTATAGACTATAGAGGGGATGTGAAGCATTGCTATGAACTGGGTAGGGCTTTTAGCTACGTACTAGTAACATAACTTTTTTATTATTATTGCATCGAAACTTCATCAAGAGTTAGACTCACCTCACCACAGGACCTCTGAGAAGTAACATATCTTGCATAGGTACTTCCCACAGTCCGTTATGTCGACTGTCTACGATGCAGAAATTTGAGGTAAGCACCCCATGGGAAAACAGAGCAGGAGACTGAATGTTAATTTGGTGCATGTGCATCCTAGAAGATGTTGTTAGGCCATCACCAAAACTAACCTCTCTGTATGCCAAAAGTAGCTTGTTAATTTGGTCTCATCCTCATGTTAATGATGAGGTCTTATTGCCAAGATCTTTACCATTGAACTGAGCTCACAAAACAAACTAGCAATTCTTTCGGCCTTGACATGTTTTTGTATGCTCTTTCAAGTTTACTTTACCACTGTTGTAATTGATCAGCCTCTTTGTTCCGACATCCTGTTGTGATTATTCTGTCTGAATTCTAAAGTTTGAACTTGCAGGCTCTACTTTACGCTTGTGGCATTGGGAAACCCACCTAACCGGTATTCTCTGTTGTTTGACACCGCTAGCGACCTCACGTGGGATACATGCATGCAGCCCCTGCACTCATTGCCCGACGTCGAATCCCATTGACGCAAGTCGCCCATTCTCCAATCTCTAATCCATCTGACTGAAAAATGCATTTATTTTCGCAAGATATTGTCTCCCTTGTGGTGTAGTCATGTTTTATCATTCTACTTTCTCAGGCCCCGTTGAAGTTATACAGCCCAAGCAATTCTTCAACGTC
The DNA here is from genome assembly GCA_021605145.1 of Aegilops bicornis. Taxonomy (NCBI): domain Eukaryota; kingdom Viridiplantae; phylum Streptophyta; class Magnoliopsida; order Poales; family Poaceae; genus Aegilops; species Aegilops bicornis. Next base: position 814,692,753 of record CM038673.1, read on the forward strand.
ATCCTACATATCATGCTCTGATGACATGTGTAAAGATGCTCTCAGAGCAAATCAATCGGTCTGTCAAACCTCGGATAATCCAAGTAGCCAATGTGGTTACTGGCATGCATATGCTGGTGGAACTACCACGGCAGGTTATTACGTGTCTGATATTATGCATTTCGACAATGTCATGGGAAATATAAATGACCAGGATGCCAGTCCTTCTGCCTCTGTCATATTTGGTACATTTCTCTTTGAGTTATGTATCTTATAAATTCTCTATGAGCTAGTGGGCTGTAGGAAACTCACCACTGATAACTATCAACTTATGATATTTTAACTAGTCTATTTTAAACAGATGTAGCAACTCACGATCAGGTCACGAGAAAACAGATGGGTTTATGGGGTTTGGAAAGAATGCACCATCTGTTTTCTTGTAACTGAGCTCTCAAGGGGTGTTTCCGAAGGCCTTCTCTCATTGCATGACAAGTTCAGAAGATGGCGGCGGCATTCTTGTTCTCGGTGAAGTTGTAGAGCCCGGAGTTAATGTTTACTCCACTCGTTCCATCACAGTAAGTTTATTTTTCCTGGAGTTACTTGGGTTATAGAATTAAGTTCAGGTTTTTGCAACACTCTATTTTTTTTAATACTGCACTTCTGTTACCTGTCACAATGGTTTATCTTGAATTATAATCTTGTTCTAGTACACTTGCTATTTATTTGCACAATCCTTAATTTGCCAACATTAAGAAATTTGGATTTATAATATTTAATTTGCAAACGCAAATTGCAGATCTATGTAATTTTTCGTTCCCTTGACTTTCTATCAAAAAATCTTATGCTGACCTGTGTGGTGAGAAATGTGGACATTACCATTGCCGGTGGAATTTCCTAAAATTATTTACATCAACCACTTCTCTCTATATGAAATGCAGACGTCTTTACAACTTGAATATGAAGAGCATTGCTGTCGGCGGTCAAAATATTTCCATTAATTCTTCGGTATTTACAGCGTCAAATAGACAAGGAACAATTGTGGATGCAGGAACAGCATTAGCATACCTTGCGGATGGAGTTTATGATCCAGTTTTTAGTGCAGTGAGTTCTTTATACAGCACATTCTATTCTATATATTTTTTTCAATAGCAAATGATTGATCAGTTAGTATCTTTCTGTGCCACTATTAGTTATATTGGTTCGTATTTGGCTATTTGCAGATATATCATGCCATCCCTGACTCTATTAGTGGTTTTAACATGAGCGGGACTCGATGTTATAGTTGTTCTAAAAGGTTTCCCCTCATAGTGAGATTAAATATTTCATGTCCCTCAAAATGTTCAATTACCTGATAGTTTGTTTTTCTCCTCCACCAGTGACTTCGCATTATTTCCAGTAGTGTCATTTTATTTCGATGGTGGTGCTCCAATGACAGTGAAACCAAGCACCTATCTTGTGGTCAGGGGTTATATTGTAAGTCAAAAGCCTTCTAATGCTACACTTATGAAATTGACTCTCAATTGAATACTTGATTAACTATTTTTGGGGGAACTTGTCTAGATTGAAATAATATCATATCATGTTTTGTAGGACAACAATAGCTTCTTGTGTATTGGCTTTCTAAGGAGCAGGGAACTCAAGGGTTACGAGCACACGACTATTCTGGGAGGTTACTCATCTGCTCATTAGATAAATTAGCTAGTACAAGCTGCACATCTAGCTATTAGACGTGAGTATTATTGTGTCATGGTTTCCTCAAATGAATAAAGCTGATCAACAAAAGTTCGTTTATCCTAGAAACAGTAGTGAACATAGTTTTGCAAGCCAACTGTATTGAAATGAGGGGGGGGGGGGGGGGGGTAATGGCTTTTTACACTAGACTTTTATTTAACCTCTGAAATTGTCAAAAGCTACTTTGCATATGAACACCGGCTGATTCTCTCATGCAACCAAGAGCCTTACTAATAAATAAGTTCATAAAGACGAGCCTTGCATTAGCAATGAACTAGCAAGTAGCGACAATAATTTCTTAAATCATGAGAAGTCAAGCTCGATATTGTTCTTGCTAAGTCCTAACTGATTAGTCCCTCTTGTGGCAGATCTTGTTATACGTGATAAGATAGTTGTCTATGACTTGGAGAAGATGCACATTGGTTGGGTAAATTACAACTGTGAGATCACATTCCTCTCTACCAATCTAAATTTCTGTAATTGGTGCCCACATATCTTGATACTCATTTCTCTTATCACAGGCTCACTACTCGATAAGTCCAACATTGTTATCAGCGGGTCACTGAGGCGCCATGCACCATCATACTGCAGCACATTGATAGCTATCGGGGTTGCTATAGTCAATATTAACATCATCACACTATGGCAGCTCGACAACTATTCGAGTCTTGGGCGGGAATACTAACAACAGTCCGGTACGCGTCAAGATCAATGTGGCTGTATCTTTCGAAGCCACTCTGGAGAGACTTGGAGCAGCCTTAGGACAAAACACGCATAACTATCTCATCTAAATAATTAAGGGTCTAGCCAATATGACTCCAAGAGGTTGGAACCACTCGTTGTAATAAGTATGTAACTAGCATATATGCCCGTGCGTTGCAACGGGAGAAAAAAATGCATTTAAAGTTAATGAGAATTATATGTGCAAGAAAAACCTTGTATGCACGTGAAAAAGGAACATTCAGCTCTCGGTTTCGCTGGGTGTGATTTAATCAATCCGCTATTTTTCCATCATTGATCGAGGGCATTTAAGAGTTTTGTTACGTCATCGTACGCACAGAGAAGGCCCATGAATTATTATATCTACTTTTCCTTTCAACCGAGGAGATTTAAAGGTATGAAGTATCTGAATATTATAGGAAACATGAAACAGTTTTTAAATCCTGAAAATGTTTTTAAAAATTATGTACACTTTCAGAAATACGCAAACAAAATTTGAAACGGGAACATCTTTTAAAATTCACAAATATTTTTTAAAAATGAACAACTTTTTTTTGTAAAAATATAGACATTATTTGAATTCGTGAACATTTTTTTGCCGTGCTGCTTGTAAGAAGAACAAACATTCAAATGAAGTGCTAATTAGCTTCAAAACTCATTATCCCTTTTTCCAAACGATTGAAAATGATCATGGTACCTTCCTCAAAGCTTTTTTTCATTTGAATATTAAAAGATGTTCATTTGAAGAAAAAAAGCGGCACTTCTTTTGTTCGCAAAAAAAAAAAACGGCACGGCACCTTCTCGAAACAAGCTTTCGCCCCGCTTTATATGTAAAGCAACATTGGAAGATGTACAGGGTCGAACGATACAAGGTGATGAGGGCAAACAGGGCCCGGGGCGGATCGGAGCATGTGCTTCGGGTAGGAGTGGTCGGGCTCGGCCCAGGAGGTGCTCGCGAGTCTCCTTGCGGGTACGGTGCTGGATGGTGGTGGTCGTGGTAGTGGTGTGTCGGTGCGCCGATCAGCGTCGGTGACCATGGACATGGCGTCGTGTGAGCCGGCCTGGCCAAGGGCCCGGGGCTAGCTCTTTGGCGGCCGTCGGCAGTCTCAGGGTTGTGTCCCCACCAGTCCACGGGGATTGGCTCGGGATGCAAGTGTTAGTGCCTCCTACGGTGGAGGCGCCGACCCAGACTCGGGGACTGATGCCGGGCTAGAAGTAGATGGACTGTCGTCGCTTCTCCTGCTCTGGTTGAGTACGCTGCTCTGGTTGAGGCCCTGTTTGCAACCTTCCTCAAAGGATTTTGTAAGAAGCGACTACGTTGAAGCAGTCACAGACATTTCAAAGCTTGAATATTATGACTGGGCAGAGTTTTTTCTTTGTGGGAAAACAACTGGGCTGTGTCCCGGAAATTTTTGCTAGCTAACTTGCAAAATATAGAGGCTGTTCAGTAATCCTCCCGCTCCGTGAAATCTCAGGATCTGCGGAGTGCCTCCTTCCTCACTCCGCGATTTTGAACTGCCGCTCCTCCAGCTTCGGGAGCGGAGTTGTGGAGAGGAGGGAATCCAAACAGGCCTATAGTATCAATAAAAGATCACTCCAATGGACGACACTCCAATAGATTGCAGCCTGAACTGCACCGGAGCACGAGACATACATCTCACATGTTTGTAAGAAGGTATGATAATAAATGTTATATCCTCAGCATGGTGTTTAACAAGACAAAATTATCTGGAAGGACAGCGCGGTTCGTTCCTTTCCCCTACTGCAATTTGTGCAAAACAGAAGTAGTCAGCAAATAAATCTGAGGTTTCAGGAAGTACAGAAGTGAAATTAAAAGTTTAAAACATACACACAGCCTAAATCCAAGGAAGTCAGTAAGTGTCTCGTGACTAGAACTGCTAGAGACTGAACAAATAACCTTCCGTTTTTCATGTGTAACAAAAGTTACGAAACCAGTAATTGCATGTCAGGTTTTCAAAACTAAAATCATGCCACACTCGCCTCAGTTGTTGAAGCATAGGAACATAGTGTGATGGGCGAAATAGCATAAGGCGGGTTGTAGGAACAAAAGAAGTGAATGCGTAGCACCTGCAATAGAGAGATGTGGATGTATAGTTTTTGTAAATCTCAGCAGCATGACAATTAAACCTATAAAGTGATCAGCTTATTTGTTGGCCACCAAGCCACTTTGTATAGTCAAGGCGGCTATGATACACATATTACTCCCTCCGTTCCGAATTACTTGTCTTAGATTTGTCTAGGTACGGATGTATCTAACACTAAAAAGAGTCTAGATACATCCGTATCTAGACAAATCCAAGACAAGTAATTCGGAACGGAGGGAGTAGAAAACTGAAGCAAAGCCAGATTAAGTGTTGACATAGTCTTCTTCTTAGTCTTCGTCTCTCTCCAGCTAACGGTATTGTTCCCTTTATTTTCTAGTGAGTAGTCCAAGATTTTCCACACCATATTCTATCTAACCTACTGTACAAAATGTTCAGTTAATATTTGTTTTGTTCACTTTATTTTCCATTTTATTCCATGATTTTGGTACTTTTCCTTCTTTATATTTTGCACCAATTCCCTTTTTGTCCTATTTTATTTTTTATGTTTTAATTTTCCATTTTTTAAGATTAATGTCTATTCTTATTCTTAACTTTTTGTCTCATTTTTTCGTTCCCCTTGTTTTCTAGTGATTAGCTCTTGTTTTTTCACCTCACATTCCATGTAAAATCATTAGTTAACATTTATTTTGTTCACTTTATTTTCTCATTTTACGCCATTATTCTGACGCTTTTCCAATTTTATTCCAAATCCTTTTTGATGTTTTAGTCTCCATTAAAAAAAACTTTAGGTTGATGTCTATTTTTATTCGTAATTATTTTTCTCATTATATGTTCCTTTTGTTTTTCAGTGAGTACCTTACCTCATATTCTATTATATTATTGCACGAAATGTTCAATTATTATTTGTATTATTTATAACTCTATAGGTTATTTAGAAAGTTACCTCTTTATTTGCATTAAAGAAAAATCACAGAGAGGAAAACTTTAAAATTAAACGCGGTGAAGTTTATCACCTTTGTCCATCTAATATATACAATACATGTGCACCTTTTTGAGGAAAGGTCGAAGATCATATGTTTAGCTGACAGAATCTTGCAGATATTGCAAAATACACTGAGGTCTTTGTGGGTACTTAAGCCTTCTTCCCCTTGCATCTACACGCGGCGCATCATGCGCAAAGCTTGTTGCCCCCTCTGAGTCTCTATCTCAGCAGAACAAAATCGTTGATAACCAGGAGCTTGTAGAGATAGTAGCCGAGAAGTCATCGATGTAGATCATAAAGCACCAACAGTCGCGATCTACATAGAAAATTTCCGCCTAACAGAAGAGAACACCTAAGTAGGCTTGTGGAATGCCGGCCAGCCAGCTCGATCAAGCGGGAGGGCACCCCGTTTTTTCCCCGAAACCTAGGGCGCCTCTCTGGCGGCACTAGGGTTTCGACGTGGAAACTGATCGGCGGCCGCGGATTTCATCGGCGGGCTGCCCCAGGGAGAAGGCCGGGGCGATGGCGACACCATCCGCGGCGGAAGGAGCACAGGAGAACGCCTCCTCGAGCCAACCTAGATCGGCAAGGGAAAAACTAGAGGAAGCTTTAGGGAAGCTGGACATATCCGAGGAGGAGGCGACTCCCCTCGTGATTGATGATCGCCTGGATGGTGCTCCGGTGAAGTGGTTGCTGGCGGGGAAGGTTCTGCATCGAAATCAGTATCACATACACACCATTGGAAACGCCCTTCGACCGGCATGGGGAAACCCTAGAGGACTACAATTCCGCTCAGTTGCCACGAACATGTTTGTTGCGGAGTTTGAAGCACAGCGAGACCGCGACAGAGTTTGGGCGGGATCGCCCTGGCACATCAACAAGAACGCGGTCATATTGGCCGAGTTCGAGGAGTGTATGCGCCCAGATGAAGTCAAGTATGATCGGCTGCAGGTGTGGGCTAGGGTTCTTAACCTGCCATACAACCTGAGAGATGACACATGGGGTCTCCCAATCGCACGGATGATCGACAAAGAGGTCAACGTTGCAAAGTTTGATCACAATGGGGGCTATCTTCGAGCTAGGGTTTCAGTGGATGTCAACAAACCGCTCAGGAGATGGGTGCTTATTGATTCTGCAAGGAGGAAGAAGGTGGATCCCTATGAAATACAATATGAACAGATCCCATACTTTTGCTTCTCCTGTGGACGGCTAGGCCATTCGGAACTCTACTGCTCCAATCCAGGTTCGAGAGATGAGAAAGGTGAGCTTCCTTTTGGGCCGAGTTTGAGGGCTCCTGATGAGAATAGATACCAGACCAGCAGTGATAATTCCTCCAGAGGACAAAATTCTGATCAGAGTAGCAAAAGGGGGACAAAGCAACCTAGCACTAATGCTAAACCAGATGGGGGGGGGGGGGGAGAGGTGGTCTCGCCCCTAAAGAACAAAGAGAAGGCAGAATACAAGAGGAAGGATGTCCCTACAACTGTGTACAAGCCAAAACAACTGCTACTGACGGCAGCGGGGCAATCTGAAACTGATGATCCAAGTGCAGCTGGGAGGGAGGAGGAGGAGAACATGAAACGTGAACCAAAGAAGAAGAGGCCCACGCCTGAAAATTCGGCAGAGACCGGTGATCGGTCCTGCCCAGCCAATGAGTTGCTTATCGTGGAACTGCCGGGGGCTTGGGAACCCCGAGGCGGTTCGAGAGCTTCGCATCATTGTGAAGCTAGAAGGACCCACTCTTCTCTTTGTAATGGAAACAAAAATAAAAGGGAAGAGAGTTGAGGACTTACGTAGGCACCTTGGCTTCGGCGGGTGTTTTGCCGTAGATAGTGTAGGCCTTAGTGGAGGCATTGGATTTTTTTGGACACATGATGTTATTGTCGAGCTAAAGAACTTTAGTTCAGGACATATTGATGCAATGGTTAAATATAAGGAACAAAATTCTTTTGAATGGAGGTTCACTGGTTTTTATGGAGCGCCTCGAGCTGAAGATCGACACCACAGTTGGCGTTTCATGCGTACTTTGTATGCCATGCCGCATGAGGCTTGGATTTGCTTGGGTGACTTTAATGAGACTCTCTACGCCAACGAACACTTCAGCCGGTCAGCTAGACCAGAGAGGCAAATGAGAGCGTTCAAAGAAGTCACCGATGAAGTGGCCCTCCAAGATTTGGGGTGGTCAGGAACAGCGTACACTTGGGATAATCGGCAATCAGGTGACGCAAATGTCAAGGCGAGGCTTGAAAGAGTTTTTGCTAATGAACAGTTCCGACAACATTTCCATCATATCAGAGTCAGACACTTGCCGTCGGTAGAGTCTGATCACTGTTTTGTTGTAGCGGAGATAAAGGAAAATTTGATGACCACGTCAAGAGCAAAACGACAGTTCAGATATGAGAACGTGTGGGCATCGCATGTGGACTATGACCGCATTGTTGCTACTGCTTGGCAGGAGACAAATAGAGGACCGGGCCTCCAGGGTATAGCAGATTCACTGACACATATGAAGGCGATGCTGGAACCTTGGGGGACCCGTGAATTTGGCTGCTTGACGAGGCGGGTTAGACAGCTGCAAAAAAGGCTAGACAACTTAAGGTGTCGATCGGTGGGTCGAGGACCAACTGACGAAGAGAGGACAGTGGTTTGCCAGCTGCGTGAGGCTCTCCAACAGGAGGAGATTTGGCTTCGACAACGGTCCCGCGTCCCCTGGCTCAGAGAACGAGACCGTAACACGGCATATTTTCAAGCACATGCGGCGCAGAGGAAGCGTATTAATAAAATTCAGGGTTTATGCCGAGTTGATGGTTCGGTTTGTGCCACTGAAGAGGAAGACAAGAGCGAGGTCCAGGCATTCTATCAAAATTTGTATCAGTCTCAGGGATTCATGGATGCAACCGAGCTTCTTAACCATGTGCCAGTGAAGGTCACGGATGATATGAACGTGCAACTTACGAAGGCCTTTACTGCGGCGGAAGTCGGAACAGCATTGTTCCAAATGGCACCCTCGAAAGCACCGGGAGTGGATGACTTTACTGCGGGGTTTTATCAGCGTCATTGTAGTTTATTGGGTGATGCTATAACCGCGGCGGTTCTGGACTGTTTGAATGGAGGAGAACTACCAGTGGGATTGAATGACACCTCAATCACTTTGATTCCCAAGGTACGACACCCTCAGTACATCTCACAATATAGACCTATTGCTTTGTGTTCGGTTCTGTACAAGATTGCTTCAAAATGTGTGACTAACCGAATGAGGGCATTCATGGATGAGATCATCAGTGAAGAGCAAAGCGCTTTTGTTCCTGGACGTCTGATAACTGATAATGTCTTAGTGGCATATGAAAGTGTGCACACAATGAGGAGACGGAAGAAAGGAAAAAACTACGCTTGTGCAATCAAACTAGACATGATGAAAGCGTACGACTGATTTGAGTGGCACTTTCTTGAGGCTATTCTGACAAAGTTGGGTTTCAACATGGTCTTTGTCCGTTAATTATGAAGTGCGTATCGTCAGTACGTTTCTCTGTTCGTGTTAATGGAGAGCTACTGCCCTTTTTCACTCCCTCCCGAGGATTGAGGCAAGGTGACCTAGCGTCGTTGTTCCTTTTCTTGCTCTGTGCGGAGGGCCTGTCTTGTTTGTTGAAGTACTACAATGTTGGATACATTGACAGAGGCATAAGAGTCAGCTATCGATCACCTTGGGTGACACACTTACTATTCGCAGATGACAGTTTGATCTTCATCAGCGCAAACACCAGAGTCTTGGCGAGACTTAATGAGATTTTGAGAATATATGGTGAGGCTTGGGACAGTGTGTGAATCGCGCAAAGAGCGCCATCTACTTCAGTTCGAATACACCGGCCCAGCTCAAGCATCATTTGAAAGCCATCCTCAACATCGACGTTGAGGCTTTTAGTGAGCGTTACCTGGGACTGCCCACGGCGGACGGTCGCATCACGAGCGGGACCTTCGATCATATTGGGGAGAGAGCTCGCGGACGGATACAGGGATGGTCTGAAAAATTACTTGCATGCGCAGGTCGTGAAACTTTGCTGAAATCTGTGGTTCAGGCTATCCCCACTTATTCGATGAGCACATTCTTACTATCGAAAAAGGTTTGCAAGAGCCTGACTTCACCAATGGCGAAATATTTTTGGAGCAGCTCTTGACAAGAATGCATTGCATTGGGTCTTCTGGAATAATCTGGCGACACCAAAGTGCAAAGGAGAGATGTGTTTTCGGGACCCTCGTCAGTTTAATCTTGCGCTACTCGAAAAGCATGGGTGGCGGTTTATGACCAACCCTAATTCTCTATGTGCAAGGGTTCTTAAAGGTCGCTACTTCCCTGATACAGAATTTATACAGGCCACGGTGCCAAAGTCTGCATCTGCTACATGGCGAGCTATCATTGCAGGAAGGGAAGCTTTGCGTGCGGGTCTCATTAAGAGAGTCGGAGACGGGAACTCCATTGATGTGTGGGCTGATAAATGGATCCCCAGGACGATCTCGATGACACCGCTGCTAAAACCACCAAACACTTTAGTTCGGAAAGTCTCGGATCTTATAGATCCCGAGAACTGGTCATGGAGGCATGAGTTGATTCGAACTACATTCATTGCTCCCCGATCGACGCCATTCGAACATCCCAATCGGGGAGGCGGAGGTGGCGATTCTTATGCTTGGGCTTTTGAAAGATCAGGCAACTACACTGTTAAGTCGGCGTACCGTGCTCTAGTGACTCAGAACGAGCGTGTTGCTCTAGAGGAAGGGGCGGTTACCGGTGCTTCAACAGATGACAAACAGATGTGGTCTGCCCTGTGGAAACTCAAAGTGATCCCAAAGGTACGAGTGTTTTGGTGGAGGGTACTACGAGGGATTTTACCGGATGAGTGCACTCTCAAATACCGTCATATTGCAGTTTTAGACACTTGCAAGGTTTGTTTGGCAAAGGAGGAGGATCTTATGCATGCCCTCATCCAATGCTCGCATGCACGCCGCTTCTGGGATGAAGCGTGTGCGTGGTTTGGCCTTCGGCTACCTCGCTTACACCCACGTTCATGGGCCAGAGACATCCTATGTGGAGACCGAGTCAAGGATGAAGATCGAGGAAATATTATCACCATCATGTGGACGATTTGGCATTCTCGAAATCGGATCAAGCATGGGGAAGAAGGAAGGGATCCAAAAGCCGCCATCAGGGCGACTAGAGAGGCTCTTGCACTGTTGGAACTGCCTAGATCAGTTCCCATCTTGCTACCAGGGCATGGCTGGCGACCGCCCGAGCCAGGGATGGTGAAGATCACGACGGATGGTGCACTTAACGTCGCGGAAGGAAGAGGAGGGGCGGGTGGTATAGCCCGTTCCGCGTCCGCGCTGTTGGGATCATGGTGCAAGCCGTTTGGTGAGATCTCGGACCCTTTTTTAATGGAAGCTATATCAATGCGGGAAGGAGTTCTATTTGCAAAGCTTCGAGGCCTCTCGCATGTGATAATGGAGACAGATTGCCAGGAGTTGGTACAACTCTGGAACATTCGCCATAATTCGCGTTGGATTGTGGCTCCTATCTTAGATGAAATAGGAGAGCTAGCTTTTCTTTTTTCTTTTTTTGAGATCCAGCATGTAACCAGGTCAACAAACTTGCCGGCGCATCTCTGTGCAAAACGTGCATGCACATTGAATGTGACCGACTGCTGGCTTGACGAGACTCCTAGTTTCTTGGTAAGCAGCCTTCTAGCTGATTGCCGGGACAACTCTTTTGTTGAATAAAGCTCTCTGATTTGCCCGTAAAAAAAAATGCCGGCCAGCCACGGAACAAAATGCTCCCCTCAAATCATAGCAGTAGCAAGCAACCATGTGTACATTCTCTCAGCTGTCTTATTACGCCGATCCACTAGGTGTATTTTCTCAGCAACATTAAATCTTCTTGTATATTCCCTTTTCTTTCTTATTTTTGATTTTTTTAGTTATTTTCATTTATTACATATGATATTTTTGTTTTATTTTCCCATTTTATTCAATTATTCTGATGCTTTTCCATCTTTTCTATTTTTCCCCAACTTGTTTCCTATTTTCTCCTCCATTATATTTTTAAATTTTTTAATCAAAATTTTCAGTACAAAGTGTTCAATTAATGTTTGATTTGTTCACTTTATTTTTCCCATTTAATTCCATTATTCTAACCCTTTCCTTTTTTATATTTGTTTCCAATTTCTGTTATTTTTTCCTCTATTATTTTTAGGTTTTTAATTTCCCATTTTACCTCTAGATTTATATATTATTCACAATTCTTTATCCCATGTTCCTTTTATGTTTAGACTTTATTCCACGCCGATGGGCGAAACCATCATCTTGTCACTGCCGATCGAAGACTAAAACCTAAATTTATTCCTAACTCTACCTCAACTGCACGGAAGCAAGGGTCCCTGCCCACTCGCGTCACCGTAGCGAGTGATGGAGCAAGAGTGGTCTCGTGGTCTCGTCGGGTGAGGCGGTAGCTTAGGCGCTACCCTGCTCCTAGGTCATCTTAAAAGTGAGGAAATTAAGTACGCCCCCAAAGTGTGACACTGTCCTAAGGGCATCTCCGGTGGACTCCCCATTGTTTAATCCCCATTCCATCCCCCATCCTTTTAATTCCCGACATTTTGAGGAATTAAACTTTTGTGCACCTAGCCCATCCTTCAAACTTAATCCCCACATGGAACCCATTCTTCATCTTTTTCTACCTTGTTCTTTTGTCCATGCGGCTAGCGATGACTTCTCCCCACTAGATGATGTTCAAGAGCTAGCTAGTGTTTAGATGTTCCCAAAAAGTAATTTGATGGAGGTTCACTGTGCGGGATGTAAGCATGCAAAGAAGGAAATGAGAAAGTAGGCGAAATTCATCCTCCATGGGCTCGTTCTCCTCATCCTTCTTCCAGTCGGGCGATGGTGTGGTCCGAAAAGCAACGATTCGTCAGAATCGACGATGGAGGCCGGTGGTCAAGTTTCTCAGTATGTTTTCTCCTTGTAGGTGACTTTTTTCACTTGCTCCTATGTGTGTCGTGCAGCTTTGCTCATGGACGAGGACAATGGGGAGGACCGTTGTCGCGGCCAGAGACGATGGGTCAAACGGAAAATTGATAAAAAAAATATGTTGGAGTCTCGCGGGAGACAACATGGAGGGAGGTGCCACGGGTGGGTCGGGCAGTGGCTGGTGCGAAATGTGCTGCGGCGGCAGGAGCCATGGATGGCACTGTAGCTTTCCCATTTCTACTGAGAGTTGCCTCTCCTCGAGGAGAAAAAATTTGCGGGCAAAAGCTAAATATATGAGGAATTAAAGAAAATGGGGGATGGAGTAGAATATTATTATTTTTAGATCAGGGTGGCTTAGAAGGTTGTTAATTCCCCAAACCACCAAATTTTGGCCCATATTTGGCTTTTGTTCCCGGTAAAAGTGAGGAAAATACATGCACACCTTTGTACTCGTGCTCTTCCTTGATTCATACAAAACATTTCTATCTGCCAATTTTTTGCGGGGACATTTTATTTTTACGGTGCAGCATGTGTCATGATGATAAGGGTACTCCGCACGGAGCATTTTTATTCGGCCAGGCGAATATTTCCAGAAACGGGGATGCAATAACGAAGGTGCCCGTTGGAGGCGGGCGTGCGCTCTGCCGTCCTCTGAGCACCACGAGCGGAGCCAGAGGAGCGCCGTGCCCTCACTTTCCCCTGCCTCGCCTTCGTTCCTCCACCGCCGGCGCTCTGCAAAATCTGTGGGCTGATCCGACCGATGAAGCCAGCGGCCGCGGTGAGTGTAATGGCGGTGGCGGTGCTCCTGGCATCCGCCGCACCTGCCGTGGGGAAGCAAACGAGTGCGCCGGCGCCCACGCTGATGCTGGAGCGCACCGTGCCGCTGTCCGCGGCGCGCCTGGAGCACATCCAGAAGCAGGGCATGGCGCGGCTGGCTAAAAGGAGCGGCGTGCCGGAGTTGGGCCTGCTGCGCTTGCCCGGGTGAGCTTCTCTTCTCACTTGCTCTCTTTTGGCTTCTGCTAGCACAACCGGCGGCGGCCGAGCCCTGTCTGAAGCTAGCTGGAGTATAGTATGGGCTGTAGCTTGTAGAGCGCTGTTTCTTTTGATCAGTGTAGTGGCATGCAGAGAGCAGTGGTGTACAGGGGATTTTTCTCTGTTTTGTACCCGGTCGATGCTCGGTGAGGTCGACTGTTTCATTTCAATCTAACTACTCCCTCCGTCCGGAATTCCTTGTCATTAAAATGGATGAAAATGGATGTATCTAGAACTAAAATACATCTAGATACATCCATTTCAATGACAAGTATTTCCGGACGGAGGGAATACAACGTAAAACTGCAGCTAGGGGGTACAAACATGAGATTTACAAACTACTGTACAAACTGGCAAAGCAAAAATAAAGAGAGCAGAGGATAACTGACATGCTCGCCTCCGTTCAGTTTCTGAATGGACATCTTATCTTCTTTCTGTGCCAGAGGTGATTTAGCTTTCCTTATGCACCTCTTCATCCCCAAACTCTGAAACTCTGAAGCCCTTCATCTCGCAAGAGAGAACCTGATCGTTTCAGAATCAGGTGGCAACATTTCTTCTACAGTTGTCGTCTGAAATATCAGGTCTCAGGGCATGGGAAAACAGGGCTGGAAACTGAAAACAAAGAGACCATTTGTAGCACAAGTGACCTCCCTGTACCCTTGTATGAGACCACTGATTTTAGGCCAAGTCTTAGTTGCACATGTAATCCTTCCCACCGAAATAAGCACCCCATAGCCCATAACCCAATTTGTCCAGGGGGGTGTCATGTGCTATCGGTGAATTTCATCAAGAGACGATCATTCTGAGCTTTCTCTGAATTACTAGTTAGCATTCTGCAACTGGGACTGTTACATGTTTCCTTTCAATCTATAGCGTAAACTTTGGCCAGATCCATTAAGCCGACCGTCTGGAATGCCAACATTTGGTCTAAGTGTGCCCATGTGAAAACAGAGCAGGTGACTGACTGTGAAAAAGGGCCTTTGCTAGTCCATTTTCCACCCAAAAAGGTGTTGTCTGGCTATTACAAATCTGAACCATCGTCCGTGGCTTCTCTGTATCCCAGAAACCAGCATGTTACTTTGGCGCCATGCCGGTGTACATAACGATGTCTCTTCACTATGATCTTTACCATTGAACAGTGCTTTTATACCCACATGGCATGTACTGAATTTATTTTCTTCTGTCAATGTGGCAAGCACAAAGTGAAACTATCTTTTCGCCCGTCGCATGTCTGTCTTATGATTTATCAACTTCATCTTATGGCATTCTTTTTTATTATTATATCTGAAGTTTGAACTTGCAGGATCTATTATACCCGCGTGACATTGGGTAACCCACCAAAAGAGTACTCTCTGCAGTTCGACACCGGTAGCAACCTCATGTGGCTTAGATGCAGCCCCTGCACTGATTGCTCCACGTCAGGTCTACTTGATGTAAGACGACCATTCTGCAATATCTAATCCATTTGATTGGAAAAAGGCATCTACTTTTGGATTATATTTTCTCTCCCTTGTCATGCACTCATGCTTTATCATTCTACTTATTTCAGGCCTCCTTGTACAGCCCCAGCAATTCCTCAACATCATCCAACATATCATGCTCTGATGACATCTGTAAAGATGCTCTAAAAACAGGGCATTCCGTCTGTCCAGCCTCGGATACTCCAAGCAACCAATGTCGTTATTCGCAGGCGTATGCTGATGAAACTACCACGGAAGGGTATTACGTGTCTGATATCATGCGTTTCGACACTGTCATGGAAAATAAAAATGAGTCGGCCACCGTCACTTCTGCCTCTGTCATTTTTGGGTACATTTCTCTTTGAGTAATGCATCTTATAAATTCCCTATGAGCCTAATGGACTTTACAAAAGTTATTGCTAATAACTATCAACTTATAACAGGTGTAGCAACTCGCTGTCAGGGCCAGTGCCAACAGATGGATTTATGGGGTTTGGAAAGGATGTGCCATCTGTTATATTGCAACTGAGCTCTCAGGGGTTTCTCCTAAGGCCTTCTCTCACTGCTTGACAAGTTCAGACGACGGCGGTGGCTTCCTTGTTCTTGGTGAAGTTGTGGAGCCTGGACTTGTATTTACTCCACTTGTTCCATCACAGTAGGTTCCTTTTCCTTGAATAATTTCGACCTCAGAATTTCAAATTCATAATTCAGCACGGCTCTATTTTGGTCCCTGTTTGGTGGTAAGTATATGGATGATAAAATGGTGTTGTTGAAATGTAATAACTGATCGGGCCAATTACAACATCATTGCCTTATCTCATCTAACACCTTATCTTAATCTTCCTAGAGTACAGCTGCTAGTTGAATTTATTTGCATATAATATTTAATTTGCCAACACTAAATCTTAATTTAGTTGTGCAGTATTTTAATTCGCAAATATGATGTGTACATTGATGCTTTTTTCCCCATCCATTTCATTTTTCTCAAAACATGTGCTGACCTATGTGGTTACAGGCAACAAATAAAACTAGCTTATCTTTGTGCCGTGGAATGTAGAGTCTACCATTCCCAGTATACTTCCTGAATTTTCGTACCAACTACGTTTTCTGAATAAAATACAGGCCACGTTACAGCCTGAACATGGAGAGCATTGCTGTCAATGGTGAAAATGTCCACACAAACTCTTCCTTGTTTACAACATCACGTACGCAAGGAACTTTTTTGGATTCAGGAGCACCATCGTTTTACCTTGTGGACGAAGTCTATGATCGACTTCTTAAGGCAGTGAGTTCTTCATGTGCCGCATTTTTTTCTCTGTTTGTCTAAGAACAATAATTGATCAGTTAAGATTATTTATTTAATTTTAATTTGCCACTGCAGCCGTAATAATTAGTATTTGACTATTTGCAGATAAATCATTCTGTTCCTCGATCTGCACAGTCTTATGTAACGAATACTGGGACCCAATGTTATAAAGTTTCCAGCAGGTAATTTCTTGGAAATAAGTTCAAGAATTTATGCTCTTCAATTTTGTAAATTATCTGACAAATTGTTTTACGTATCCACTAGCAATGTCTCGCTACTTCCAGTAGTGACACTTTATTTTGAGGGTGGTGCTCCAATGACAGTGGGGCCAAAAAACTATCTTGTGCTTGAGGGTTATTATGTAAGTTCCGAAACATTACGATCGTAGCCTTATTAATATTCTCTGCGATTGTATATCTGTTGAACTGGTAGTGGGGACTTTGCCCCAAATGTAATAATAACATATATATCATGTTTTGCAGGACGACCTCGAAATGTGGTGCATTGCCTTTCAACGCAGCATCGAGGGTTACGAGCATACCATTGTACTTGGAGGTTAGTCGTCCACTATAAGCTGCACACCTAGCTATGAGATTTTTGAGACTCTTGTTCAGTCATAGTTAGTCTAAAATGAGTCCCAGGTTGATCATGGCTTTTGACTCCATGTTCGTTGTTTTAATCTCTGGTATTATATTGACTAGATATGAACACTGGCTATGCAAGTATGCTACCATGGCCTTAATTACTTGAAAAGACATTGAAGAACTAGATTCACATAATCACATTAGCAACTAATTAAAGTAAATTGTCCAATCTTGAGGTCTTAAGCACAATATTATTCTTGCTAACGGATAAGCCTCTCTTGTGTCAGATCTTGTCTTACTTGATAAATTATTTGTGTATGACTTGGACAAGATGCGCTTGGGTTGGGTGGACTATAACTGTAAGATCAGATTCCTCTCCAACAAGGAAAAATCTTGAATTTGTGCCTCCACATGTTGATAACTTATTGCCATTATCGCAGGCTCGCTACTCAACAAGAGCACATTGGTTGTGAGCGTCAGCGGGTCTAGGAGGCAACATGCGCCATCGTACTTTGGCCGATTGATAGCTATTGGAGTTGCTTTCCTCAATACTAACATCATCGCATTGACGCGGCGGCTTGATGGCTATTAGGGTCACCGACGGGAGTACTAACAATGGAGCGGTGATGTGTCAAGATGAATGTGGGCTGAACCTTCAAAGGCACTCGGTCTAGAGAGAGTAGATGGGACTGGCCCTATAATAAATCACACACAACTATCTCATTGAAATATATGGTTCGAACAGGTCAGGACCTTTCGTATGTACTCCCTCTGTAAACTAATATAAGATTGTTTAGATTACTACTTTAGTGATCTAAACGCTCTTATATTAGTTTACGGAGGGAGTACCAAACTATGGCAGCTTGCGACTGGGCTCGCTAAATTGGCAACATGTAGGTCATACATGTCGCGCTTTGGCATCAAAGCTCCTGGAGTCGTATATTGCATCTGATTGACGTGTATATCCCTGATCTGACATTTTTTTTCGAACTTGCCCTGGTTTAATAGCGCACAAAGTCAGTTATCGACATATTCTCATAATATCATAGCGGGAAACTAGGGATGGAATTACTCATGAAACCTGCAGCACTGTGAAGGGATGTGCTAGCGGAAGGAAATGGTCGCACTTGGTGAATTTTTCAGTAACGATGAGGATCATATCAAACCTGTTATATCCCATATACAGTGGCGTGGGAAAGAGGCGAACCCATGCCTTGGCAAAGTGTGCAGAGGCAGAAAGGAACGAACAACAATAACCAAGCCTTTATTCCAGGCCAAATTTTTGCCTCAAGGTTGTGCCACTTGTTTGAAAAAGACTTCTAGTGAATTTGCATGTGACACGTGCTATTAATTTGGTACCTGGTGGGGTAGAAATGCTTTGTGGCTCTAGGCTTGCAATCAAAATTTTGTTAACATGGGTGCTAAATTCATGGGTGCGGTTAGCGATTTTTGGTGCGTGTGGGCCACCATGGCCTGTTGACCTGGTTGTCTAAGGCTTCTTCGGTGGCTGCGTACGTGTGCGGGCCTCTTGATCGACGTGTACTGGCCTGTGCCACTTTAGCGTGAAAAACG
Organism: Aegilops bicornis; assembly: GCA_021605145.1. Lineage (NCBI taxonomy): Eukaryota > Viridiplantae > Streptophyta > Magnoliopsida > Poales > Poaceae > Aegilops > Aegilops bicornis. The sequence continues at coordinate 814,711,199 of CM038673.1, forward strand.
GTGCCGCTTCGTGTGATCTGGAGGCTGCTGGTGTTTTTATCGGTTTCCACTGGAGTGTGCGCGCACTGCATGCGGCGGCGTGTTCCCATTGGATTGCAGGCCTGTACTGCATGCGCCGGTGTATTTCTGTTGGAATGCATGTGTACACTGCATGCCATGCATGCACTGCATGCCTTGGTGTATTTCTGTTGGAGTGCATGCTAGCACTGCCCCTGGTGTGTTTTCATTTGAGTACATGTGCGCTGCATCATTTGACCATGTAATCTTGGCATTTTCCGGTTGTATGTCTCACCTACGTCTTGACCACCGCTGGGTTTCGTTGATATTTTTCCTCTTCGCATTGTTTTCTGGTCACGTGCATGCAAGCGTGTCACGCGGTAGGGCCTGCACGCTGGTGTCTTCTTCTCTGCCTGGTTGTCACGCGGTAGGGCCTGCACGCTGGTGTCTTCTTCTCTGCCTGGTTTGTTGTCATACTAGGAGGCTGTCACGTATGTGTTCTCTTAAGAGTTGGATTCGTACGATGCCACCCGTCGTTGATGCGATGGAGAGTCGGTCGCCGCTGTCGCATGTTCTGGATATTGATCGTGTGGATCGATTGGGATTGTTCTGCGGATTGTTTTCTTAATTTCCTCGGAGGTGCTATAAATATGAGGCTTTCCGTTGTCATTCCTTGCCTTGTGGTCTCTGGTGCCTGTCCATCTACGGTCACATTTATTGGTGGCTCGTCCCGGCTCTGTCTGTACTGGTCGGCATCGTCCGGGTCATCCCGCCGGGGTTCAGGCAGCCGTTATTGATCGTGTGCGTGTCATGGTGGAAGCCGTCCCGCCGGTCTTGGTTCTGGTCACTGAGCCGCCGCGTAGGCCATCCCGACCACCCCGACCAGTCGCTACCATCTTCGTCGTTGGCGTGCTCCAGAATTGCTCTGCATTCTGAACGTGTGCCGGGCATCGAGGAGATGGTCGGGGCAGGGCGGATCGTGGACGCGCTCAGCTGGCTTAAGCTATTGTGCCCGCGCTGCGCCACGGTCAGCATCTACCCCGTCACGTCGGCTGCCGCGGCCGCGCTCTCCACGGAGGTCGTGAAGCGCAATATCGAGGACCTCTGCTAGCGCGAGTGCCCCGTCCGCTCTGTCTTCTCCATCGACGTCGAGGTGGCCGCCTCCTCCCCCTATCCCACGCCATCATCCAAACGGGCTCAGCCGTCCTGCAGCGCGTCTCCCCTCCGAGCACACTCAGTACCTCCACTAGCCTGCTTGCCACAGCGGCAGCTGACGTTACGGGGAACAGGAAGGTTCCTGGCCACCGGCGCCGGGATGCCACGTTGCACGAGATCCTCCGCTTAGCTCTCTACATAACAGAGACTGTGGCGCATGCAGTAGAGTCGAGGTCGTGTTCGTGCGGGATGCGGTACTCCAGCCGCGGCGGCGCGCCGTCGCCGTCAACGTGAGACCATGAGGTGGTGTTCTCCGCCTATGCTCACCCAGCTCGCATGCGTCTTGAGCTCGCAGCCTTCGCGTCGACCTTGCGCCTATCTTGGGCACCCCGCCATTTCCGGCCTGTGCCGTACGTCGCCGTAGGGATCTGTCGCCTCCGGTAGATCAGCGCCGAAGCCCTCGCAAGGAGTGCTCGAGCTTCATGTCGATTCGCCTCTACTTGAACTGCACGACGATTGTCTTCTCCTCGCTCTCCCGCCGTGCGCCCTGCTGTCGTGTGCGTGCTTCCTGCTTGCGCGGGCTGCTGTGTCGCCTGCATGTGCAGGGCTTAACGTGCTGCTGCTGCTGCTGCTGCATGTGTAATGTGTTGGCTTCGTGCATGTGTGTACGTACTAGCTAGGTGATGGTCTTAACTTCAAAAAGAAAAAAAAAAGCTAGGTGATGGTCTTACACTGGATCCGTATCCGGATGGTGTAGATATTTCTTAGTAGCTTTGATACATGACTCTTCGTTTCTTATCAGAAACAAACTGACGACAATGATGCATAGCTTCTGAAAATCAGGGACCATATATTACATTTTTATACAAGTCACGGGATGTTGCTTTATTTATTTATTATTTCACTGTTGATCACACTGTTGTATTATTCTTTTCAGAGAAAGATCAAATGAAAGGAAAGGCTTATTGGTCTGTATTATCCAATCTAAACCAGTTCTGATCATCTCTAATTTATATTCTATTGCCTGGTTGTATGAGTCATTAAATTTCCTATCTTGGAATAGCAGTTCTAGGTTAAGGAGGCTGTAAAAAAATATGAGGAGTTGATAAAAAGCATCATTTTAATGTTATGCCATTCTCTTTTGTATTGAATGATCATTTAGAAGATGCGGAGCTTGCACGGGCTCTGCAAGAAAGTCTTTAAAATGAACATCTTCTTTGTACAGAATGTTCTGTTGGGAGTGGTGTCCTCATATGGCATTCCATCAGTTCAATGACAATTGGTTGCAGCTATTTTCCTTTTTCCAACAAATAACTAAAAGAAATCAGACGACTACATTGTTTGCTTAATGTAATTAAATCGAAGACATAGAATAGAACCAAAGAGGCCATTATGTGTATATTTAGTGGTTATAACAGTGTGGTTACAATAATTGGTTCATAGGTGCTCCATTTACCAAATTGAGTGAACAGTAAACAAGCATAGCTTCAGAGGGATACTTACTCTTGAATGCATTCTGATATATTTGTCCACTTTTGGATTTTGTCTAACCTTTTAGGCATGATTGTTAATATAGTTTTATTTCTATTTAAGATTTTATAAATGATGTCATTGTCACTCCTAAAACATTTATGGATGTTCATCACCCCGCTTCAGCATCATTATTTTGTGTCTCTTTTGAAACAAGGCAAACTTCTACTCATTGACCCAATTATTGACGCTTGACACATGTTTCTTAACTTGTCAATTATGGCCATCTGTTGTTTTATTTTCATGCCTGCATTTGAGGAATCATTCAATGCAATTACAATGTTGTATGGTTTGTTGTTACCATCTTTGTTTCCATAAATGTTGCACTATGTTCATGTACGAGGCTATCAAAAGAAGTGAGTCCACATTCTGTGGCATTATGTTCGTCAATTTTGACCTGAATGTGCATAAGAAAATATTTGTACAGAGATGATTTCGAACCTATCGAGTAAAGGATCCAATACCTCCGGTGTTTGCATATTTGAATTTTCCAGTTCTTTTTATGTAGATCTTTGTAACCGTAGGATTTGTAGCAAATTTCCCAAATTCTATATCTCCAAGAATGCCTTTTTCTCGTAGCCCTTTGAGGAGGATATTTCTCCGGAGAATCATAAGGTATAAAAGGTGACCATAATTTGTGTATTTAATCGCCTAATGGAACTATTACTATTGTATTATCCTTCTTATCATGTTCTGTGCTGAAACGAGTTCCTAATGTATGCAAATTTCTTATTTTCTCATGGATTTCCATATTCTAAGGAACACATAATATGCTCTTTGTTTACATGTTATGTTTAGAAAATTCTGCACAATCTGGGAATGATCCTTCATGTTGTAGTATTGAATGTATTGTTAGCCGGTCAGTTTGTTAAGGATTCATCATTTGAAACTCCTGCGACTGTTATCAATCCATGTTTCGACAAAAGATACTGTTCTGCACACTTCACAAGCAGCGTGTAGCTAACCCTATTTAAACTTACGTCCTCCTACTACATGCACAAGGACACAATGACATCAATAAATAAACTTGGCATATTCACGAATTCCAGACTTTATACTGCCCAAAGTGATGCATGTAAACCCATAAAGATTTGATTGTACCATCTGTACCCAAAAGAAATATTTGATTGTATCACATGTACCCACAGCACCCAGCTACCAAAGATCCAGCAATTCGTATACTAGCTCAACACCAGCACACAACCAAGTTCAAGAATTTGGTCAAGTCACTAACTACTTTATCACATGTACCAAGTCTGCCGGAGGTTGAACCAGAACACTGTAGAACATCTACTCTTTCGCCATAAAAATAAAATCTTTTTTTTTCCTCCATGTATTGAACTCTATTTTCTCAAGCCCACATAGCATCTGTATTGCTTCAAGGTTATGATTATTTTAGCCCACATAAAAAGCAATATACACAAACAATGCAGTGTCGCGGACACAAAATGAATACCTAACAACATCATCGTGTACCCTTTGCTTTGTAGAACATAGCACATACAACAAGAATAAATGAGCCTCATTGAGATGTACAAACATGTATTCCCCTGTTTATCCACATGCAGCATGCATGATGGCAATACATATGTCTCTTTGCAGGTTATCTTCCTTCGTCCATATTTTTACGCATAGGGTTCTCCTATATCTTAAATTAGTAACACTTATTCTAAACAATAAACATAATCCGTATGGAGACACGGTATCGACAGGCGCGGCGTGCCGCCGCGCGGGCTTTGCTAGTAAGGCCTAAAGAAGACTGACCAAACTGAAGATGTCCAAGACAACATCTACTCGAAGCACTAAGTGAGTTGGAAGGTGGGACCCACAAGTCAGTTGGACCCCCATCTTCCTCTCTTTGTTTCTCCAGCGATGAACATGGGTTACCTCCCATTAATCGTTTCTATTTTCGGTCGTTTAGAACGACCGAGATAACAATCATGTGTTCTTCAGCAGGAGCACGCCCATACCATAGCTCCGGACATTTAAAACGATGCCTTCATTGCAGTAGACCTTAGACTTTTCCCTGGGAAAATGTCTCACAAAAGGATCTCGCGAGGAAATATCAAATCTTACATTTTCCTCGTGAACGTTGATTATAGCTTAAGCGGTTCGTAAAAAGGTCTACCTAATATAATAGGACCAACAGGACCTTCAGACATATCCACTATGACTAGATCTAGTTACAACTAGTTTGGGAGGTTGGTGTGGTCATGCCCCGATGTGTTGCATGCTAAGCTGGCTGAGTGTATGGAAGGCACTACCTATTTATTTTCTGTGGTAAAACTTCCAGTCTATTCATTATCAATCATGATAGTACAATGAATACCAGCAAAAATAAAAATTACATCCAGTAGATCACCTAGCGACGACTACAAGCACTAAAATGAGCCAAAGGCAGAGTGGGAATTTCGTTAGAGCCGCCGCCGCCTCATCTCTCTGAGCAGGATACAAACCTAGGAAAACTCAGAAAAACATCCAAAATGAAGCCCTCCCGCCAGCAAGGGTCCGGATCCCCAACGCCTTCATGGCCCTAAGGCAACATGAGACGAGGCAGACCGGCGTCACCGGCGGCTGGAGGTACGAAAAACCCTAGCGATGGTTGGGTACGAGGGCTCTTTCCCTGGCGGCGCTCACGGCTCGTGTACCGTGCTTTGAAAAGTTCCTTATCTACACTACCTATTGTTGTTGAATACCTTCAAATGGTGCAGTTGGTGAACTTCAGCAGCAGGACAGGAATATGACATGGTGTTTCATGAGGTGAAGATACTAATGGGTGAAAGAGAGTGTGTGGATACTCATATCTCTAGAGAGCAAAATAAGATTAGCCATGTTCTCGCTAATTTTGGTTGAATGGACGATCATGCTATTGTTTCGATCCAATCCGGACTGGATAATATCCCTAGTTTGTGTAGGGAAGAACTCCTTAATTTGCTATTGAGTAATACCATCTCTTTTACCCGCAAAAAAGAGATTAATACCATCATTTTACCCCTGATAAAAGAAAGGATTAGGCAGAGTGGGGAATTTCGTTACAAGTTCTTTGCCATATCTCTCCTGCTCACCCCTCGCTTTCACACGGCAAGGATGAGTTTTTTTTTTTGAGACAAACACGATAAGGATGAGTGAAAGGAATGGGAGGCGCCAGGTCCAGTAATTAACAAGACCCTTGGCCCAATGGCCAATGGGTCGCAGCCCAATACACTAATAGATGTAGCCTAAGCGACAACGAAATCACTAGTTGAGAAGTACTCGTTGCAAAGATCACTCTAACCTCTTCAGGTTGCAACAAGTGACGCGCTGCATGTGCGCCACTTGTCGCAACCTGTGAGTTTTTTTTCGTAGATCCGTTTATTCGAAACGTTTTATCCCTTAAACCGTGCGTCCAAATCTCGAACCGCTTTCACCGTTGGATTCCTCGCGTCGAGATCTTCAAAACTAGATACCATGTTGATAGGTTTTGACGAACTTTTTTTCAAAAAAAAACCTGACAAAAAACCCCAAACCGGGAGCATGGGTTTTTTCCCTTCTCGAAAGAAGTACGCCCGTGCCTCTCACAAAATCACAACCGTGCCTCTCACGGAAGCAAAACCATGACTCTCGCGAAAAAAAAAAGAAAACGCGGTTTTTTCGTTTCCGAGGAGAAACGGTCGTGACTCTCGCGAAGCACACCCGTGCCTCTCGCGGAAGCAAAATCGTGACTCTCGCGAAAGGAAAAAAAATAGAATACATGTTTTTTTCTTTACGAGCGGGACGGCCGTGACTCTCGCGAAAGCACAACCGTGCCTCTTGCGGAAGCAAAACCGTGACTCTCCCGACAGAAAAAAAATAGAAACCGCGTTTTTTCCGTTTCCGAGCACAACCATGCCTCTCGCGGAAGCAAAACCGTGACTCTCGCGAAAGGAAAAAAACAGAAACCGCGTTTTTTTCTGTTTCCGAGCACAACCATGCATCTCGCGGAAGCAAAACTGTGACTCTCGCGAAAGAAAAAATAAATAGAAAACGTGTTTCTTTTTACGTTTCCGAGAGGCACGGCCGTGACTCTCGCGAAAGCAAAACCGTGCCTCTCGCGGAAGTAAAACCGTGACTCTCACTAAAGGGGAAAAAAAAAGAAAATGCGTTTTTTTGTGATTTTTTTTCTTTTTTCGAAATTTTTGTGATCGAAATGCTAAGGAAAACCGGTGGAAAACCAAAACGTTGCAAAAAACCGGAAAAAACCGTTTAAAAAGCCAAAAACGCGTGCAGAAAAATAAAAAGACAAAACCCGGAGGAAGCGTTCAGAGCGCGACACGTGGCGAATGACTGAGAGCGCGCCAAGTGACACCAATCATTGCAAGGCTCACGAAGAAGCGCTCGTTAACTATTTGCTCTCTTAAGAAAATCTAGAGGTCTCTCAAGACAAAAAAGTCTCAAAAAAAATCTAGATGTCTCTTAGTGCTAAAAAAACTAGACGTATCTTATTATGGTAGGAATTATGTCTCAAAAAATATTATGGTAGGAATTGATATGCATATCGTGCTCAATGTTGATATCAAATTAATTATGACCAAATAAGCATATCGTGGTCAATATAGATATCAAATTAATTATTACCAAATATGGATTCCTAATTCCGGTATGCGTACCACCCGTGGTTCCCTATATATGCACACATGTACAAGTAAACCAGGCGACACACATACATTGCTTCCTGATAGCTAGCTAGATCTCAAATTAAGCTGAAGCTAGCTAGTGTTTGGTACTCTGTTGCTCGGCTGATCATGGCTGGCAGGCTCGCCGCCAGTTTCGTCATGTCCGTGTTCATATTGACACTCCTCCTTGCAGCTTCCGGTAAGCAATACAGTTGCATGTGCATGATTCTTAGATTTGTATGTATGTTATCTTTTTTGTGTTATGACAAAATCTATTTGTTCCGTACATGGTTGTAGATGCGCGAAATTGCGAGCACCAACCCGCGGACCCTTATTGCATCTCCCCAGAGGCTTGCGCCCAAAAGTGCAAAGCCGTGGGATACCATGGGGGAATATGCGAGAATGCATTATGCGCCTGTCTCTCATGCGCACTAGATGCAAAATCGACAAACTCGAAGCCTTAGGACGCTGAGTCGACCCTTTGTTATATTTTTATGTCAAAGATTTTTTTTAGTGAGATTGTGGAACCCAACCAGTGGGTTGTATGGAAAAATAAAATATTATTGGTGATATGAAATGTGTTTAGGTTTTTGGACTTCTCGCGCAGAGGTTTTGAACTGTGGATCAAACAAGTAATTAAATACTATGGTAGATCATCTAAGGCTTCGCGCTAGGGTAAGAGTAGTGGAAGATGTGAGTACATGATCATTCGTGCACCCCCACAACCCCTTTTTCCCTCTAAAAGGAAGGGTTTTGGCGGTGAGAGATCGCTCGCTCACACCCAGCTCGAGCACGGAAATACAAATATGGTCGAATTGAATCTGCTTTCTTATGTCTAAGGAATTTAGTTGGATCGACCCCATACTTTCAGACTTTGGGGCAGACGTGAAAAGGGAAGGAAATTCTAGGTGTGCTCATCTCCGGGGCGCAGATTGGTCATGGAACCAATCATACTTAAGAAACCCTTATCCATAGGATGGTTATCAGTAACATGCATATAATGACATACGCCACCGGTAAACATTACAGTAGCGTAACCTAGTAGTAAATACTCCCTCCATCCGGAATTACTTGTCAGAAAAAATGAATAAAAATAGCTGTATGTAAAATACATCTATTTTTTCCCGGCAAGTATTGCCAGAGGGAGGGAGTAGATTACTAATGGCGCGCACAGCCTGGCACCTACTAGTGGTGTGCGCATATATGCACACACGACCGGTATCTGGATTACCTACCCTCTTTCTCTCCTATCACCTGCCTTGTCCTCACCGCCCCTTCCCTAGCTCCACCGCCATCCCCAACCCACATCGCCGCCACCACCGGCCCCAGCACACAGCGAGTGAAGCTAGGGATCTCTTGATGGGATTGCTAAAATTTATGATGATTGGAATTTAGATGAGCTACAACCAGCCCCTAACTTAAAAAAAAGGATTTATGTCTTAAGTGATAATTTCGCAAATAAATAAAATTTCTCACCAACTATAGAATGGCAAGTGCAGATCAAGACCGCATAATGTAACTGGTGAAGAACTACAGTTCCTCCACAGCTCTGTCCGAAAACCTATGCACACGACGTTATGCCGACGTCATTGAGAATGTTATGCCAACATTTCGCTGCCTCCTATGTGCTACTAATTCCTTTTGCAAGAACAAAAAATGTGCTACTAATTCAATAATGTTTGTGTAGAGGACTCTTTGTTGAGTATCGTGATTATTTAGGAAGTAGAATTTGTTATGGCCTAGGCCGGTACCGCCCACGAAGACCCACCAGAGGCCCAGGTCCAGGAGCCGACCAAGAGGGTGAGAAGGCGCAGCAACCGGTACTCACGGGAACTCCTATGCGCCGCTCGCTGTGGCAAATTGTCGAGCGGACGCACAGGCGCGTCTCCAGCTGGGCCGGCCCATTCGCGTAACGCATTGTAAAAATCCCAAAAAACTCTGCCCGGGAGGGGGATCGAACTAGGGACCTCCATCTTTATATGCACGAGCAAAGCCATAGCGATAGACAAGCTTTCTTGGTTTGCTACGGCGTGCGGAGCTAAATATAATGGAGACCCGAACATTTTCTCAAATTCCTGAAACAAAAATTATTTTGAAAAGGTGTTTCTTAAAAAGAGAACACTTTCCAAATTTTAGAAGAAAAACTAAAACGCTTGAACAAATTTTTGATAAACTGAACACTTTTTAAAATGCCGAACATTTCTTGAATTTAGAGAACAAATTTTTGAAATCGAGAACAAAATTTGAACATGAACATTTTTTTAAAGCACGAACATTTTTTTAATCTTGAGAACAAATTTTGAAACGGAGAACAAATTTGTAAGCGGAAATTTGAGAACAAAATTTGAACATGAACATTTTTAAAGCACAAACATTTTTTAATCTTGAGAACAAAATTTGAAACAGAGAACAAATTTGGAAGCGGGGATTTTTCTTAAAAGCATGAACATTTTTTTGGAATCTTGAGAACAAATTTTGAAACGTAGAACAAATTTGCAAGCGCGAACAATTTCTTAAAGCACGAACATTTTTTGAATATTGAGAACAAATTTTGAAACAGAGAACAAAATTGAAAAATCCCAAATATATTTGGAAGCTTAAACATTTTTTGAAAACCTGAACAAAAAAGTTGAAGTTCAATACATTATATTAAGTTCGAAAGTTTTGCACTTTTTTGTGTAACAAGAACAATTTTTGAATTTTGAGAACAATTATTAAAACTGAACATTTTATGAAAAGGCAAACAAAATTTGAATATTTTGAAAAAAGTTAAAAGAAAAAGGAAATGAAATAAGAAACCAAATAAAGAAAACAAACAGAAAAAACGAAAAAGAAGAAAAGAAAAAGGAAACAGAAAGAAATTTGAAAATCTGAAGAACAAAAAGGAAATAGAAAGAGAAGAAAAGGAATTGAAAAAATGAAATAAAGAAACAGAAAAACAAAGAAAGAAGAAAAAAAGAAACAGAAAAATAAAAAGAAAAAAAGGAAAAACCGATGAAAGCAACGAAAACCCGGTTCAGGGAACCTTCTAGAAGGTTCACAAAACCGGATTTGGCAGTTGGTAACGTATCTAAGTGGGCCGGCCCAGGCAGCGTCGCTCGGTTGTTCCCCCTGTGCCTTTTGCCACAGTGAGCGGCCAATAGGAAATTCCGGTACTCACCCACGGCATGGAAAACCTAGTGACTACTTAAGCGGCCCAGGCTGGTACCGCCCACGGAGACCCACCAGAGGCCCAGGTCCAGGAGCCGACCAAGAGGGTGAGAAGGCGCAGCAACCGGTACTCACGGGAACTCCTATGCGCCGCTCGCTGTGGCAAATTGTCGAGCGGACGCACAGGCGCGTCTCCAGCTGGGCCGGCCCATTCGCGTAACGCATTGTAAAAATCCCAAAAAACTCTGCCCGGGAGGGGGATCGAACTAGGGACCTCCATCTTTATATGCACGAGCAAAGCCATAGCGATAGACAAGCTTTCTTGGTTTGCTACGGCGTGCGGAGCTAAATATAATGGAGACCCGAACATTTTCTCAAATTCCTGAAACAAAAATTATTTTGAAAAGGTGTTTCTTAAAAAGAGAACACTTTCCAAATTTTAGAAGAAAAACTAAAACGCTTGAACAAATTTTTGATAAACTGAACACTTTTTAAAATGCCGAACATTTCTTGAATTTAGAGAACAAATTTTTGAAATCGAGAACAAAATTTGAACATGAACATTTTTTAAAGCACGAACATTTTTTAATCTTGAGAACAAATTTTGAAACGGAGAACAAATTTGTAAGCGGAAATTTGAGAACAAAATTTGAACATGAACATTTTTTAAAGCACAAACATTTTTTTAATCTTGAGAACAAAATTTGAAACAGAGAACAAATTTGGAAGCGGGGATTTTTCTTAAAAGCATGAACATTTTTTTGGAATCTTGAGAACAAATTTTGAAACGTAGAACAAATTTGCAAGCGCGAACAATTTCTTAAAAGCACGAACATTTTTTGAATATTGAGAACAAATTTTGAAACAGAGAACAAAATTGAAAAATCCCAAATATATTTGGAAGCTTAAACATTTTTGAAAACCTGAACAAAAAGTTGAAGTTCAATACATTATATTAAGTTCGAAAGTTTTGCACTTTTTGTGTAACAAGAACAATTTTTGAATTTTGAGAACAATTATTAAAACTGAACATTTTATGAAAAGGCAAACAAAATTTGAATATTTTGAAAAAGTTAAAAGAAAAAGGAAATGAAATAAGAAACCAAATAAAGAAAACAAACAGAAAAACGAAAAAGAAGAAAAAAAAGGAAACAGAAAGGAATTTGAAAATCTGAAGAACAAAAAGAAAATAGAAAGAGAAGAAAAGGAATTGAAAAATGAAATAAAGAAACAGAAAAACAAAGAAAGAAGAAAAAAAGAAACAGAAAAATAAAAAGAAAAAAAGGAAAAACCGATGAAAGCAACGAAAACCCGGTTCAGGGAACCTTCTAGAAGGTTCACAAAACCGGATTTGGCAGTTGGTAACGTATCTAAGTGGGCCGGCCCAGGCAGCGTCGCTCGGTTGTTCCCCCTGTGCCTTTTGCCACAGTGAGCGGCCAATAGGAAATTCCGGTACTCACCCACGGCATGGAAAACCTAGTGACTACTTAAGCGGCCCAGGCTGGTACCGCCCACGGAGACCCACCAGAGGCCCAGGTCCAGGAGCCGACCAAGAGGGTGAGAAGGCCCAACAACCGGTACTCGCCCACGGTGTGGAAAACCAAGCGACTACTTAAGCGGCTGAAGGCGGGCAGAAACTAGGGACGCGGATCCTCTACCGTGCCTCTTAGCACGGCACGGCTGTCGTGCCTCCTTTGTACGCCTGCAGACGTACTCATATGGGCCAACATAATTACCAAAAGCTAATCTGTTCAACCCATCCATGAGATGAGATGTATCACACGTCTTAACTGATTAACTATATCCCGCTCGAAAAAGAACTAATCAACTATAAACCCCTAAAAAACTAATTAACTATAAAAAGATAATTAATAACTAGTATAATTAATACATGACCAACACTGTAAAATGAAAATGAACTTATATAAGAAAAAAGAGCTGTTTTACGGTGATTGGGTTAGTACTCGGAGTACTTAGCAGTACTTACATGTCTGATCACGTCTGATTTTTATTAGCCGTCAGATCTTGTGGGGAATTTTAATTGATTAAATTTAATATGTTAATTGCGATAAGGGCATAATGGTCAAGGGGGAAATATCTTTTCTTGAACCGATCACCTGAGGACCAGATCCATGTCTACTCGATCCGATTCGTAATCCTCCTTCGATCTATTCGCCGCCGCCGCTCCTGACCTTCTCCGTCCTCGACCTGCCCGGCGAGAGGAATAAATTCATCGTCCTCGTCCTCCACCCAACCAACCCCAGCCCCCTACGCCGTCACCGAAGAAGAAGAAGGCCGGATCTGCGCCGGCTGAATCGGCGGCGACCGCGGCGGGCGATCCCATCTCTTCGCGCGTACCATCCTTAAGGTATGAATTGACTTGGCGTTACTTTCGTTCTCTTGGCGTTCGCCCCTCCACCGTGCATGCAGTACAACCTCAACCCCACAAGATCCGGGTACTCACTAGAACAACGAATGGAAAGCTTCATCGTGGCATAGTTTCTCTTGAGCTAATCGCATCATGTTTGTTTAAGTAAGATGTTGACGTTTGAGATGAGATATACTAAAGGAAGATGAGATACTGGTTCCATAGTTCACTTAATTTAGTTTATTAAAGTCATCATCACTTTAGGTTTGCATAGCGCATGAAATATAGTTTAAAGGAAGATGAGATACTACTTGTTGGACGTTGATGATTGGTTTCCCTCACATGTCAAACCAGCAAAGTCTTTTCCATGCACTTGTCTTTGCCTATGAGCTATTTTACACCTGCAACATTGATAAACAGAAAGATGTTGATGATTGGTTTCCCTCACATGTCATATGCAGGAAGACATTGGTGAAGCAGGCGCCGACCAAAGGGATCCAGGGTGGCCATCCTCAACTACGGCGACATTGGTGAAGCGGGCGCCGACCAAAGGGATCCAGGGTGGCCATCCTCAACGACGGCGACATTGGTGAAGCGGGCACCGACCAAAGGGATCCAGGGTGGCCATCCTCAACGACGGCTCGGTGCATGCTTGGATTCAATGTGGCAATCTTTAAATGTAGTTAAGTACACCTTCTGTAAAGAAATATAAGAAAATTTAGTGATTTAAACACTCTTATATTTCTTTACGGAGGGACTACGACCTATGTTTGATTTAAATCCGGTCTGCGTAAAATATGACCAATACTATTTAGCAAAATATTTTTTCTTATATATGTTCATTTTCATTTGAGAGTGTTGGTCATGTATTAATTATACTAGTTAATTATTTTTTATAGTTAATTAATTTTTTAGGGGTTCATAGTTGATCAGTTCTTTTTTGAGCGGGATATAGTTAATCAGTTTTTTTAGACAAATATAGTTAATCAGTTCCCGCAAAAAAATTAGTTTTTTTAGGGGTGAAAGCCAAGTTTATTCATGAAAAACCACATGGTGTGGGATACATCTGAGGTCGTGGGGTGCACCAAGCCATACGTGGCGACCCGGTCCTCTCGTAAAAGAAAACTTAGCTAGTCGATGTGCTTCTACATTAACAGCAGGACTCTCAAAAACAAAATTACAAAGAAAAGGTGATCATCTAATGTTTATCTCTCTGATAAGTGCTCCATAAGTTCCTCTTGCTCCGACGTTGATATCCGAGACCACTTGCTGACAATCGGAAGCGACCACAAAGCTTTGGATTCTCAGGTCTTCTGCTAGAGCCAGAGCCTCTCGACACGCCATTGCTTCTAACGTTGGTGGATTTGTGAGTCCCTCAACGACAAGTGCTGAGCTGCCCATATAGTTCCCATGTTCATCTCTACATATCGCTGCCGCCGAACCACCCCTGGTTCCTAGCACTCCGCCGTCTACATGGATTTTGTAGTACCCCGGCGGTGGCTTACGGGGTCGGGTGTGTGCCTGACCTGTGGTAACACTCCTTACCACAGTTTGCTGCATCTTCTCCTTGACTATGCCGAGCTCAGCCATATACCGTGTGATGAAGTCATGGGTCGCCTGGGGGGGCTGGAAAATAGCTTCATGTATTGCTTTGCGCCTCGCATGCCATATGGACCATAATGCCACCGATGCGAGTGCAAATTCATCACGTGATAACAACTCCATCAGCGTAAACAACCATTGCTTTGCTTGTGGCTCCACTGTAGCTATTATTTTATGTGTGATTTCCTCATCAATAAGAGCCCACACGCTCCTAGAGGAGGTGCACTCGATCAGCGAGTGACGCCATGAATCTGAACTCCACACAGCCCGCCTTTGCGCGAAGTCATCATGTGGCGATGAGCACGGACGTCATTGGTCGGAAGCGAGTGCTTAGATAATCTCCAAAGAAACATCCGTACTTTGCCCGGCACTTCCGTTTTCCACAGTGTTTTCCAGGCACCTTCCTCAGCCCTCGAGCTGGATGGACCCGGGATTTCATCCAGCCATGCTTCTCTCCTGTTTCTGGTAGTTACTAGCATCTTATAGGCTGATTTAACAGTGAAAGCACCCTTTTTCTCATAAAACCAGGCCCAGAAATCAGTGATGTTTCGAGTGCATATTGGCATACCAAGGATAACTGTAGCATCCATAGGCATAAAAGTTTGTTGGACAAGTTGTCTATTCCATGATGCGGTCACAGAAATTATGAGCTCTGACACATGTGTTGGTGGATTTGGCGAGATACTCCCGTGAAACGCATCATCTCCTCTCTGGGTAGCCAATTATCGGTCCATATGTTTGTATCTACTCCATTGCCAATTCTCTTTATCAATCCTTGTTTAAGAACATCCCTTCCCTCAATAATGGCCCGCCATACCTGGCTCGGATGGCTTCCCAATTCAGCCTGGAGTATATCAAGATGGGTAGTATACACTTTTCAAGACTCGAGCACTCATCGACTCTGGATCTTGCACCAAAGCGCCACGCCTGCCTAGCAAGCATGGACAAGTTAAATAGTTCAAAATCTTTGAAACCGAGACCTCCCATTCCCTTGGGTTGTGTCATCGTTTTCAGAGACCCAATGTGGCTTGCGTTTTCCATCTTTTGCACCCCACCAAAACTTTCGGATGAGCATGTTCAAGTGTTCACATAGGCCTCTAGGTAATTTGAAGCATGACATGGAAAATACTGGGACAGCTCAAGAACGGATTTGACAAGAACTTCCTTACCAGCCGCGGACATAGTACGCTCAATCCAACCTTGAACCTTACTCCAGAGTCGGTCCTTAAGATATTTGAAGGCACCGTTCTTTGAGCTTCCTATGTCTGACGGCATACCCAAGTACTTCTCATTTAGTGTTTCATTGGGAACTTGAAGAGTCTCTTTGATCTCCTGTCTGACCAAGTCAGGAACCCCCTTGCTGAAATAGATTGATGATTTGGAGTAGTTGATGCGTTGCCCAGTCGCTTGGCAATAAGTGTCCAGAACATGGTGCACCTCAGTTGCCCCCATATTGTTTGCTTTGAAGAACAGCAGGCTGTCATCAGCGAATAGAAGATGGCTTACCGGTGGCGCCGTAGGGGCTACCTGTAGTCCACCCAAATTGGATGACTCACTTTTAGATTTTAACAGGCACGAAAGGCCCTCTGCTGCCAACAAGAACAAATATGGAGAAATTGGGTCCCCTTGTCTAATGCCTCTTGATGGAATAAATTGTTGTAACTTCTTCCCATTGAACAAAATAGAGAACTTGACTGTGGTAACCAAGCTCATTACAATATCAACCCACCTGTTTGTAAAACCAAGCTTTAACATGATTGCCCTCAAATAAGACCACTCCACCCTATCATAAGCTTTCATCATATCAAGTTTGAGAGCACACGACTGATGTTTCTTGGCCTTGTTCCTTTTCATAAAATGTAAACATTCATACGCAGTGATGATGTTGTCTGTAATCAGCCTGC
Source organism: Aegilops bicornis (assembly GCA_021605145.1). Classification (NCBI taxonomy): domain Eukaryota; kingdom Viridiplantae; phylum Streptophyta; class Magnoliopsida; order Poales; family Poaceae; genus Aegilops; species Aegilops bicornis. The sequence continues at coordinate 814,727,536 of CM038673.1, forward strand.
CGGGAACGAAAGTTGATTGCTCCTCTGATATTATTTCAGGTAAAACTACCTTGAGCCTGTTAGAAATAACCTTGGAGGAAATCTTGTACAAGACATTGCATAGGCTTATTGGGCGGAACTGAGATAAGAGGGTTGGATTTTTTACCTTTGGTATTAGTACCAAAATTGTGTCATTTATACACTCCGCCGACTCCGTACCCTCAACTATCCTCAGGTCCGCCTTGGTTACCTCATTCCCACATATATCCCAATGGTGTTGGAAAAAATGCGCTGGGTATCTGTCGGGACCAGGTGCTTTCATTGGGTACATCTGAAACAGAGCCGTTTTCACCTCCTTGTTTGTATATGGGGCATTTAACATGTCGTTCATAGCTTGGGTTACTTTTGTTGGGACCGTGTTCAAAACTTGCTCCATATCGTGTACCCTCTCTGATGTATAGAGGTTCTGATAGAAAGTTGTGGTCATGTTCTCCAGCTCAATGACATTTTCCGTAACCTGACCATCCGGACACTGAAGGGACTTTATTTGGTTTTTTCTCCTTCTTCTACTTGCCCGGAGATGAAAGAAATATGTATTTTTATCACCATGCATCAGCCACTCCAATCGGGCACGTTGGCTCCACAGTATTTCTTCTCTGTGATAAAGCTCAGTCAATCTGTTAATTAATTTAATCTCCAAATAATTAGGCCCGAATCTATTTGGGATCGCGCGTAACTCCTGTAGCTGCGCCTTTAACTGTTGTATTTCCCGTCGCACATTCCCGAAATGACTGCGGTCCCACTGGCCTAGATCCTGAGCCAAAGATTGCAGCTTGTCGCTTATCTCCTTCACCGAATCTCCCTCGCTGCTCTGCCATGCATGTTGGATCACAGGGGACAGTGTCGGGTCCCGTTCCCATGCCATCTCATATTTAAACGAGCGCGGGGCCCGGCTGCATGCGCCATGCACGTAGCTCACGATGAGCGGGGCGTGGTCGCTCGAAGCCGCTGTTCCATGCTCTAACGTTGCTGACGGGAAAGCTATCGTCCAGGCCGGGTTGGCAACCCCCCTGTCCAGCCGAACTCGTGTATATGTTCCACCTGTTACCTTTTTCTCAAAAGTCCAGTCCGTGCCAATATATCCGATGTCAGCGAGGCCACATGTATCCAGGGCATCCCTGAATGCATCCATCTGTGCTTGGCTTCTACTCCCTACTCCGTCATGTTCGTGAGCATGCAATACCTCATTAAAGTCGCCTAGAACTAGCCAGGGTATATCGCTTGAGCCAACAATTCCCCTAAGCATATCCCAGGTTTTGTATCTTTCATTGACCTGTGCTTCACCATAGACAAAAGTCACCCTCGTTTGTAGATGGGCTGGGCAGATTAGCTTTTGGGAATTCTCATATTCTGGTCCATGTGAGTGCGTCTGCACGCGTACGCAGGAGGCACGGCACCCGTGCCGTGCTAAGAGGCACGGTAGAGGAGCCGCGTCCAGAAACTAGACGGCTGTAGGCGGCGGCATCTTATCTCGATCCCCTCTTACCAAACACTTGCTGCTTGCATGAATTAACTGTAATTGGGACACCCAGATGCTATAGATCGATCCGAGACCATAACACTTGGTGATTAGAACCTTTCCTCCCCACCAATTCCGTCGATCGACCCTGGCGAGGCATTTTCCCTCGATCATCCAGACGAGGCGCGGCAAGGCCAACACCATGGAGGAACATGGCAAGGCGTTGGCGGACCTGACGGCAGTGATCGCGGCGATGACGGAGAAGATTGATGAGATCCATCCGGTCGTCCTCGAGTCCCAAGGGTGGAGGCCGGCGATCGAGTATTCAGTGGAAGAACTTTGCGTCGAGGTGGGCGACCTGCGCTGCGCACGCAGCTCCGGAGCACGGCCAAGGAGGCGGAGCCGCAGGCGACGCCCCAAGTTCCTCCAACGACATGCCTTCCTGTCGCGCCACATCTTCCGCAGGCGCAACCACAGCCCCAAGCATCGCTCCTGATCCAACCACCGTCGATCCGATTGGCAGATCTGCCACCGATTCCAGGTCACGTGGTGGACACGTCTCATCCATGACCGGGAGAGCCTCCACAACCTCAGGATGGCAATGGCCAGGGCCCAATGGCCACGGCAGGACAACACTTCACCGGGGGATGACACTCTGGGGGAACACACCCCGCGGGCGCCTCCGGTCACGGGTACGCACGATTCACACTTCTTGCTAGGGGAGAATTCATTTTTTGGGGACCGAAATTATCATCTGTTTCCACCACCTCCCCGCTTTGATTTTCCTCTATTTGACGGGGATGGCCCTAGAGCGTGGCATCTGAAGTGTGAGGACTACTTTCGGGTGTGTACCCTTAGTCCGGATATATTCGTGAGTTGCGCCGCGATGTACTTCATCGACGGGGAGCTATCTTGGTTGCAGTCCACCAAGGCTCGTTTGGTTTACACCAATTGGAGCACTTTTTCCACAGGCTGTTTGTGTTTAGTCCGGGAGAGAGGAATTTCAGTCTCGCTTGCGTCAGTTTAACAGGCTTAGACAGACTGGTTCGGTGATGGAGTATGCTAAAAAATTTACGCAGTTCATGCACAATGTTATGGCACACCATGAGTCGTGGGAGCCATCGTATTTTATCACACACTTTGTTGACGGATTGCAAAAAGTAATTAGAGCAGTTGTTGTTTTGCATCCACTAAAATATCTCCATACTACCGTCGATCTTGCTTGTTTAGAGGAAGAAGTGATGGAGGCGATGCACCGGGAAGACAAGCGCGTAGAGCGGCGCTATTTTGTGCCAGCGGCATCGCACACGGTGCCACGTACCACTCTACCACTTCCACCACCTCCGCCAACGGCTCCACCCAAGAAGGCGGTCGCTCCAGAAGCACGCAGCTCGGATCGGTGCTGCTAGTACAGAAGACGGATCTCACATGGCGGTTTTGTGTGGATTATCGTCACCTAAATGCAGTAACAGTTAAGAACAGATATCCACTACAGGTCATTGATGAGCTACTTGATGAGCTAGTCGGGGCCAAGTTCTTCACTAGCTTGGACCTGTGTGCGGGGTACCTCCAGATCCGCATAAAGCCGGACGACGAATACAAGACAACGGTCAAGATTCACCATGGCCACTTCGAGTTCCCTGTCTTAGCTTATGGCCTCACCGGGGTACTTGCAACGTTCCAAGGGGGAATGAATATTGTGCTGGCACCACTAAACCATCATGGAGTACTCGTTTTTGTAGTCGACATCTTGGTCTACAGTGCCACTCTAGAGCGACACAGCGAGCTGCTGAGTCAGGTGTTCGGATTGCTTGACGAACATAAGCTGAAAATCAAACTAAGAAAGTGCTCTTTTGCAAGACCCATACTCACTTACCTCGGGCATGAGATCAACGGTGAAGGGGTGCAGACAGACAGCAAAAATGCGGCAGCGGTGCAACAATGGCCAACACCGATGAACATCAAGGAAGTGCACTGCTTCTTGGGTTTGGCAGGTTACTACCACAAATTCGTCAAAAACTTTGGCATCATCAGCCGGACTCTGACGGATTTGCTCAAGAAGAACATCGTATTTTGTTGGACATACCTAGAAGCAGCAACTTTCCAAGAACTCAAGACGGTGATGACCCACAAGTATAGAGGATCTATCGCAGTCCTTTCGATAAGTAAGAGTGTCGAACCCAATGAGGACCAGAAGGAAATGGCAAGCGGTTTTCAGCAAGGTATTCTCTGCAAGCACTGAAATTATCGGTAACAGATAGTTTTGTGATAAGATAATTCATAACGGGTAACAAGTAACAAGTGTAACAAAGGTGCAGCAAGGTGGCCCAATCCTTTTTGTAGCAAAGGACAAGCATGGACGACCTCTCATATAAAGCAAAGCTTTCCCTAGGATACATGTGAATTATTGTCAAATTAGTTCTCGTCATGCTCATGTCATTCATGTTCGTTACTTTGATAATTTAATATGTGTGTGGACCGGTGCTTGGGTGCTGTCCTTACTTGGACAAGCCTCCCACTCATGATTAACCACTCTTGCAAGCATCCGCAACTACGAAAGAATAATTAAGATAAATCTAACCATAGCATGAAACATATGGATCCAAATCAGCCCCTCACGAAGCAACACAAAAATTAGGGTTTAATCTTCTGTCACTCTAGTAACCCATCATCTACTTATTACTTCCCAATGCCTTCCCCTAGGCCCAAACAATGGTGAAGTGTCATGTAGTCGACGTTCACATAACACCACTAGAGGAAAGACAAAATACATCTCATCAAAATATCAAACGAATACCAAATTCACACGATTACTTATAATAAGACTTCCCTCATGTCCTCGGGAACAAACATGACTACTCAAAAACATATTCATGTTCAAAATCAGAGGAGTATTTAATAGCATAAAGGATCTGAACATATGATCTTCGACCGAATAAACCAACTAGCATCAACTACAAGGAGTAATCAACACTACTAGAAACCTACAAGTACCAATCCAAAGTTGTGAGACAAAGATCAGATACAAGAGATGAACTAGGGTTTGAGAGGAGATGGTGCTGGTGAAGATGTTGATGGAGATTTACCTCCTCTCGATGACAGGATCGTTGGTGATGACGTTTCGATCCCCCCCCCCCCCCCCTCGGAGAGAAGTTACCCCGGCAGAACAGCTCCGTCCGAGCCCTAGATTGCTTCTGCCCAGGTTCTGCCTCGAGACCGCGACGCTTCGTCCTGAAAGCTCTTATGATTTTCATTCAGGTCAAAACCCTCCATATAGCAGAAGATGGGCATCGGAGACCTGGCACGGGGCCCACAAGCCCTAGGGGCGCGTCCAGGGGGTAGGGCACGCCCCCAGGCTTGTGGCCACCTGGTGGGTTCCCCTCTGGTATTTCTTCGCCCAATATTTTTTATTTATTCCAAAATAATTCTCCGTAAATTTTCAGGACTTTTGGAGTTGTGCGGAATAGGTCTGAGATTTGCTCCTTTCTAGTCTAGAATTCCAGCTGCCGGCATTCTCCCTCTTTATGTAAATCTTGTAAAATAAGAGAGAAAATGCATACGTATTGTACCATAATGTGAAATAACATCCCATAATATAATAAATATTGATATAAAAACATAATGCAAAATGGACGTATCAACTCCCACAAGGTTAGACCTCGCTTGTCCTCAAGTGAAAGCCGAAAATGATAATCATGTCCACATGTTTAGAGATAGCGGTGTCGATAAAATAAAATACGTACATGAAGGTATCATGATCATGTTAAGAACATCAACATATATTTGCATATAATTTCTTACGCTAAAATGACAACTCGTTCACAACATAAAGTATGAATGAAGATCTCTATTGAGAATCAACAAACTATGATCTTAGTCATTGAAGAAATTGCAATTTATCATAACATCAGAAAGAGTCAATGGAAGAGCTTGTTTAGCAAATCCACATACTAAAACATCTTTTAGTGTTTCATAATTGCTAACACTCATGTGGTGCTTATAAGATCAAAGCTTCAATTGGACACACAGAAAGATAGGGGCTTACAGTTTCCCCTCCCAAATATTTACCTCAAGGGTAATGTCAACAATAATAACTCATGATCACATACATCTAGATCTTTCCCCAACACGTGACGCTTGTCAAAAGAAAAACATAAAATATAGAAAGTGGTGAAGATCACCATGACTCTTGCATAAAGGTAAATACTAAAAAAATAAAAGATATGCGCTTTGCAGAGAGAAGCAGAGATTGTCATGCGCTTTTTGGTTGGATGCACAAAATCTTAATATAAAAGAATGTCACTTTATATTGCCCCTTGTGATAAACAATTTTATTACGCAGTCTGTCGCTTTTATTTCTTTTGTATCACAAGTTCTTATAAAGCTTATTTTCCTCACACTAATAAATTATACATATTAAAAAGTAATTTTTATTGCTTACACCAATGACAACTTACTTGAAGGATCTTACTCAATTCATAGGTAGGTGCGCATTGTAACCAGTAAATCTCCTCTTGTTACAGAAGATTTTCAATAAGGACAAGAATCTTCGTTTGACGTGCCTGAGAGTTCTCACTCATCAGTCCTCTCCGCAGTTTTTCCAATTCTTTTTTTAATTTGTTAATACGCCAAATTATCTATAAAAAACTATACTTCTTCTAAACAACTTGCAGTCAGATTTTTGTTTTTGTAAAAGGAAACTTGATGCTTCTGTAATCAACCTGCAGTCCAGTTTTAAGTTGCAATTTTGCTGTTGCATGAAACTCATTGATATTTAAGTTAATCAACCTACAATACGTATCAAATGCTTTTTTAAAATATCAATTTCTTTTAGACCCTAACTCCCAGTTTAACATGTTATACTCCCTCCATTTACTTATGCGAGGCCACTATGAAATATACATTTTGTATCTATAGAAGGCCACGAACAATGGTCCAGGCAAAATTAATGATATTTTCTCGTACTACCAACCTGTTTAATACTTGCATGCATGTAATCATAATGACAGTCAACTACTTCGTCCACTCATGTTTGTTGCATGCATGCCGCGTATTAATGATTTCAGTAAACGAAAAAAAGTTGTCTTGCAAAGCAAGTATTAAAGTTTACATTGATACCTGTAATCTGAGTTTGTGGCCTTCTATATAAAAATGGAGGGAGTATATGAAATTTGAGTAGAAAAATATGTTAATTCTAAATGTGATTTCTTTACCTGTTAACCATTTGAAAATGCATGATTCATCTTTTTTTAATACCGGTGTCGCAACCTTAAATGAACACCTCAACAAAATCAGTATTGGAGACGGAAAAACCATCTATAACCACACAAGCAAGCCTTGCCAAAATTTCATGGAAAAAAGCAGATTTCTCATCTTATGCTGAGAGAGACGTCTTAGGAACCCCACTGATCATCCTACGGGTGAATCGTTGTTTAAGCACGAAAATGATTGACAACATTCAAATATGTTGTGATTGTGTGTCACTGAGGCTACGATCGACGAGAGTCGGAAGGGGGACAAGTGGTAACACAGATGGGATGTTAGGTGTTGGAATAAAGGACGTGGACCTATTCGGGTCTTGGGTCATGCATGGTTATTATGTTAGAGTAGTATGGTATTTTTCTTTTTTGTGTTGCAACGCATAGGCTATTTTGCTAGTAAATAAATAAACAATGCTATCTCGTAATACCTGCCCGCAACGTGCCTGCCCAGCAATAGGTAAAACGAAAAATTAAGATAGTTGGAGAACTGAGGGGAAAAGGGGATAGAAATATATCAGATCCCCAATTCCCTCTCCTTGCACATGGCGGCGGCGCCGCAGTCAGCTGATTAATCTCGACCAGCTAATCTTCTCCTACCCTGCCAGGCTGACACCAACGGAAAAACTAAGGCCAGTGCGTTCCATGGACGCCTTCACCAAGCCGAAGCGTCCGCGCCGTGCCGACGACCCTCTGAGCGCGCTGCCGGACGAACTCCTGCACGCCATCCTGTCGCGCCTCAAGGCCCTGCAGATGGTGCAGACGTGCGTCCTGTCCACGAGGTGGAGGAACCTCTGGCGCGCCGTGCCGTGCCTCGACATGGACGACGGGGACTTCACCAGCGGGCCGCCTTACTTCCAGAACTTCACCACCAACCTTCTGCGCCGCCATAGTGTCGCGCTCCTGGAAGACTTCCGGCTGCACGCGACTTGGGAGCGTTGGGACTGGGATTTGGTCCGCAGCACCATCCTCCAAGATATTGGTACATCATCATGGCCTTGCCGGCTCAAAATCTTGCGTCTGTCCAACCTTGATGATCTCAACCTGAATGATCTTGCAAGCCACATCAATTCCCGCTGCCCTGTTCTGGAGGAGGTGCAACTGGAAAACTGCAACTTCTTGACCACCGGCAATGTCAAGATCTCCTCCTCCTCGCTAAAAACATTGGTCGTCCACGGCAACTACGATGTGGATGTTGATGAGATTTTGGCCTTGATTATAGAGCCCCTGCTCTGGTTTCTCTTTGCCTGGCCGCTGACGAGCTTGCTTGGATCCTCGATACCACCGAACCACATACAATGCCATCTCTTGTCGATGCATCCATTCAGCTCGATTTCTATTTCGCTACAACTGCACACGAATCATGCCTTCTTGCCGCACTGTACAATATGACAAGTCTGCATTTATCGGATTTTGCCCTCACGGTACATATGTTTTCTCCTCCTCCTCAGCATCTATTAGATTTATCTAGTTTATAAAATATAGAAACTATAACAGTGTCGGTTACATGCAGTTGCTAGATTATTCCAAGTTTCCTCTATTGAACAACCTGAGGACATTGTCCCTCGACAAGTGTCGTATTGCCCAAGACTTCATGGGGCTGGAGCCTTTCCTGCGGAACTCGCGTCACCTACAGAAGCTCAGTTTGCGCCAGTGTGAGGTGCTGCTGCATCTTCTTTCATCGTCAACTATGTATTACCATGCATAACTCAGTTCCCTCCGTAATATTAGTTCTTTATGCTCTTTTACAGGCCTGGGAATTTACACCAAACAAGGACATGAAGGAACACCTTCACAATACTTCGCAGGACTCGGTGTATTTCAAGTGTGAGAGCCTTAGACTTAGTGAAATCATATACAATTAAAGATGGTGATGCATCTGTCCATGTCCACCTACTGGTTAAGCTATTGGTGGGCATGTGGAGGAATCTGCCAAACAACAAGATTGAACTAACTAAAATTGATTATCAGAACCGTATGTAATTACACTATTATATTTTCTATCATTGGTTTGCTAGTTTCTGCCCAGGTTGAATATCAGACCGTGTTATCTACCTAATTGCCTTTTACTAGTACTAGAAATTCGGGATTTGCAATCCATGTCAGTATATAATTGTACAGCATATTGGACGAATTACGTAAATACTCCCTCCTTTCCTAAATATTTGTCTTTCTAGAGATTTCAACAAGTGACTACATACGGAGCAAAATGAGTGAATCTACACTCTAAAATATGTCTATATACGTCCGTATGTGATATCCATTTGAAATCTCTAAAAAGACAAATATTTAGGAACGGCGGGAGTATGACGGATGTGTCGTGATGACTTTCCTGGTAGCAGATGACTTTCCTCAGCATCTGCCATCGTGATGAAACTGTCGGTAAGAGTTATCTTAATACAAGAATATTTCATGGATGCAATACAAAAGATACTACTAGTAAACATATTGAGCCGTGACTCCATCTCGTACAGCACTGCCGTGCACAAGATGAAGTTGATGTGCACCAAAAACGGCAGCATTTCATATATAGTGGATAATTTTTTTTGTGTGGTATATATAGTTAAGAGAAAAGTGTCCCTCAATTCTTGGCGGAGTCTAAATTTGGTCCCTCAACTTTAAAACCGGACAACTTGCACCCTTAACAACTGAAACCGGACAAGATTCATCCTTCTTCACGGTTTTGGTGCTGTCCCACCACGGTTTTGACCTTGCCGACTGAAATTCATGTACTTTTTCCAAGTCCGTGTAATGTTTTCAAATTCTGGTACTTTTCTCAAATACATGAACTTTTTAAAAAAATTGTGTACTTTTTTAAATCCACATAATTTTTCCAAATCCGCGTACTTTTTAAAAGTTCTTGTATTTTTTTCAAATTCATGTAATTTTTAAAAAATGAATGTACTTTTTCATATTTGCGTATATTTTTTTGGAAAGAGTTCACGAATTTGAAAAACTTATGCCAACATGAAAAAAGTACGCGGATTTCAAACTTTTTGACGCAAATTAGAAAAAAATATGTGGATTTGGAAAAATGTGTCCACTTTGAAACAAGTATGTGAGTTTCTGACAAAGTTCATCGATTGGAAAGGGAACACGGATTTGAAAGAAATATGTGAACTTTAAAAGGTATGCATATTTGAAACAAGTATGCGAATTTCAAAAATAATTCATGGATTTGAAAAAAAATAGTTGGATTTTATAAAATTACAGGGAAACATACGCATATTTGAAAAAAGTACGCAATTTGTTTAAAAAAACAGATTTGAAAAAGTACACAAATTTTGAAATAGTTCACGGATTTGAAAAAAGATATTTTTATTTTTCAGAAAATTATGCGATCTTGGAAAAACAACAGGGATTTGAAAAGAGTATGTGAATTGCAAAAAGTTCGCGACTATGAAAAAATACATGAATTTGAGTCAGAAACGGTTAAAACCTGGGTGAGTCAACCCCCAAACCGGTCAAAACCGAGAACGGGGATGAACCTTGTCCGGTTTCAGTAGTTGGCGGTGCAAGTTGTCTGGTTTTGAAATTAAGGGACCAAATCTAGACTCCACCAAGTGTTCAGGGACGAAAAGTATACTTTTCTCTATAGTTAATAATGATGTGTACAAAAGTCATCTTAGTGCAGTTGCCATGCTTGGGCATTCTTCTTCACACTCCCCTTCCAAACTCCCTCATCTCCATATCCATTGCTTTGAAAATATTCCTAAGAGTCGCCATATTAGACTCGACCGGCGACTTTAAAATCAAACTTTTGAGTTTGGATGACCGAGCAACGAGGATGGCAACAAGGTCACTGATGCATCTGCACAGTAACACCAAATCCATACCGAGGAGCTCCAATGTCTCAAGCGTCTTCTCGCACGCCATGAGGTAGTCACGAGAAGAATAAGGAACAACAACACGCAAGGGGGCCATAACGCCCTTGGCGATGTTGCTCGTCTCCACGATCGCCCCTTTAGCCAGCATATGGTCTGGCTTGAGCATGTTCCTGTGGAGGACCGCCTTCGGGGAGGTCGATGACCGAACCGTGGAGCATGTTCCTGTGGAAGATTTCCACATCTCCGAGACATGGAGCTGGAGATGTCATGTCGTGTTAGGCATCGCCCACTGCCTCTTTGTTGGCAAGGTTGTTTCCATCGTCACTAGATGTTGAGTTGTTGTCTCTGTTGGTAACCTCATGATCTATAGACTTGACTCCATGGTCTGAACCTTCTGCGCATCTTCACTGTCAAGAGTACAACACGTGATACCGAAGATTCAGATCATGGCCGAGCGTCACACTGCTACGTTTCAAGAAAATGAGTGTAGTACAACGTGAATGGGGAGAGAAAATAGGCAAGAAAAAAACGTGCCTTCTTTATTGCACACATGTGATAAATCAGGGAGAGACGGGGAATCACGCGATAGACATTGATTTCATCTCAGGATCATGGCATCGATAATACATAATGGGCTTATTTTTCCGGAACCAAAATATTGGCTAATTGATAATACGTATTGGGATTAAAATCGATCGATCCATGCCAATTAATGATGACATTGGCAAAAAATAACTTCCATTTTCTCACAAGCAGAATCCACGAAAGCACCAAATTCAATGTCGAATAATAAAATACGCAAAGGACACATGGATGACTAAAAATGATTAACTAGCTAGTACTCCCTCTGTTCCAAAATAAGGGTCGTGACTTCACCTCAAATTACCACGACACTTATTTTTTGAACGGATTGAGTACCAACTTCAGTAGCTCAAATTCATGCCAAAGATGATCAAGGAGTGTGGTGCCCAACGAATCAAGGAGTGACGAGGACCGAATCAGGCAGCCGACTTGTCGACGGAGCGGTTGGACAACAATCTTGTGGTAAGCTTGGTGTTCCTCTTCAAATTGGAAAAGAAGCTAAAGCTTCTTCCAAGAAGGCACCACCACTTGGACTTGTTGTCCGGCATCCTCTTCCCGCCGGTGAAGTTCATTGTGCACCTCACCGGGATGTAGTCTTTGGCATGGACGCATGCTGCCGCCTCCAGCTCACTCCTTTTGAGTACCAGGGGCACAAACATGGGACATTCACCTAGTGTCTGCTCCTTGTGGAAGACGGTGTGCTCGCATGTGTGGTCCAGGATTTCAATAGCAATGTTGGTGTCTGCAGGGGATTGCTGGAGGTAATACTTCAAGGTGGTGAAGATACAGAGGGTGATGGAGTTGGGCACACCATTGATAAAATCTGAGGAGCACGCCTTGACGTGCCATCGGTGGTGCCCGAAGTTGATGATCTGGATCAGAGTCGCCGGGGAGCCGGGTGGCATCAGCGACAGCTTGGAGTAGTCGTGGATCGCGAAGGTCATGGGGACGCCGTTCGTCGCAACTACGCTCTTTAATGGCGTGGAGCTGCTGCCCATTGTGTCCAAGTGTCGAAATCGAATCTTTGCGAATATGTTTGTTAATCATGTACGCTACTGATTTATATATAGCCAAGCTAGGATATGAATCCAGCAAGCCAACGAAACTATATATGCTTTCCATTTTCTTAGGGTGACACTATTCCAGGTGACTAGCTATTCCTAAAAACATGTGAGATATATTGTGTTAAGAGATCATCTCTTGTCTTCTCTTAAATATCTTCTCTTTCCTTCACCTCATCATTTATCCTAAGTCACACTCCTAAGATAGCACCATTATATATGCCCTAAGCAAAAAACGCTTCGTCCTCGTGCCGTCTTTCACGTCTCACGCCCCGTTGACCAGAAGCTCGCAGCCATGGCGGAGACTGTGCTCGCCACCGCCCGCGCTTGCCGGCCGTCGGTGACATCCGCGCTTGTCTTCCTCGGCCGCCTACGCTTGCCAGCCATCCGCGCTTGTCTCGCCGCCATCGTCGACGTTTGACTGGTTCCAGGAAAGACACATGTTGGTCGTAGCAGTTTTTGCAATGGATGCAGCTCCACCTCGCCATTGTCGCCGACACTCGATCGGTTCGAGCAAAGACACATGTTGTTTGTAGCAAAATTTTGTTGTGGATGCAGCTCTGCGTCGCCGTTGTCGCTGACGCTCAACTGGCTCCAGCCAAAAGACATGCCGGTCCTCATCGCTGTTTGTCCATCATCGTCGCACGCGGTCACCACACTCACCCAGCCTCTGTTTGTATCAAAACACGAAGCCGGTCATAGCAAAAAATGAGTCGGTTGTAGCAAAAACAAGTTGCCGTGCACGGTCACCATGCTCGCCATCTCTCTTTGTAGCAAAAAGGAAGCCGGTTGTAGCAAACAACAGAGTCGATTGTATCTTTTCATCGTCGTCTATTGCTTCTGTCTCTATGTTTGAAACCTTTTTCGCCATCATTTGAAGCTTTTCTCGTAGTCGGTTGCAGCTTTCGGGTTTGCACAAATTCCTCACCTCCAAATATCAGTCTTCTTGTTGAATCTTTTCTCCAGAACGATTGTAGGTTTCTTATGAAAGATTGCAGCTTTCTTATGAACGATTGTAGGTTTTCAATTTGCACGGTGTCTCGGTTGAAGCTTTTTATGCCATGGGTTGAAGCTTTCGAATCGAACTGTGGAAGCTTTCATATGAACAGTTCTAGCATCACCCCGCTGTCACGCGCCATGGCTGGTCGTGCACCACGGGTTGATGTTTTCAAGTACTTTTTAATATAAATAGATTCATGAACTTTTTCCAACATCATGAACTTTTTTCAAAATCGATGAACTTCTATCAAAATTCGGCGAACTTTTTAAAGAATTCATGTTTTTTCGGAAATCAATGAACTTTTTAAATTTTGTGAACTTATTTTCAAAACATATGAACTATTTTTAAATACGAGGAATTTGTTTTCAAATTTGATGAAATTTTTTTACTCGCCAAATTGGATCGAGCGACCGATTGTAAGCAGGGATCAATGGAAGGAAGAATGGAGGGATCGATGGAAGGAAGAAGCGGCGAGCGCCCAGCAAGATTGGCCGGCCCAGTACGCGGCTTCGTGAGCACCCATTCCACGATTTGGCGCCTCCAACGCCGATTAGGGGGACCCTACAACATGAGACCGCCAAGAAGAATCTTCAAATCTACACGCAAAACTGACATCCCACAATTGTGGAAACCAAATATTATTTATGCCAAACCGACATCCAACCTACTTGGAAACGACGTCAGGACATGGGGTCGTCATAGTGGCGGTGCCAGGATTTTTGATAGAAGTTCACACAATAGTTCTAGCAAAATTGAACGCCATGCGAGGGCCAGAAAAAATTTCCAACGCAACAACAAAGTTCACACAATAGTTCTAGCAAAAAAGTTCACATGATATAAAACTATCAATTGTTTGCAGCAACCTAGGAACAACATATCCAATGATGTAGCGACACTGCAAGAATAAGAACTTCAATGCAAATTGTTGGTTAAATTCAATTGTGATGGATTAGTAAATAAACTAAGAATTAAGGGTAACCCTATGGTTCCTATTTGACAATTTGGAGAAATATAATAGTATAAAACTATGGACGCGTCTAGCGAGCGGCAGGGCGCTCGCTAGCGCTCCGTAGCGGCTGTCATTTTTAGCAAGTTTATGTCCCCATCAAACAAAAAAGGAAAGATTCTTTCTCATTGTAAAAAAGGTAGAAAGGGCATGCAACATGTTTTAATTACGGATTGGAAAGCAACCAGGTGTGAACGCATTAATTTAGAGTTCCTTTTCATTTTAAAAGCCATAACTTTTGAACCAAACATCGAAATTAAGATCCGCTTTCACCGTTGGAACCCTTACGACGGGCTCTTCGAAACTAGATCCCGCATGGGTATGTTTTGATGAAATTTTTTTGTGCAATTTAGTACCTCATTTTGTGCAACTGCCTAGTAGTCGATGTGCAACTAGCTGACCGTGGATGTGCAAATTTCTGTCTACCCCGTGGATGTGCAGTTTCACTGATGTCACCTCCACCCCCTCAAACTACCCCTTCCAGTGAGATGAGCAATTTCGTCTGTTGCTCGGGCCAACTGCCTAGTAATTGACGTGCAACTTTCCGCTTGCCCGTGGATGTGCTTTCACTATTTACTGCATCCGCCAACTTTCTAGTAGTGGTTGTGCAACCGGATACTGCCACGGCCAACTGTCTAACGATGATTTGCAACTTTCTCCTATATCCCCATGGATGTGTAGTTTCCACTAGCACACGGTCCAAACCATCCCTGCTAGTGAGATTCGCAACTTTCGCACTCTGTCTATATGTAACTTTTCACAACCCTCATGAATGTCAATTTTTTGCCATTCAACTGTCCTTGATTGTGAGATGTGCAACTTCGTATGTTGCCCTGGCCAACTACCTAGCAGTATGTGCAACTCTGTTTGTTACCCCCGCCAATTGAAAATACATGTCCACAAATAGGAAGAGGAAGGAGTTGCACATTGACTAATAGGCAGTTGGCTTGAACAATAAACTAAGTTGCACAAATCGCTTGCAGGGGAGGTGGGAGTAGGGTGCACCGACAGTGAAAAACTACGCATCCACGAGTAGGGAGGAGGGTTGCACAATGACTACTTGATAGTTGGTCGGGATAGTAGACTAGTTGCACATCAAAGTTGTCATGGTTGCTACATTGCAACCTCATGAAAGTTGAATTATGCAGATCCAAAAAATGATTTTGGAAAAAGTTGCACGATGTAGTATTAAAGTTGCACAATGTTGCTAAAGTTGCACAATATAGCACGAAAGTTGGCATCGAAAAAATTCGTCAAACATGCCCATGCGGGATCTAGTTTCAAAGATCTCGTCACGAGGAATCCAATGGTGAAGACAGATCTGAATTTCGATCGTGGTTTAAAAGATATGAGTTTTTAAAATTGAAAACCGAAATAAATACACGTTGATCTGTTTTTTCATTCACACGTAGTATAAAGTCGATCGCATTTAATGCCATCAATCACATGCACTAAAAGACAAAACATGCCCATGCATGCATTCAATAAGTGAGAGAGCAAGTGTGATATGTGGACAAGAGCCGGCCGCTCGATTCGTCTAAATAGTGCGTAAGCACTTTTTAGATTTCAGGTAAAACTATTCAAGCGAACATCCTTCGCACACAAAATCCCTCACGACACACACACACACACACACACATGCGCGTCTATGGTAGGAAACCTTTTTTTCTTGTTGAGAAATGTAGGAAACCCATGCTGCTTCCTTCCTCCTGCTCTGTCGCTGCTCTTGTTTGGCCCATCAGCATAACTGAACGCCCGTGCTAGCCCAAAGTGGCATTTTAGCCCAGTAAGGGAGCTCCTAGTTTAGCGCTGGCGGCCTGGGGGGAGGGTCTGGCCCTCGCATGCATTCCCGCGGGCCGCGGCCCAATAATACGCCACCTCGCCAGCTTTCCCACTTCGCACGCTCGCAGGTTCGCCTGCTAGTTTTTTTAAAAAGCTAGTACTTTCTCAAATTTTTCTGCAGATGGTTTCCTAGGAAAAAGCATCCATTTTAATTTCAAAATAATCATGAAATTTAAAACGTTTATATATTTCAAAAAATAGTTCTAAAATTTTGAAAAAAAAATGCAAATTTAAAAAAATTCAAGCATTTGAAGAAGTGTTTCATAATTTGTGTATTTGACAAAAACTTCATGAATTTGAAGAAAATAATTAATGAATTTGATTTCACAGATTTAATTGTTTCATTGAGTTTGAACAAATTCATCCATTTGAAAAGGTTCATCAAATTTGAAAATTAGTTCATCGAATTTGAAAAAAAGTTCATCGAATTTTAAGAAAGTTCATCAATTTTACAAAAAGTTCGTTAACTTTGAAAAAGTTCATAAATTATGAAACAAACTTGAAAAAAGTTCATCATATTTGAAAAATGTTTGTCCAATTTTATAAAATAAGTACATTGAATTTGAAAATAGTTAATAAATTTGAAAAGTTCATTAACTTTTAAAAAATATTGAATTTTAAAAAAAAAACCTTCATTGATTTTTCTAAAAGTTCACCAATTTGAAAAAAGTTCATTGATTTTAAGAAAAATCTTCCCGATTTTGATTAAACGTTGAAGGATTTGAGAAAAAAGGTTCATCGGTATTGAAATAAAAATCATGAACTTGAAAGGGATCCGTGTATTTAAGAAAAAAGAGAAAGAAGAAAGAAAGAAAAAACCACGAATTGAAGGAACAAATAAAAGAAAGAAAAAGGCATGATATTCACAACGGGTGGGATTACATAGTGTTTTATTAGCGTTCCTTCGAACTCATAGGTTGCAGGATCGAATTCTGACACCTGAACCTTTTTTTTGGAATTTAATGAAATACAATGATTTATGGGCCGGCTCGGTAAGAGCGCCTTTACCGGCAGTTAACGGAATGCACGTACAATGACTGCCATACAATGACTGCACGTACAATGACTGCTAAACATGTATGGCAGTCATTGTACGTGCATTCCGTTAACTGCCGGTAAAGGCGCTCTTACCGAGCCGGCCCATAAATCATTGTATATATATATATATATGCATATATATATATATATATATATATATATATATATGCATATATCAGTGAATAGATTGAATATATTTTATGGTGAGTATTAGTTATGCGCTGCATACCTTTAAATTAGCCTAGCTCCGCCCCTGGGTCGCCATGAAGAACCATCAAAACTACGCTAGGAACTGAAATACAATTTGTCCAACTTATCTGTAGGTGCGCTTGTGGGTGGAAATGAATTTTTTAATTAGACACTATTAATGCTAGTTGGTTTGGAATGTTATGTACCCTTGATAATTCCCCGCGCATTGCTTCGGAACATTTC
This sequence comes from Aegilops bicornis, assembly GCA_021605145.1. NCBI lineage: Eukaryota > Viridiplantae > Streptophyta > Magnoliopsida > Poales > Poaceae > Aegilops > Aegilops bicornis. The sequence continues at coordinate 814,745,080 of CM038673.1, forward strand.
CTCCAAAATATATAGAGATGTATATGGAGAAAATAAATGTAAAAAAATATAATTAGTACTCTGTTCCTAAATATAATTCTTTTGTGATTTGAATATGAACTACATACAGATGAATATAGACGTATTTTAGAGTGTAGATTCACTCATTTTGCTTCATATGTAGTCCATATTAGGATCTCTAAAAAGACTTATATTTAGGAACGGAGGGAGAAATAATCTATTGTAAGGGTCATTTACCATACATTATTTTGCACCTAAATTCCTTACATTTCTATAAAAAAAAATTCAGATTCCTGAATTAAAAGATGTCTGAGATTAGGACCAATTAGTAATAAGATTGTCCTAATAATATTAGAAATTTCAAACACAACATGATGAAGACTTGCTTAGCTTGCCTTTCTGAAAATTAAAGCAAATATGTACTATCTCCTAAAACAGGTTGGTTGAGATAACAATGTGTATACATTGAGAATTTGACTGACCTTGGAGACTAATAGTTATGCTAAGATTGCATATATGCAAGCAAGTGGAAAGCATTACTCATCAATCTGTCATTTTTATCCATGTGTAATTATCCTGAGAAATAGAACTTTCCGCCTGTGAGAAGTTCTCCTTTAAGATTATCAAACGAATATAGATCAGTATAAAAAGCTAAAAGAAGTACTGAAGTGTAGCAAAAGAATATGAAGGAATTAAGATTCAAGAATACCAAAATAGACCTACTGACTTGAAGCATACACGGAGCTACTCAATAGCAGAAAGCACAAATGTAAATGAACACCTATGGGGCGAAAACAAACACACATAGTAATGTAACCACTCCAATCTAACTACATGCATATGCGTGAAATCAACTTAACGGGCAGGTTACAGAGGCTAGAGGACAGTGTGCATCGTTGTCTGCAATACCTTATCATCATAGGAGATCCTTTGGCAGAAGAGCTCATCATCCTTGTGAAGTACTACAGCTGTGGTTCAGCACCACAGCGTTGATGCAGCCATCATGCAACCGTACGCCGTCGTGTCCTTGGATAGGAAGGAGCCGCTTGATCTCCAGCAATAGTTAGACGTGATTAGGGAATTGCGGGTCTTGTGTGGCGCACGTGGCTGAATCTGCAGCTGCCGGAGGCGGCGCCGTCGATGCGACGGGGCCGGGAGCCGGGAGTCCTCGTACGTGGAGGTGGCCGAGGTTGGGCATGTCTAGTCTGAAGAGTAGCAGCACGGTTCAGGCACATGTGGTGCTTCTCTCATCGAAAGATGTAGCCGGCTTGCATGGACATGGCACATGGGGGAGGGGCATGCACCCCCGCTAACGGCTGCCAATAGAGCAGCTCTATACTGGTTGACCGATCGCAATGGCAGGAGGCGGCAGGGGTCCTGCGCGAGACTTGGCAAGGGCTGCCTGACCTTGCGCGACATGCGAGGATACCGGAGCGACGTGATTTGGCCAGCACAACTGGATGCGGGGAGAGGGGGGCTACATCCCGATGACGGCCGGTGGCAGGAATCTACTTCGTTGTCCGTTCCGTTGGTGGGCGGTGGCACCGGCAGGCGGCGGCGCTCCTGTGACAGACATGCCTTTCCTAGCGCAGCGTGCGGGGATATGGGAGTGGCATGATGCCCATGGTTGGTAAGTTTAAGTGTAATACTACTAGACAGGAAGAGATTGGTCAAGCAGCTCTTGATTGGCTGATGCATAGGTTATAAAAGGCGAAAGATCAAACGACCGTTCGCTTTGTTGATTAGGGAAACGTTCTATGTACATAAAAGAAATTTTAGTCACATGTTTTCATTGAAAACAAAGGTGATGTGGCAGGCTGCTGAGGTGGACAAGATGCATGTCAAGACAAATAGCTTAATCGGGAATGAACTATTTAGGCATTATACATTGTAGATTAGTAGATAGAGTCTTCAAAATCATTTATTTGCAGCACCAATGGATCCTACATTTTGGAAGCGACACAGCTCATGGATGGCAGTAGCTGCCTGTTGTGGGATAAACTTGGTTGTATTATTTGGCCCCGGCAAGTCACAACTCACAAGACATGCTTATTCTTTTTGGAGGTCTTGGTAAACAATTAATAAAATGGTTGTATGCATCGCTCTGATGCAGAGGCCGGGTCATCCTCTTTTTCGGAAAAAAAAAACCCATATGGATACTTCTTCCCGGAGTGTGCTAATATATCACGTCCACATGCCTCCATAGTCCTTAGCTATTCCGTGAAAAGCAAAGATGTAGACTCCTTTCATTGTTGTTCGATGGGTAAAGGTGAAGGCGATATATGGAATAGGTATACTGGTGCCACTTTAGGATTTTTGAAAGAAAGATGAGTCCACCGGGATCCCAGTATCTGAGAGAGGGATTCAGAAGTTGTTGCCTCTCTCCTCTAAGTATCACAAGCGGAATCTCCTGAGCGCCGTACTAAGCACTTTCCCCTGTCTCATTCCCCACTACGTCGCTGCTCCTCTGCACAATCTTGGGTCCGATCGGTGATCGATGAAGCTAGCTGACACGGCGTGTGTCATAGCAGTGGTTGTGCTCCTGGCCACCGTCATCGCTGCTTTGGCAAAGTCTGCTACTGCGCTAACGTCGGCGCTTAATTACATTGCATCGCATGGTGCCTCTGTCAGTGGTGCGGTTGGAGCACCTCCAGGAGGTGGTGGAACGAGCTCCACCGTCTAGTAGGATGTTTGCCGGAGTTTGACCCTGTTGGATTGCGTAGGTGAGTTGCTCCGCTCAATTTGCTTCAACCATGTCACATGATGTTTGTTTCCTCTTGCAGAACAGATTGCAATTGTTCGGGAAAAAGTCACCTAAATGGACAGGGGGCATATGCCCCCCCCCCCCCTCTTGGCACACTTCATCAAGTTGTATTTATTCACTAGTTATTTATAGTTAATTAGGTACATATATCTGCACCATATAATCACATATGGATGCAGTATTATAATTTATTTGCTAAATAAAGTTATGTTTTTATGTTTATGCCTTTATTTTTCATGATATATATTATATAAAGTATATATGTTATTCTGTTAAGATTCATTGTGCCTCAGTCTGATTAGGGCCTCCATAATGCTAGGGATGGCCCGGCCTATGGTTTTGCAAGCCTCCAATGGGCACCATCATTTTTGCATTGCCAATTCCGGAAAGATTCTCATCTCTCAGTTTTTCTTTTCATCCTAAGGTTATTTCCTAGATTGGAAGGAGCTCCCAACCGTTTAATAGATAAGCATTTATGAATTTTGAAAATATGGTCTAGTTGTGCAAAAAAAATATTCATGCATGTGAAGGAAAATTTAATGGTGCATCTAATATTTAGGAGAAATATATTCACGCAATTCATATTTTTTTGGGGGGTAAATAGGAACTTTATCATCATGAGATGCGCTCCACCTTCCATCTAGAATGTTCATGTGTGTCAAATGAAATGTCCCAGCATAAACTTGTATTTTTTTTTGACAAATACTAAATTTTCATAGGAATCACATGAAAAACAAAAGGGGCGTGCTAACACTAGTAGAAAAGGGTCATACGTGAAGCACATTAGTGCCGGTTTGAATTTGAGCCGGTACTAATGTATACATTAGTGCCGGTTCATGGGGTCGATCAATAGCACCGGTTCGTGGCGAACCTTTAGTACCGGTTTATGCCACGAACCGGTACTAAAGAGGCAGTGTCAGCCTGCGGTCAGGTTATGGCCCCATCATCACCATTTAGTGCCGGTTCGTACCACGAACCGGTACTAATGACGTTGTGGCAGGATGTTTTAATTAGTCCCATCTCGCTCCCCTAACAAGCCTTTTACCACCTTAAATATGTTATTTCTCAAACTATCATAAGCACTTGGTCTTCATTGAACTCTATGTGTAGAATTTGTGGCCTCAATATGAGTCTTCATCGGTTTATAAATCGTTGATGACTCATATTGACAATTCAGATTGTACACACAAAGATCATTGATGATCAAAGTATTTTTTTGATGTTATATGATCATATTGACAATTTAGACTTTAAAGAAATATAAGATCATGATGTAAATGCTCTTATATTTTTTGCGTTTAGTATGCACCAGTCAAAGCGACGCCATCAACTTTCAACCATTTCTGCCTTCATTTGCTATTTTTCATGCATTCAATGATTTGTTTTGAGAACTAAATGACCTGGAAATTGAAAAGCACTACAAATGAACTCTGAAAAAGTTGAAACTTGGCATGGTATCATCATTTCACCCACATAGATTGTTCAAAAAAGTAGAGAGGGTTACGGCAAAAACTAGATGCACTTCGTTCACAAACTGGACAATCTCTTTCGAAGTATTCAGGTTTGGACGAAATTAAACTCATCTGTTATACAAAGGCATTTCATTTTTTAAATTATTACAACTCCAGACTTTTGTGCATTCAAGATGCACCATTCAAAGCAGCGCCATCAACTTTCAACCATTTCTGCCTTCATTTGCCATAACTGTTTTAACCGCACCACCTTTAGTATCGGTTGATGGCTCCAACCGGTACTAAAGGGTGACCAAGATTACAGTTGCTTAGGAAGCTGTTTTTAGTCCCACCTCGCCAAGAGGGAGGGACTAGGAGCGTTTATAAGCCCCGAGTGCGAGACGATGAAGAAGAGGCTCAATGCTCACGTTGCTTAGCTTCAAGCCTTCAGGAATATGGTAGATTGCACAGAGCTATGCGCAGTGCAGTTTACACTATTCTGAAAGGCTTGAAGCAAATTAACGATCATTGCACCTCTTTTTTATTTTTAATAACTTATTACAACTCGGACTTCTTCATTATGGCAAAAACTAATTGCGTCGGCATTTCTTTTTTTAACTTTGGTTATAATTCTAGACTTTGACCATCAAGTTTTGCAGAAAAGAAAAATAGCAAAAAAGAAAAAATAGCAGAAAAGAAAAAAAAACTATTGCTGAAAAGAAAAAACTATATAAAAAAACTACTCAGAAATAAATAGAACAAAATAAATATAGCAGAAAAGAAAAAACTGCTTAGAAATAAATAGAAGAAAAAATAAAGCAGAAAGGGAAAAAAAATATATTTGCTATTTTTCAATCGTTTACAAAATGACCGTGAAATTTAAAATCACTACAAAATGAACTCTGAAAATGTTGAATTTTGGCAAACTAGATAAAAAACTACTCACAAATAAATAGAAGAAAATAAATATAACAGAAAAGAAAAAACTATACAAAAAACTACACAGAAAGAAATAGAAGAAAAAATAGCAGAAAAGCAAAAAAACTACAAAAAAATTGGGGCGCTACCCTATGGGCCTGCTAGGCCACAGGAGTGCAATTACAGGTCGTAAAGGCCCAGCAGACTCACAGGGCAGCGCGCAGAATTTAGGCCCACAAGCCTGCTATATAGAGGAGTTCCAAGAGGTAGCCGCTGCTGGGTTTATAAACCGGTCTGGCTGCCCGCCTCTGGCGAGGTGGGACTAAACTTTGGGATGGCAGCTGAGGTTTTTAAGTACTTGGTGGCCCTAACCGGTACTAAAGACCACTATTTAGTACCGGTTGGAGCCACCAACCGGTACTAAAGGCTTGCTCTTCCCGCTTTGTCGTTTTAGTACCGTTGGTGGCTCCAACCGTACTAAAGGCTCACCCTATATATACGCACTTACGAAATTTCAGTTACATCCCCCACTTCTTTCGTCAACCTCTCGCTGCCGCTGCCGCCGCCGCTGTCGTCGTCGTCAGTTGCCGCTGCCGCCGCCGCTTAACGCCGCTGGCCATTCCCTTCGTCGTCCCACGCCGCTGTCCGTCGTCAGTCGTGCCGCCGCCGCCGCTTCAACGCCAAGGCTGCTCGGTTCGCCTCAGACACGCGCCCCAGACAAGATGTGGGCGGCGGCGTACGGGCCGGGCCGCACACACACACACACACACATATACCACACACGCATACACACACATACACACATACGTACTAGATTAATGTCGAATGTTAGATTAATGTCGAATGTTAGATGAATTAGCTAGCTAGATAGAAAAATTGTCGAACTAGAGATTAGAACTAGTTCAATAATTAATATAACTAGTTTATTTTTAGTAAAAAAATTTAGGTATATGAGATTTGAACTAATTCAATAATTAATATAACTAGGTTAATGAGTTTTTTTGTTTATTTAATTTTTTATATATTTTGAGTTTATATAAATGTTAGATTAATGTCGAATGTTAGATGAATTAGATAGAAAAGTTAAATATATAGTAATGTCAATTGAATATATAGTTAGATGGACTAATGGACTACTTAGAAAGTGTTTAATGGACTTAGTTAGAACTAGGGAAACTTGTTTATTTTTAGTAAGTACTATATTATTCTATTTATAGTAAGTGCTTAGTAGTTGAACTAGTTGATTTAATAAAACTGGTTCATTTTACTATAGAAGTAGTTTATTTTACTATATGATTAGTTGAATAATAATGATCTAATTTAGTCTTTGAATTATGAACGATAGGAAATGTCATCATCGGAGGACGAAAGTCTCCCGAAGTGCGAATGATGCCACGACGATCGAGGTGAGTGCGACAGGCCTTACGGGCGATGGTCGGCGCTTCAAAGATTAAGCTCGAGGAGACCTTCAAGTTGAAAGCGATGCATAGCGACCACAAGTGTTTTTTTTCATAATTAAGCATGACTTCAACTATTTCAACGTGTAATTTTCATCTTTTACAATTCGAGTATAGTTAATCCCATGCCATGCAAGACGCTATGTCTTGGAGAGGATGGATTTTGAAGACCATGAAAATTTTGAAGCGAAGAAAATTCACCTAAGGACCCATCATGATGTGGATTTTGAAGTAAAGTTGTATAATGCTGAGAGCGTAACCCATTTTGGTTGCAAAATTGGGAAGCATTTTGCAAATTGTATGGTTTTGATGAGGGTATGCTTGTCACCATGGATCTTGGTGATCCTGAAATCGAGCAAGACAATATGGACATTTGGGTCCTTGTTGATACTCCTCCAGTTCTACCGCTATGTGAGTTTCTCAAACATAGTTAATTATTAATAGAACTTATATTGTTCATTTCAAAATAGTTGACAGCTTATTTCCATTGACAGCTTATTTTGAAGTATCAAAGAATGTGCAGAAGATGGTAGATAGAACTTACTACACCGATGGCTCTGAGTTAACTTATAAGGAGAAAACTCATCTGGTTGGATTTTGTAATGATATTGAGAATTACAATATCTACAATCGAACTCCTCAACATTATGGTCAATACGTGCCACTAGTGCACGTGTTGAACTACGGTAACTACCATGGTGATGCCCTGGTAAGTTTTATTATTATTACGACACCCGTGCATCTTTTTGCATACTTCTAAAACTAGTACATCATTGCTAACTACGAAGTTATTACTATGTTTTTCAACAGAGAATCCCAGAGGATTTTGTGCCTCATTTGATGTATCAGAATGGCGGCAGCCTTCATGTTTTGAACATATATCCAGGTCATCCTACGAATCTCAACTGTCCATACCGGATTTCTAAAACAAGTGGAGACATGACAATCAAAGGATGGAAAAAAATGTATGGACAGTCGTAAGGAGCTTCTTGGAAGCAAAAGGAAGCGAGGCGCAAGAATTGAAGACAGGATGATCTCCATTCTTCATAATGGAGAGTCCGGGTCTATATTGTTTTATGCTATTTTACCTTAAGTGTGTTTAGGTCCGATCCTACCTGATACTGATGATCATGTGCTAAGAACAATTATGTAGGGTTGGGTTCGATGACTATGAGGATGATGATCGTATGACTTATTATTAATAACGAGTAGAAGTTGTATGATGATGCTTGATTAATTAGCTAGTAGGACTTGTTATTATATATGATGATGTATGATGCGAGCATGCATGAGTTATTATATATATATATCTGCGGGTGAAACGAAAAAGAATTAAAATGGAAAACACAAAATTAAATGAAAAAGAAATCATAAAACCAAAACCCCCAAACATTTTAGTACCAGTTGGTGTTACCAACGGTACTAAAGGCTCCTGCCCCGAGCTGGCTCGTGCCACGTGGTTGCCCTTTAGCACCGGTTCGTGCTGAACCGGTACTAGGGGGGGGGGGCTTTAGTGACCACACTTTAGTGCGGGTTATGTAACCGGCACTAAAGGGCCTTACGAACTGGTGCTATTGTCCAGTTCTGCACTAGTGTAAGCGTCCGCCGGCTGATATTTTTAAAAGATCAGCCGGCTCGCGAGCCGTCGGATTGCCGCATCAAGCGAGCCGAGCGTGCCTCCAGAACTGCAACACAAGTCTTGTTGCAGGCATTATTTCTGCAACATAGGTCTTGTTGCAGAATTTTTTTCTAGCAGCTGTTTTGTCGTGGAAAAAATTACAACCAGGGTTTTGTTGCAATTTTTTCTACAAACTATGGTCTTGTTGAAGAAAATTTCCGTAACAAAGGTTTTGTTGCAAAATTAGACCCGTCATAGACCATTGCAATACCGTATATGTTTCTGAAACTTAGCCTCTGTTTTGGAAGCGCGTTCGACAAAAAACGACATGCAAGCAATCAATTGGACGCGTGTCATGCAGCGGAGGTGGCGGACGCGGCCACTACGATCCGCCGGATGATGGTAAGCTTTTCCAAAAAACAAAAGTACAAAGATATACATATATTTTTGCGTGAAGGACTCATTAAGACATCGTCACACTTTCGGGCGTACTTTCCTCCATGTTTGCAATGTTGGCCCAGTCCCGACGCCGAGTAATTCCGGCGGCGGCGATACGACCGACAACGAACGACGATGACAGAAAAAGCTCGCTGACGAACTCGACGAAGTACTTTGCGCCGAGATACACCGTAGTATAAAGCAGGCCTCAGCTCACTGATCTCCAAGCCTAAACACACACATACACAACAGCCTTTGGGCTGGATACTCAGACGCACGCACGCACAGGAGACTTTGGCTGATTGCCACACGTACGTATCGTACGTGGTGATTTTACTTTATTGCTTAACTTACGGTGGTACAAAGTTTATAGGGCTAGTCAAGTATGTATACTAGTAGCTAACCTATGTCTACTAGCAATCCTACTCGGCAATGACTTTGAAGCCAACACGGACTCGTATAACATACATGAAACCGGACACGTGACATACTATTCGTGTTTAACTCCAACAATCACCCCCCTAAACACGACGCCGTCGTGTCACAGCTCAGACGCCGATCCTTCTTCTCATCTTCAAAAGCTTCTCTCGATCCAAAGCCTTGGTTTGGATGTCTGCCAGCTGATCATCGGTGCGAATATAGTTGGCTTCCGTCTTACCTTCTTCCACGCAGTAATTTGTATAGTGATACACCGTATCAATGTGCTTGCTCCTATCATACCGCACTGGATCCTCACGTAGAAAAAACGTAGACTCACTGTCAACGTTGAGCACCACTGGTTCCGGATCTCGATCCATGAGATCACCGTGTAGCCGTCCTAGCCACGCACCTTGACCCTCTGCTTTACTTGAAGTCGATGTCACCACTTTCTGTCTTCGTGATAGCCAGTTTACAACGCTTTCACCAAGGAAATATGCCACGCCTGAGGTACACTTACGGTCGCCAACAATTCCTTCCTTGTCACTACCACTGTAGCTGAGTAGTTTCACTATCTCCTTCTTGCTTAGCTCAAGACGAGGTTCCATTGAAGCGACAACGTGATTGCAATTTTCATGCCACGGCTTTCAAGTACCTTCCTTGCATATGCCTCCTGGCATAGTGTGATTCCCTCCAGCTTTTGATGTACCTCTTTCCCGAGGTTGCAACTCAAAAGGCCTAGATCATCCATCTTGAAAAGCTCCTTCATATGTAGTTTGAACTTTGCAATCACCTCTTCATCTGCTCCAGTAATCAATAGGTCGTCGACGTAGATGCCAACTAGTAGACGATCCCTTCCTTCACCTCTCTTGTACATTGCATGCTCTAGTGGGGCTTTCTCAAATCCAGGAGAAATCATCGTCTGATCAAGTTTGATGTTCCACGCCCGAGAGCCTTGCCGTAGTCTGCATAAGACTTTGTGTAGCTTCAGTACCTTGTGTTCCTCTCCCTCTTTGATGAATCCCGGTGACTGTTTCACATACATGTCTCCTTCTAACTCTCCGTCCAAAAACGCGGATCTTACATCCATGTGATGTATCTTTCATGATTCCTGAACCGCGACAGCGATGAGTAATCTCACCGATTCCATCCTTGCAACGGGAATGAACACTTCTTTGAAATCCACACCTTCCTCTTGAACGCACTTTTGGCTACTAGCCTCGCTTTATGCTTCACGGACCCTTCGGCATCTTTCATGACCATAAATTCCCATTTGAGATCCATGACTTTTTCATTGTTGGGAAGATCCACAAGCTCCTATGCATTGTTGTCGTGGATCGACCTCAACTCCTCTTCCATAGCCTGACGCCAACACTCCTTCGTATTTGCGTCCTCGAAATCCGCCGGTTCCTTGACGTTTGCTAGACACCGCCACCCACTCCCTTTCACTTTTACCGGGTCAATCGTCCGAAGAGGTTCCTCGGGATATATATTGATCACCGGGCGTAGATGGTCGGTTGTAGGTAGACGTGTCTTTTCTTCCTCCACAGGCACTAGCATTACCTCGCTGTTCCTGTCTCCTTGTGATGCAATGGCTGAACGTGGCAAAATTGCAGGTAAGATCCCTCCTGGACTGCACACTAGACCAACAGAAGCATACGTTGCCACCTTCCTTGACGTAGGGCGATTCCCGGATTGAGCATATGGGCCTTGCCCTCCTGGATGGCCTCCTCCGTTGATCCATGGCCTACGTGGCCTGCTGTCCAAGCCACCAACCAGTCCAGCCGATGGGCCTAGCCCATCTATACCGCCTCGTTCCAGGCTTGCTGCCGGCACGTCATTGCTAAGTGCGGCTGCATACGGTGTAGCATCCCTTGCACTAGATGAGCCAACGCCATACATGCGGAAAGCTACACTTGCATCCGCCAAAACACTTGCACTTGTGGCCGCTCTTGCTGCACTCGCGATCACCTCTGCACACGCATCAACAATAGTTGCATCACTTTTGTCTCTTATTTCTTCTTGGACTTCCGGCGCCACGTACGCCTCCGCTTTTTCTAAACGCATCGCAGGAAGATTGCTTTTCCATGGCCAAGCACACGCGGCAATCGTTGCTTCCGCGCCAGCGAAGTTAGCATTTATGCCCGTAACATCGACATAAGTTTCAGAATCACCCCCCGCATCCGTATAATTTACACGAGTTTATGAAGCATAATCTTGAGAGCGAACTTTTTCTTCATGGAGCGTGACAATTTCTTTAGTCCGCGCTTGAAGAACTGGACCCTCCTCGTCCACAAGTTCACACATCAACATCATGTGACCTTCGTCTCCTTGCTGGGCCATGAGCGCCTTCTCCTTCGGGGGATTCTTACACTCCGACTTGAAGTGTCCGAGCAGATTACAGTTGTGACAACGGATCTTCCTCTTGTCGAACTTCTTCTTCCTTGGCTTCTCCGACTGTTCGTCGGTGTCCTTTGCGGGGCGGTACTTTCCGCCGCTACCAGACGCCATGTTGAAATTGTTTTCCTTGGAAACCATTGCCTGCCACTGAGCACGTGTAAGCATAAGGTACTCATCCTGATTTGCATCACCGTAACTCAGTTTCATCCGCTCGTCATGGGCCTTGAAGCGACCAACCAGATCATCCAAAGTGAGAGTCTTGAGATCAACATATTGCTCGATCGCTGACACAATCGGCATGTAGCGCGGTGGAGCGGCACGTAGAAAACGCCGGACCACGGAGATGTCCTCTAACTTCTCCCCGAGACCGCGAATCCCGTTCACCATGGAAGCAACCCTCACTGCGAAGGCATCCACCGTCTCGTCTTCTCCCATCCTCAGATTCTCGTAACTTTTCAGCAAAGTTTGCAAGTTAGCCTCGCGCACACGCGAGTGCCCCAGATGCAATGTCTTGAGCGTGTCCCACGCCTCCTTCGCTGATGTCTTCGAGATTAGATGCTGCTGCACGTCCACCGGCATCACCGAGCAGATGGCCGTCATAGCCTGGCGATCCTTCCGATACAAGGCACCACCCTTCAGGTACTCCTCACCGCCGGGGTCGACGGCTTCCCAGAGCTCATTGGCCTCGAGCGCCCACTCCATCATGGTCGCCCACACCAAGAAGTTCCCACGGTCGAATCATGGATACTCTGATCTCACTAGAGCAGCAATTACTTTAGCCGCACCGGAGTACTCCGCCAGTTGCTTGGACTTGTCCCCATCGTCCGACATGATCTCCCGTTACTAGAAGATCAACCTTGCTCTAGATACCAATTGTTGGCCCAGTCCCGACGCCGAGTACTTCCGGCGACCGCGATACGACCGACGATGACAGAGAAAGCTCGCTGACGATCTCGACGAAGTACTTTACGCCGAGATACACCGTAGTATAAAGCAGGCCTCAGCTCACTGATCTCCAAGCCTAAACACGCACGTACACAACAGCCTTTGGGCTGGATACTCAGACGCACGCACGCACAGGAGACTTTGGCTGATTGCCACACGTACGTATTGTACGTGGTGATTTTACTTTATTGCTTAACTCACGGTGGTACAAAGTTTACAGGGCTAGTCAAGTACTAGCGGGTAGTGCGTGGCGGCAGCCGCGCCACATGAATTGATAAGCTATTAAGTTTCTTTGTAATGTTTGATAACTCGTCCCAAGATTTGACTCATTGCAAAGTAGTTCATACAAGGAAAAGGTACATCTAGTTGGTACATGCATAAGTGATTTAAATCATGTAGTGATAGTCGTACTGGATGCAGAATTACCATGGTAAATTATGAATGGATATCTTATAGCGGAGTTAAGCTAGGATAGACGATAAGGCATCTTGAAAAGCAAGATTTTATTACATAAAACAAGATATACATTTCATACAATGGTAACTACATTTCAATAGTAAGGACCAAATTTGCTGATTTGGTGACCTTTGATGATTCAGATCATCCACATGCCAGATTAGTGCTGCAGAGAGCTTGTGCAAACTCATGTAATGACTAATAAAAATAAGACGACATTTTCAAAATTAAATTTAAATTCATACTATAATTCTCACATTAAACATCAAATTTAATTACCACATCATAAAACCTTTGGTTTAATTTGATGCAAAAAATGACAATTTTAGTCCATGGTATTTTCAGCAATTTATATATAGAACAGTGCAAAAACATAAAATGCACCCTTTTTGGTCAAAGAACTTAAAATGTACTGGAAGACAGAAAATGCCAGAAATATTTTAGTCCAAAATATCCACGGCAAATCATTAGAGAGCCCGGTGCAGTAGCTAAAACCAGAAAAATAAATCATTTATACTGGGCTGAGATAACTTGGGCCAGAGCCCATCAACAAAAATGGCACATTAACGCCTGAAGACCTGCTCATTTTCTTAGGTTGCGCTCATTCGAGGATGAGATTAGACGAACAACATATACTTAGATGTCAACGTTTGTGTTAGTAGTTTCAAACTATTGTCACATGAGCATATATCTTGCAAACAGAATGTTCAATGAATACAATAACTCAGAATACCCGCTAGCCAAGCAATTTCATCTGCCAGGTGCTTGTTCTATCTGCATCGACATATACTGAAGCAGAATGTCAAAATGATGACATAATGTGAATCTTGTTTTAAGAAAAACAAACAATACATGAGCAATTGTCATTTTCACCATCTATGACAGATCACAACTACTAAATAAAACTTTATTTAATCCCCTTACGCTTCATTACCTTAGATCATCCCCTCAATAATGTACATATGTACTTAATTAACACAAATTAGAATGATCGAGCTTTACTCATCAGTTTATTTTACACGACTTATTATTTAAAAGCAAAGGGTGCATATACTCGCACGTTCTAACTGGCATATTAGTTCTATGAATTTATAGAACTAAGTTTATTGTTGTTTGAAAACAGATAATGCAAAAGCAGGGTGGTAAATATCTAGGAGAGATGTATGCAGAAATTAGAGAAGAGTCGCCACCAGGTCCGATACAAGTGGAATTACATGATCTGTTTGAAGATGATCATACATGCTTAAGGTACTACCATAGCTAGCAAAACAACGACCCTACTTTCTTACAGTTCCTCCTAGCAGAAGTAAAACGACACACTTCAAAGTTTTGCTTCAGATATTACTTGAGCTCCTCTAAGCCTAGGTAGACAGCAGAGAGGCCACATTCATCATTGTTTACCCCTTGCTTCAGCAGCACTGAATCTGTTTCAAGGCCAATGGTTGTCACTCCTTTATCCATTCCTAGCTAGGCACCCAAATACTTTTACCTCTCCTTTATGATTCCTGATGACTGCACCCCAACCACCAGTGTTTGGTTCAGGGTGGAAAGTGCCATCAATATTAATCTTCAGTTCATTCTCCATGGGAGGGAGCCATCTGATGTGTACCATGATACCATCTCCAGTTTGTTCTATAGGTTGTTTTTAATCTTAGTTCCAAATGTCAGCCAAAGAATGTTCGTTTTAGTTATCACCTAATAAACCTGTGAGAGCATATTAATTCAATTAGTACCTAATAAACTGGAGGGGGTATGTTAATTTGATTAGCACCTCAATTCATCTAGTTGTTCAATGAGATTAAAATATTTTATTTGATCATCTAGGGAGAGAGCAAACTGTCATCAAAATAACCCATATATTTGACGAAATCACTACTGATTTGTTTTCATATAAATTGATTAGCTCAGATGATGTATTTATGCAAAACTTAAGAGAGTTTTAAGGCTGGGCAACATTCACCAAGCACCACAGTCCACCAGCCTTGCTAGGAAGATACAGGAGCTTCCATCAAAAGGCTTGAAACCTGCAAAGTAATGTACAATGAAGCTCTATCTCATGCATAAGCATCAGTCTATCTACAAATAACATTATTTACATACTTCCTACCATTATATCAAGAATACAGAATGTGCCCTTGCACTCCCATGTTCTTAGCTCTCCGAGGTTTTTCAAGTGCATGAATATTCGCGTTGCCTGCAATGTTCACAAGCAATAGTTCAGACGATCGGCAATGCTATATCTGAAAACTTATAGGTAATTATTGGAGAAGCATGCAGAATGAAATGAACTTATAGAAACAGAGAGCAGGTCCATTGTCATATGGGATCAATAAAATTTTATTTCCTGTTCCGTTACTGGTTTGCAATTAAGACTCTTCATTTTTCACTTCACAAAATGACTCATATTGTGATACCAGACCCAAATTTATTTTCTTGCATCCATGGCTCTAGAATTCTTGCGTACAAACCGAATAAACACAAGTAGAAGTTAATGCTAGGAAAAGAAATCCATACACGAAATCTACTGAACTTGAAGAACTCATGAAAACTTATTTTCGAAATTCAGGCAGAGCAGGCAACCAGTGTACAGGGCCACCATCTGCCCCGTCGATGCCTGCTCGCACCGGCAGGCACCAAGAGGGCACGCTGGCGGCCACAGGCCACTGAGGCCTGCCATGAGAGTGAACATGTCCAATGAGGCAAGGACTACACATGGCATGGACTGGTCAGAGGAGCAGGAACACATGTGCAAAGATATTTTGCATAAAAACTGAACTGATTTATAAAGCAAACAGAAAATATGTATAATTAAGTTGATTAATTGGCAGTTCTGACTACTCTGCCCACAAAATTCCGCCCTGCAAAATAAATCCCATATACTAAAAAATAAACAACATGAGGTCAACCTTTTCTTGACAGTAAGAAACGACAAAATCATCAGATCAATCAAACTTATCCCAATCAACATATTTTACTGAAAACACACGGAAACCTTGGAATTTTCATAAAGAAATTAGTCACACCACTCATCCATCCCGGAAACTGTGTAGATCGAAATCTTTAAGTAGGAGTCTGCACCCAACCATGAAGCTCACAGCACATCATTCAGAGAACACAACAGATTTGGATGGATAATATGGGGATTTAGCCTCACTGGTGGGAGCAGCGTGTCATGCGATTGGAGTGAAGTACTGCTCGGATATGGGTTACCACCAATCGCTCCCAACGCCACCACCATACCAACGCCTCCTTCCGCCACTGCACCATGCCCGCTCCTCCCCACATCCATCTCGCACCTCTCCATCACTGAGGCGGGGAGATGGGGAACTGGGGTGCCTCCACACCTCGGCAACGACCCTAGCCTACCCAAAGCGACAACTCCCTCCGACGACATGGGGGAGGGCTCTGGTGGTGATGATCACCGGTGACCTGGGCGGGCGTGTCCACAAAGAAGAGAAGGGGATGGGGATGCATCGGGAGGGGGCATCGAGAGATGAGGCGAGAGTCCATCTGATGCCCATTTATATCGGGAAAGGGTGGCGTAGCGGTGTCACGGGATTGGACTCTAGGCTTCGAGAGAGACAATAAAGATATCTACAAAATCGCAGCGCAGGACACGTACTGCCCAGCAGGCCCCGTCAAAGTGCAAACCGCTTAAGAAACCACACGTGAAAAATGCTAAAGGCCCAAGATTAAAAAGGAGATATGATCGAAGGTTCTACCATGCGTCACACGCGTCAAGTCCACATGGTGAGGATAGCAACGTGGCAAATGAAAGGAATGAAGCACTTCCGTTACACGCGTAATTTTTACAGCTATCGTGAAAAAAATTCCAAAAAGTCTAGGTAAATCGAACCCTTACGGGCCTAGTATTCTTAGTATGTATACTAGTAGCTAACCTATGTCTACTAGCAATCCAACTCGGCAATGACTTTGAAACCAACACGGACTCGTGTAACGTACACGGAACCGGACACGTGACATACTATTCGTGTTTAACTCCAACATGCAAGACCTAGAGGCAGGGTGGCCCTGATCTACCACCTCCACCAGCGAGACCAGACACACACACACTCTCTCTCTCTCTCTCTCTCTCTCTCTCTCCCCACACACACATATGCTTTGGTTGGGTGGTGGTAGAGTTAGGAATAAACCTAGCAAATTTAGGGTTTGGTCTTAGAGTGATAAGGTGATGGTTTTTCCATCGACTTGGAATAAGTTCTCATCGCCTCGTTAATTCCGGCGATGCCTCCTCGTATCGCCGGGATGCGTGTGAAAGACGGTATTCTTTCCAGATCTGATTCTTGGGGTATAGCTTTTTCTGCGAACAACGTGGATGTGCGTCTTGATCCTCTGGCTCTAGTTCTCTGACAAGGTTGGCAGCCTTGATTTTGTCGGGGAGCATGTGAGAGTTTTGTTCCCAAGCTAGGGCGTTCCACAACCCCACTTAAGCGTGTTCCACTCTATGGCAGCAATTTGCTGCACAGATGGCGGCTGCCAGTGTCTTATGGCATACATCACTGACTTCTCGACTACTAATTCTACAACTGCCTGGTTTTCAACAAGTTTGTACCGCTAAAATAGCGGCTCAGAGGTGGCGGCTAGGTTTTGCTCATGGCGGGACTTTGTCCCCTGCAAGGACTAGGACGTATTTTTCAATGTCTGTAATGGTGTTTTTGTAGGGGTGCACGTGTGCTTCTTAATATACTAGTAAATGCGTCACGTTAATATTTAGGCAATATATTAATTGCACATGGATATTAGGTATGCTATTATTTGTTTGTTAATCATGTGATTGGTGCAATATTAGGTATCATATTAATTGCACGTTAAACACGTTTAACGCTCGCCATTGGAGCAGTCTAGTTGTTGGATTGACTTAGTTCGATGGCCGAGATTAATTGGATCTGCCCCTCTGGGTCTTTTTATATTGGTATAGATGACCTTTGAGATTTCCATCAGAAAATAGGCGTACATTTATTTTTGGTAGTTTTATATATTTAATGAACAAATATGATATACTTCACCGCGTTTAGTTTTAAAAAAATTCCTTCATGTGAATTTAATTTAATAAAAAATGTCACTTTTCAATAACATATAAAGCGGTAAACAAGACAAATGATAACTGAACATTTCGTACAATGATATAAACAGAAAATGAGGTGCAAACATGAATGGTACTCATTGCAAAACAAATGGAAAAAAATAAGACAAAGTATCAAGAATAAAAATAGACGTAAATCTAAAGCTAAAGAATATAAAATGGAGAGTAAAAACATAAAAAAACACGGAGGAAACATCAAAGAAACTGAAAGAAAATTTAAACAAAGGAAGGCACCCGAATAATGGAATAAATTGGGAAAATAAAGTCAATAAAGCAAGTATTAACTGAACATTTTGTACAATTGTATAAATATAATATGATGTGAAAAAACTATAGCTACTGAAAATAAAGGTAACAAAACATGAGACAAAGAATTACACATACATAGACATAAATCTGAAGCTAAAAAGTAGAAACATCAATCAAAAAAATGAAAAGAGGAGAACAAATAAAAGGAATTGTAACAAAATATAAAAGAAGGAAAAGCACTAGAATAGTGGAATAAAATGATAAAACAAATGGAAGAAAACAAATATTAATATAACATTTTGTACAATAGGTTATAGGTTAAACAAATATGAGATGCAAAAACGAGAGTTCCACGGTAGAAATTAAATACAACAAAAAATAAGATTAATATTTAGGGGAAAATTAGATATAGCAAAAACCAAAAATATATTAGAGGATAAAATATGAAACAAGCTGGAGCAAAATATAGAACAATGGAACAAAATGGGAAAAGAGAAACAAAATGATATGAAAAATAAAACAGATGGGGAAAATGCACCTCATGGGTCCACATCCTAATTATAACCCGACAACTAAAAGTATAAATTCAATATTAATGAAGTGAAATGTATTCATGATTTTTTGTTGTTTTTTGATGACACAGTACATACGCAGGCGCTCATACATACGAGTGTACACTTATATCCCTGTGAACACATATAGGCACACCCTGCCCCAATGAGACGAAGTCATCATAGGTGCCTCGTAGTTGACGGAAATGTCTCATCCCACTGAATGCGTATTAACGGAAATTCTGAAATAAATTCAGAGAATTACAAGCAGCAGAACTTGAACCTTGATGCACTTGGCATACCACTGTTCTCCTAACCATCAAACCACAAGTTGGTTTACGAATGTACACATGCTTCTATCTCTCCTATCACAACCTGAATTTATCAAGGGCATAAGAATTGTTTTTCAACGCATCCGTCGACGTTAGGGAGGCCAACTCAAGGACAACGCTTTGCGCCAAAACGGTTACAGCCTCCACTACCTCAACACACATCGAAGCTTCTACCTGCAAAGGTCGATTAGGGCATCAACACTACTTGCCAGCACCAGCTATGATGACTTCTTGGTCATTTTGCATCACAAAAGCACCAGCCTTCATTGGCGCAACACAAGCTAATGGCCTATGGCTTTCATTTTAGTGAGAGACACTATGTTTCCATTGACTTTCAGTTCTTTGCAGAACAAAAAAAAATCCAGCTGTGAAATTTGGAAACTATCTCCACCTTGCATGTGCAAGGGTGAAGGTGGCGTGTCAAAGCAAAAATCCAAAATAATAAGGTGCGCATCAAGGGAGGCTCCTCGCGCTAGCCACCGCATCTTTTTTACTGTGCTAGCGAGAAAGAAAAAAAAAGTAAGGGGTAAAAAGGAGCGGGCGCTACCGAGGGGAAACGCAATTGAGAAAGACCTAGCCTGGGGTTTCCGCACACTCTTTAACGCCGCCGCCACCTCTCCTCTCTTGATTCTCCTCGCGCCGCCGCGCCTGCTTTGAGCCCCTCCTCTTCTGCGTGCCATCGGCCTCCCTCCTCTGCGTCTCTCCTCGTCGGTCGTCGCTCCGAGTCGCGGATCTCGTCGCAGTGGCCGGACAAGACGAAGATAAGCAGCAGCGTCGGGTCCGTGCAGCGGCCTCCTCCTTGCAAGGGTCGGAAGAGGAAGATGTGCTCTTCCATGGTGTCGAGAGGAGGAGGAGGCGCTTCTCCTGCCAGATGAGTGGCCACCACGTCGCCATCAATGTCAGAGAAGCACCATCCTCGACTAGATCCTGCACCGGCCCACGCAGCGGCGGCTGGTAAGTGGAGGAAGTTGCGATCCGGCGGCTTCACTGTCCTCTATGACAAGTCCAGGTATGCCCTGCTACCACCTCCCTCCGTCCGTGCTTGTTGTGCGCGTGCGTAGTTTCCTCCACTCGTGCGCTCATGGATGGTTGGCTGGCTCTCTGGCTTGAGGATTGATTCGTTTCCACTCTTTGCCCCCCTTTTCCTAGGATACTGGTTTATTACTGTATCACAACAACATGAATGGATCAAATCACTTTCAAGAGTATATGACGCTTCTGTTGCATCTTGTGAAAATAGCAACCTCCCAGCTCTATGTTCTTCCCCATTCGAGATATCTTCACATCGCCATCGACGTCCACCCTCCTCGACAGATCGATCGAGCGAATGTGTGTCGACCACAAGTTGCCCCCTTCCATGTGTTCTCTCTGTCTTTATTTCTCTGAACTTCTCTGACTATTTATATTAGGAGCCAAACTAAATTTGCTTCAGACTGAAATTTGTTTATTTATTCTATGTATTTCGTGTAATATAGTGTGCCCCTTTTAAATTATCCAACAGGTAGTCACCGTCATGATCATGGTGTTAAGCAAGCTAGAATTGGCCTGAGAAGGCTTCTCGAGGAGGCTCCTCGTCAGCAGAATCAGGTGATGATATGGGGGACTTAGAAGACATGTTTCAGCTATGAGCCACGTAACTAAATGTCTCTTGTATGTGTCCAAAAATGAAAGATCTTGAATTATCTCTTTCTGAAATCTTCTGCTCATCTTTCCTCTGCTATTATTTGCTATTTAATGATTTGTCCCACTACTTCAGGGATGAGCATGGACTGTTGTTATGCACTGGATCTTTGTCTAATTGTTGACAGAGCTTCAGGTGATTGCCTATGATTTGGGAAACCACCAATGGTTTACTATCCTGTATTTGCCAAAAGCGGACAAAGTGAGTATGTTTTCTGGAAAGCATTTGCCAAAGAAATTGAAAGGCAGCACTCTTATCAGCTGTCATTTATCTTTTCTTCCGATAAATCCCTGCTTAGTTATTTCTCACAGGAAAGAAGATATATAGGTTGCTCTTGGTTCGCCTACTTTGTACTTATGAGTTATGAGATGTTTCTTTGTTTAGATTGCGGAGTAGTCGTGTGATCTATAAAATGTATTGCATACATACCAAAGAGGGTATTTGGATATGCGAACCGTGTAACAAAAACTGGGATGTGGGCTTTCTAGAACAGGTTGAGGTTCAAATCCTGAAAGTTAGTGATGTAGCCATGAAAATCAGGGAAGCTTCTCTTTTTTTTTTCTTTTATCACATGAAACGAGTGCTATTATCACTTCATTCTTATTTTATTATTCTTTCTACAATGACTGAGTATTCTTTTGAAGTGAGCTTCATTTCTCTATAGTCAGGTCTCTAGCTGGTATTTTCTTAATATTTTCAGCGCCATGAAATGATCAAATTTGATAATTCACATGTATGAAACAACACAACTCAGCTGCTGTGTTCTTGTTTTTTCTATATACTTGCTCCGCACTCCGACAGATCTAAATCCATAAATGCAACAATATTGGGTTGCTCTGTTTGATCTACTATAATTTTCACGCCTATTTTTTAAAATTCTTATTGCTTCATTCACTTGCTGAAGCTCCTACAAACCTATAGAGCCATTGTTCTCCTACCTGGGAGTGGATAGGAAGGATTTGGGTGCCCGCAACGTGGGGCTGAGAAGAAAGGAGGATGTGCGAGGACAACTAGGGGGCGTACTACAACTGCAGCTGATTCGTGTGTGTTGTTTGCTCGATCCAACCCTTCTGTCTGCAGGGCCTGGAGAAGGAATGAAGATGCACACCCTCGGCCACGACTTTGTCCTCTAGGTACAAAAGAGGGATAGACTATAATCAATTGTATTTCTTTAAGTCGGATGGATAACGTGATCCATACAACTGTTCAACTGGCTAAAAAAGAAAATGGTTTTGTTACAAGTCTGTTTGGGATATTTGGTATTTCTTTTTGGGAGATTGGTTCATGATAATCTTAGTATCTTAGTTTTTGCCTTTCCTTTGGAAAAAAGTTAGGCCTGTTCATGATAATCGTAGTTCTTATCTTTCATTGTTTATCTTTAGGTATGCAAAGAAGTTAGCTTGATACAAGTCTTTTTGGGAGATTGGTAACACTGAAATTCGATAAACATTTGCTGAATATACAGTATCGCATGAATCCTTGTATTAGCCTCTTTCCAAATGCTTAGTTTTATGAGAGGAAGATTTTAGATGGTTCAAATGTCCTATCTCCTAGCTATAACAAGGATTATACATGCCTCCTATTTGGCAGCTACACTCTTATAAAATGTCATGGATGGAGGGAAGACAAGGAGGGCACAGGAAACAGTCGACGAAACATGGTTGAAGTTCTTGTTGTTCTGCACCTCATCCAGACCATCTTTTGATGTATGTCTAAACTAAGCCCTCTCTTTTGTTGCAACCTTAGTATATTCTGCCTCGATGTCCTTGGTATTTATTGATTTGTTTCTATATTAAGCGACTTCGCTGATATAACATGGCATCTTTAGAAGCTTATAGGGTCTTCCTTTCTTGTATCTTAATGTTGCATAACTTTCATTGATAGAAAGGTGATCGCACAATAGTTTATGTTCAACAATCCAGTTTGTTACCTGTGTATACCTTGTGTTTTTTAACTCCATCAATCTGGGTTTATGAATTCAGTTCCGTACGTATATTTCTCAGCAAGTCCACTGTCACCTACTTCCTTTTTTAATAGATAATGCTACATTTTTATTTGCAAAACTGAGAACATTAAGTAGATGACATGAAAGATGAAACATAGCTCTATGAGAGTTGTTGGCCACTACATGTACTCACTTTTTATAGTGTTTGTTTTCACCTTCAGAGCTGAAAAGTAATGTTCTGTCAATTGTAAGCTGATAAAAAATCAACTTCAGTTTGCTAAAGAAAGTTCTCTTGCTAGCCTTGTGGAAAATCGACCCCAAAAGATCAGTATAGACTTAACAGTTTAAATTTTTCTGCAGGATGGAAAAGTACAGGCAAAGCGCTCAGCGTCGGTGTGGTCTCTTCGTATAGTCTCAAGTTGATGCTATTAAAGATAGACTTGACAAAAAATACGACACATGTGATGGCTTTCATGTGCGCCTCAAGTCTATTGATGGTTTTCAAGGAGAAGAGGATGATATATTAATACTATCAACGGTACTATCCACTGGCAGTGGAGTTGTTGGGTTTCTTGCTGATAACCAAAGAACAAACATTGCTCTTTCCAGGGCAACGTGAGCATTTTTTTCGCGACTTTATTTATTTTTTACTGTTTAAAGTATGTCAGATTGATAATACTCCCTCTGTTCCTAAATATAAGTCTTTTTAGACATTTTAAATCGAATACAACATAAGGATGTATGTAGACATATTTTAGAATGTAGATTCACTCATTTTGCTCCGTATGTAGTCACTTGTTGGAATTTCTAGAAAGACTTATATTTGGGAACGGAGGGAGTATAATTTATCTAATGGATGCTTTGTTTGATGCAGGCACTGTCTTTGGATTGTTGATAATGTTCATACGCTGTACTAAAGTGGAACTGTCTGGACATACCTTGTTTCTGATGCTCAAAGATGTAAATGTGATTTCAATTCCACTAATGGCTCGGCCTTACGTAAGTTGGTTCTGCAAGTAAAGAAAGACCTTGATGAACATGAGGATGTTCTTCTTAATGCTGATCCGGCTGTTTTCAGCAGTACCAGATGTAAGGTAAGTAACATAGTGATGTTCAATCAGTTTGACTTTGACCATACTTTCATCTGCTCCCTCTACGTGTGCTTTTCTTTCCCTCCTTATCTTTTTGTTAGTAGTTTAGGTTGTAGCTTTCTCCTCTGTTTGTTGGCTTGGCTTCCCCTTGGGTGGCTGCCAATTTCATGCATGAGCTGCTAGGTTGTAGATTTAGAAGATTTTCAGGGACATGTGCTATTTTCAGGGACATGCCCTTTTACTTATGTTTTCAATTTGCTTATAAACTATTTGCAGTTCCATCTGCTTCTCATAGTTTCTACAGTCTTCAAATTCAACTTATGTTAGAGGTCTCAGTTCTTATAACATATGGTACTCGATTGATCATCATGTGTATTGTATAAACATAGAATGATCCACTGAGTGCACTATGCTCTTGCATATTGTTGATGTTAATGTTGAATTATGATCAAGAATACTTGGCATGAGATGTTCCTGCATCTGAACTAACGGGAAAACCAACGAAAGCCTACCTTTTTGTTCTTTGCAGTGTGACATGGTGATCCACAACAATGTTATCCAACTACAATTGTAGGCAAGCACTGCTGCACATTTGCTTAATGCTTCTGAAAGTTTGTAATATTCAGAGACCTCGTCCCCTCCCCTGCATACAGAGATGGAATTTCTTGGCTGAGCAAGTTAAGGCCGTGACCAAAGACTACCCCAGACTGAAGCTCACTCAAGGGAGGAAGGTGAGTTATTTATTTAGCTAACCCATGTCCTGCTGCTAATGAACTCAGCCGTTTACCATAGCATTAGTTGACCTTTCCCTCGCAAAGATCGAAACCTTCATTTGTTTATATAGGTCTTTGAGCTCTGGACGAGCATTACATGGGACAAGGGTAAGGCTCTGGATTTCCTGCATGAATTGCTAGGTTGCTAGGTATGCACACAATGCCCATACATATATACATATATCTTGTTCATGTCAGTGTCATGAAAATCGTTTTCGACCAGTCCCAGTTTCTTTGTATTCACTTGTGTTTCACATCACTGTCGTAGAAAATTATGGCGCTGACACTCTGCCCGTTGTGCCTCTCCAGGATTAGCCAACTGAAGCGACGTCCTGCCGTTGTATATCGGCGACGACCACACCAACAGGATTCTGGTGGCCATGTGCCCCAAGAAGAGCAGCACATCTTACTCACTCCAGGACCCAGCCAAGGGTGAAGGTGGCGTGTCAAAGCAAAAATCCAAAACAATAAGGTGTGCATCAAGGAGGGTTGTTCGCGCGTGCCACGTGGGCGGAGGCGCACTATGCGGCGCAGCCAATGGAAGGAGCAGAGGTCTCGCGCTATCAGCGTCGAGAGAGAGAGAGAAAAAAGGGCAAAGAGCGCCAGCCCCACGCCCCCACCAGCCCCAGATTCGTTCCACATCCCACGATTCCTTGCCCTCTCCCTCTTTCTGGATGACCTCCCCCACCGCCGCCGCCATCGACGCCCTCTCGCACAGCCTGCGCCACCACGCCTTCTCTTCTCCCCTCTCCTTTCCCCATCCACCAGCGACCTCCTCCCATTCCCCTCTCGCAGGTTGAGCAGCAGGCTGCGTGGGCACGTCGTGGCAGGAGGCGGAGCGGAGCGGATCTGCGTCAATCACCACAGGTCGTCGCCGTTCTTCCGCTCGAGGCTGCCCTCGTCCACGTACTCCTCGCCACCAAGGGTGGACGCCGGTGAGGCCACCCTTCCCTCCACGCACAGATACCCCCCCGCCCCCTTCCATGCCCTCTAGCTTCCCCTAATTTAGCTCTCTTCCCTGACCATGTCTATCTTCTACACATAGAGAGCCGTGGTGGCTGGACACCAGGGTACCAAATTGAAGGCTAAATAAGCATATCTGTCCAATTCTCAAACTAGATTTAATGAAGGATTGCAGTTCATTACACTCAAATTATGGATATGGATCCATCCTTCTGTGCTAGATGAAGGGGTGGATGTAATAAGAATTGTATGTGACAAAACGGGTGCTTCCTCTAGGTATTTTTTGTAGCATCCTAATGTATAGTATACCTACCTTTTACGGGCGTCGAATCTTTTTCCATGACTAGATTGGCTCTTTCACTTTTCTCCTGTCCATGCTTTTCCAAATATTTCACATCTGATGTTCTGCTTCCGCGTGTCTATATCACGGTGCGCACTGCCCATGAAGCTTCAGATGAACCAATTTACTTTGAGCGGTGCATTCCACAATAGCGGCTCTCACATTTTTTTCACATGTTTTAAAATATGCATATTTTGATGTAATGGTTGCAGTAACAGAGCTGAATCACTCGTTGTATGCTACTTCATATTTGCATGTATATATCCCCTTTCTTACAAGCTACCATAGGGCATGCATCACGCTTTAAGTTTATACTACAATAATTATTCCCAGATTGAATTTTGTGTCCACTATAGAATCTTCAAAAAAGAAGTCCAAGAAAAACTAAACGGTCAACTTAATGGGACTTAATATATCCAAAAGGCACATGACTCAAGTTCCATTACTTACATTTAACATCTCACTTGCTGCACTCATCTTCTGTTTAGCTCTGCTTTGCCATCTAGCTTCACTTAGCATTTTATTCTGATTGCACAATCTATGCTGTTCAAGCATGATTATCTCCTACATAAACATGCTCCATTACATGCTTTTACAAAGCTGAATCAAAATAAACTACCTTCGTTTAAGAAATTGTTTTCACACTGACAGGAGACATGTAACTCAGAGCATTTCATTTTCATCCACTGCTCTGTATCTTCGCCTTTCATGTTACAATTAAATTCATCCACTGCAGTATTAACTATTTTCCCTTGCCACAGAAAAGAAATGGCAAGGAAACAGAGGGCGCAGGACTACTAGAGGCAAAGACAGACGGACGCGGTTGGAGCAGTATGGCAGCGTCGATGGGGATAGAGGAGCGCACAGAGATGCTGCGGAGCACTGCTGATGAGCTTGTCAGCAGGACGAGCTGCTCCCACTTCTGCACGGCAACCCCGGCCCGTCTGCTTCGACAGGTTTGAGCCCTCCGTCACCGACCGCGTGCACATCTGGCAGGTCAATAATAAATTAATAATTTTCCAACTCTCAACTTCCCAGCCAGCCAAGTTGCTCTTGCTGCAAATTTCTTTGTTTCTACCACATCAGAATGGCTGACACACGCCCTTGCCTTCTCATTGTTTGTTTCTACCAAATTGTAAGGGTGTTGGGAAGGTGATCAATGTGAACAAGATGGTGAGGGCCAGATGCAGAGTAAAAATCCTAATAGCGGACCAGAGGACCGGAGTGAAGGACTCGGCAAGATCAGGGACGTCGGTCGCCAATTCACCGTGATCGAGATCAGCGTCGTAACCAGAGAGCAGCTGGACCATGACAAGGACGTCGCCATCGGCTAATCCGCCATGTGGGATTATTGTTTGACCTTTCACAGTTCCTCCAGGTGTCCGTAACATCAAGCATAATTTTGATGTTTCTTAACCTTTTGCATTCTACTCTAATCAGTTAAGTTAGGCCTATGAACAAGAAGTTTTTCTTATACTATTAGTTATGAATTTTGTTTTGTTATCTTCCTGATTCAATGTGATTAGCACAATACTAAATTTGCCGGTTACTAACTGATACTTATGTGTGATACTTTTAGTGTGTGCTGGCAGATTAATCTAAAGCATCAAGATCTGTAAGTGCTCGTGGGTCCTCAAGGTGCTGGTTCGTGAGCTCAGTTTGTTTGGGACATCGAAGGTTATCTTGGGCGATGTGCATCAACAAAGAAGTTTACAATTGTGTAAGTTCCCACTAGCACTCGATCTAGAATGCTTCCACTATCAGATCTTTAAAATTTTGGAACCGATGAGTATAGCCCATTATTTTCGTAACCATGATAAAGAAATTGATACCTAGCTCATGTGTGTGCATCATACATATCGAATGCATCTTGAGAATGGGCAGTGCATCTTTTCCATTGAATAGAAGTTATATTTCCATGATAAGGATGCTCCATTTTGTTGTTGTTCTCCTGCATAGCAGGGCGTACTCTTTGGAAGTTCATGTTTTTGGTATTGTGATGGATATTTAGATATTTGCCCCTCCAACTACTGGAAAGATTTAACAAAATTATGTCATCACAATCTAACTTTATATAAAAGTTGATCAGGATATGCACATATCTATGTGTTTAACTAATTTAATCCATAAATTTGTTTTTTTACTAGAGAACATCTCTTTTTGTACAATCCCGAAGATCTGCTCATATATCAAGTGTGTTTCTTTATTGTTTTTGTGCAGAATGAGATTGTTTTGAGGACAAATCTACCGACCGAGGAGCACACTAGCCAGGTATACACAGGAGAAGTGTATGAACTGTCTGTGCAAACCATATGTGAATCTGAACCTTTCGTAGTGGAGGCATTAATCGCCAACTTGAAGTACATAGCACCGCATCCCAACAGTAAAACCAGGGAGAAATGATCTAGGTTGGAATATGGGGTCAATGTTAGAGAAGACGGTGAAGCATTCATGTGCATGTGCAAGGAGCAGGAGATCCTGTGTTGCCATGCCGTCAAGGTAATATTCTCTTGGTCCTACTATATCTGCATACTTACTGTTAGCTGCTATATGTACATACAACCTTCAATACTTTCCAACTTCAATTTTGTCAGGTGATGATCCACCTGGGCGTGCGTGAGATACCAAGGTTACATGTTGTGCCACCAAGTCGCCACAGAGCCCCGGTGAACCGCAAATGGATAGTGAGCTATGGAAGCACTCCGTGATGCATGTTAAGTTCTGAGACCTAGCGCATGAACCTTGTGATGATGAAGGGTCCTGGGCCTACAAAGTTGTCATGAAGGGCCTTGACAGACTGGACCCAAACCTAGCCACACCAAAGGCCATGCCCCGGCACTACAACAAGCCAACATTACGGTAGCCGAGGATCCTCATTTATTCCAAAAGGTGCCGAATATGGTTGACTAACTCCAGTCCATGAGTAAGTGAGTTCAATGTTATATTCTTGTTTGTTACGGGTGTGATTACCTTTTTTCTATTTGGCTTTATATACCATTAAAAGCCATGCTATTCCTACCACAACTTACTGAAAGCTTTTATGGGAAACTTTTTATGGGTTATTTTCAGTATTTATACTTGTTGTAGGTAAAGGGCATAGATTCAACTTACTATATATGTCTATTACGAACAGAGTTCCCTGGAAATGTGTCAAAACAAATAGCTGATAACCGGCAATTTTCCACCAATGGAAGCCCCGTGTAATTTAGGTACCATTTGCTCCCTTGGATTTTGCTATTTAGCTCTGTCATGTTAAATGTTATGCGGCTTGCTAATGTTATATATTTAGTCGCTTATATGATGTCTGTTTGGTCGTTGCTCTAGCCTCAGACCCAAGAAATTTGTGTGTTTGTCCATTTGACCAAAATAATCTCTGTTGCTTTAAAGTCCAGTAAACAAAAAAACAACTTCGATGCATGTCCATGCCTTTCAGTTTCACTTGCATCCAATAAATATAATTATGACACTTGTTGTCTTGCTATGTTGTTCAATTATCGCCAGGATGTTAACAAGCCCATTATATATCCTAGGTAAACCACATGATATTGTTTTCTAATCACATGTTTTTCCTACACAAACTATACAAGTTTTATGAGCTTGCTTCACTACTATATGCAAAGGTATCATTTAAAAGGAATTATGGGCTTCATATATGCTCCAGTATCATAGTATTTTTTCCATGGTTCATGGCAATAATTTCTCTACTTGGGATTCCATAGAATTCTTTTGGTCTGCTTAGTTGCGTTTTTACAGTTGAAAAATAATAAATTAACAAGACCTTTTATGCATAATTATGTTGCCATGATATGCATAATTATGGCAGTTAGCATAGTGACTTTGACACTTTTTAGATATGCTCCAACCTTGAGTTTACTCAATCTCACATTAGCCTATTGTGTTTGAAATTTGCTTACATGAAAACAGATGTTGAATTTTCCTTTGATTTATCATTTGTCAGCTTTTATCTTTTTGATATTTGCATGGGATGGACTTGAACTTCACTCTTGCTAAAGCCCTGTATGCGATTTTGTTTGAGTTACTTGTAGAACAAATTAACAAGGCTTTTTAGTTGGCAAGCATCGAGCTGGGTGGTCAATCAGTTTCCCCCTGCATCTGTAAAGTGGCAGAAGAAGGCTACGATGGTTGTGCTCAGGGCGCTGCGGCCTCCATCCCCGCACCGTCTTTGTCACATGCAGCATCCGACTTATCTCCTCACAGCAGGAGTGGCTCTTCAAGGAGAATGAGATTGAGGATGGAGGCACTTTACCCGCATGATGACGATGCATAAAAGTCACGTCGGCGGCTCCTGCGGGTTGGCGTTGGCCGCCAACAATGATGAGGTCGGCGGCTTTGACGTGGTGGTCATCGACCTTACCTCTGAAAGGAATTAGTAATTTTTTCTTTGGTTTTTAGTTATTATTATGCTCGGTGTCCCGCTTCTGCGTTGTAAAAATAAAGTCCGTGTCCGCTTTGATAAATACAGATGTCCACGGACTTAGTTGGCGGTATCAGTTTGTGTTGGGTAACGTAGTAATTTCAAAAATTTTCCTACGAACACGCAAGACCATGGTGATGGCATAGCAACGAGAGGGGAGAGTGTCCGTCCACGTACCCTCGTAGACCGAAAGCGGAAGCGTTATATCAACGCGGTTGATGTAGTCGTACGTCTTCACGATCCGACCGATCCAAGCACCGTTACTCCGGCACCTCCGAGTTCTTGGCACACGTTCAGCTCGATGACGATCCCCGGGCTCCGATCCAGCAAAGCGTCGGGGAGGAGTTCACAAGACGACGGCGTGGTGACGATCTTGATGTTCTACCGTCGCAGGGCTTCGCCTAAGCACCGCTACAATATGACCGAGGTGGAATATGGTGGAGGGGGGCACCGCACACGGCTAAGGAACGATCACGAAGATCAACTTGTGTGTTCATGGGGTGCCCCCTGCCCCCGTATATAAAGGAGGGAGGGAGGAGGAGGCCGGCCCTCTACTATGGCGCGCCATGGGGAGTCCTACTCCCACCGGGAGTAGGATTTCCCTTTTCCTAGTCCAACTAGGAACCCTTCCATGTATTAGGAGTAGGAGAGAAGGAAAGGGAAGGGAAAAGGAGAAGGAAGGAAGGGCGCCTCCCTAGTCCAATTCGGACTAGTCCAAGGGAGGGTGGCGGCCACCCTTTGGCCCTTTTCTCCTTTCCCGTATGGCCCATTAAGGCCCAATACGAATTCCCGTAACTCTCCGGTACTCCGAAAAATACCCGAATCACTCGGAACCTTTCCGAACTCCGAATATAGTCGTCCAATATATCGATCTTTACATCTCGACCATTTCGAGACTCCTCGTCATGTCCCCGATCTCATCCGGGACTCCGAACTCCTTCGGTACATCAAAACTCATAAACTCATAATAAAAGCATCGAAACCTTGTTGCAAGCGTGCGGACCCTACGGGTTCGAGAACTATGTAGACATGACCTAGAACTATTCTTGGTCAATAACCAATAGCGGAACCTGGATGCCCATATTGGCTCCTACATATTCTACGAAGATCTTTATCGGTCAAACCGCATAACAACATACTTTGTTCCCTTTGTCATCGGTATGTTACTTGCCCGAGATTCGATCGTCGGTATCCAATACCTAGTTCAATCTCATTACCGGCAAGTCTCTTTACTAGTTCCGTAATACATCATCTCGCAACTAACTCATTAGTTGCAATGCTTGCAAGGCTTAAGTGATGTGCATTACCGAGAGGGCCCAGAGATACCTCTCCGACATTCGGAGTGACAAATCCTAATCTCGAAATCGCCAACCCAACATCTGCCTTTGGAGACACTTGTAGTACTCCTTTATAATCACCCGATTCGTTGTGACGTTTGGTAGTACCAAAGTGTTCCTCCGTAAACGGGAGTTGCATAATCTCATAGTCATAGGAACATGTATAAGTCATGAAGGAAGCAATAGCAACATACTAAACGATCGTGTGCTAAGCTAACGGAATGGGTCATGTCAATCAGATCATTCAACTAATGATGTGACCTTGTTAATCAAATAACAACTCCTTGTTCATGGTTAGGAAACATAACCATCTTTGATTAACAAGCTAGTCAAGTAGAGCCATACTAGTGACATACTGTTTGTCTATATATTCACACATGTATTATGTTTCGGGTTAATACAATTCTAGCATGAATAATAAACATTTATCATGATATAAGGAAATAAATAATAACTTTATTATTGCCTCTAGGGTATATTTCCTTCAGTCTCCCACTTGCACTAGAGTCAATAATCTAGATCACATCACCATGTGATTAACATCGATAGTTCACATCATCATGTGATTAACACCCATAGTTCACATCGCCATGTGACCAAGACCCAAAGGGTTACTAGATTCAGTAATCTAGTTCACATCGCTATGTGATTAACACCCAAAGAGTACTAAGGTGTGGTCATGTTTTGCTTGTGAGATAATTTTAGTCAACGGGTCTGTCACATTCAGAGCCGTAAGTATTTTGCAAATTTCTATGTCTACAATGCTCTGCACGGAGCTACTCTAGCTAATTGCTCTCACTTTCAATATGTATCTAGATCGAGACTTAGAGTCATCCAGATTTAGTGTTAAAACTTGCATCGACGTAACCCTTTACGACGAACCTTTTTTCACTTCCATAATCGAGAAACATATCCTTATTCTACTAAGGATAATTTTGACCGCTGTCCAGTGATCTACTCCTAGATCACTATTGTACTCCCTTGCCAAACTCAGTGTAGGGCATACAATAGATCTGGTACACAGCATGGCATACTTTATAGAACCTATGGCCAAGGCATAGGGAATGACTTTCATTCTCTTTCTATCTTCTGCCGTGGTCGGGTTTTGAGTCTTACTCAATTTCACACCTTGTAACACAGGCAAGAACTCTTTCTTTGACTGTTCCATTTTGAACTACTTCAAAATCTTGTCAAAGTATGTACTCATTGAAAAAACTTATCAAGCGTCTTGATCTGTCTCTATAGATCTTGATGCTCAATATGCAAGCAGCTTCACCGAGGTCTTTCTTTGAAAAACTCCTTTCAAACACTCCTTTATGCTTTGCAGAATAATTCTACATTATTTCCAATCTACAATATGTCATTCACATATACTTATCAGAAATGCTGTAGTGCTCCCACTCACTTTCTTGTAAATACAGGCATTTCCAAAAGTCTGTATAAAACCATATGCTTTGATCAACACATCAAAAGCGTATATTCCAACTCTGAGATGCTTGCACCAGTCCATTGATGGATCGCTGGAGCTTGCACATTTTGTTAGCACCTTTAGGATTGACAAAACCTTCTGGTTGCATCATATACAACTCTTCTTTAATAAATCCATTAAATAATATAGTTTTGACATCCATTTGCCAGATTTCATAAAATGTGGCAATTGCTAACATGATTCGGACAGACTTAAGCATCGCTACAGTTGAGAAAATCTCATTGTAGTCAACACCTTGAACTTGTCGAAAACCTTTTTGTGACAAGTCGAGCTTTGTAGACAGTAACACCACTATCAGTGTCCGTCTTCCTCTTGAAAATCCATTTATCTACATGGCTTGCTGATCATCGAGCAAGTCAATCAAAGTCCATACTTTGTTCTCATACATGGATCCTATCTCAGATTTTATGGCCTCAAGCCATTTCATGAATCTGGGCTCATCATCGCTTCCTCATAGTCCGTAGGTTCATCATGGTCTAGTAATATGACTTCCGAACATGATTACCGTACCACTCTGATGCGGATTTTACTCTGGAAGACCTACGAGGTTTGGCAGCAACTTGATCTGAAGTTTTATGATCATCATCATTAACTTCCTCACTAATTGGTGTAGGAATCACCGAACTGATTTCTGTGATGAACTACTTTCCAATAAGGGAGAAGGTACAATTACCTCATCAAGTTCTACTTTCCTCCCACTCACTTCTTTCGAGAGAAACTTCTTCTCTAGAAAGGATCCATCTTAGCAACGAAAAACTTGCCTTCGGATCTGTGATAGAAGGTGTACCCAATAGTCACCTTTGGGTATTCTATGAAGACGCACTTCTCCGATTTGGGTTAGAGCTTATCAGGTGAAAACTTTTTCACATAAGCATCACAACTCCAAACTTTAAGAAACGACAACTTAGGTTTACTGCTAAACCATAGTTCATACGGTGTCATCTCAACGGATTTTAGATGGTGCCCTATTAAACGTGAATGCAGCTGTCTCTAATGCATAACCCCAAAACGATAGTGGTAAATCGGTAAGATACATCATAGATCGCACCATATCAAAATAAAGTACGGTTACGACGTTCGGACACACCATAACGTTGTGGTGTTCCAGGTGGCGTGAGCTGTGAAACTATTCCACATTGTTTTCATTGAAGGCCAAACTCGTAACTCAAATATTCATCTCCACGATCAGATCGCAGAAACTTTATTTTCTTGTTGCGATGATTTTCCACTTTACTCTGAAATTCTTTGAACCTTTCAACTATTTCAGACTTATGCTTCATTAAGTAGATATACTCATATCTGCTCAAATCATCTTGTGAAGGTCAGAAAATAACGATACTTGCCGTGAGCTTTAACACTCATCGGACCGCATACATCAGTATGTATTATTTCCAATAAGTCATTTGCTCGCTCCATTGTTCCGGAGAACAGAGTCTTTAGTCATCTTGCCCATAAGGCATGGTTCGCAAGCATCAAGTGATTCATAATCAAGTGATTCCAAAATCCCATCAACATGGAGTTT
The DNA here is from genome assembly GCA_021605145.1 of Aegilops bicornis. NCBI lineage: Eukaryota > Viridiplantae > Streptophyta > Magnoliopsida > Poales > Poaceae > Aegilops > Aegilops bicornis. The sequence continues at coordinate 814,779,756 of CM038673.1, forward strand.
CTTCATGCGCTTTACACCAATATGACCTAAACGGCAGTGCCACAAATAAGTTGCACTATCATTATTAACTTTGCATATTTTGGCATCAATATTATGAATATGTGTATTACTACGATCGAGATCCAATAAACTATTTTCATTGGGTGTATGACCATCGAAGGTTTTATTCATTTAAACAGAACAACAATTATTCTTTGACTTTAAATGAATAACCGTTTTGCAATAAACATGATCAAATCATATTCATGCTCAACGCAAACACCAAATAACATTTATTTAGGTTTAACACTAATCCCGAAAGTATAGGGAGTGTGCGATGATGATCATATCAATCTTGGAACTACTTCCAACACTCATCGTCACTTCCCCTTCAACTAGTTTCTGTTCATTCTGCAACTCCTGTTTGAGTTACTACTCTTAGCAACTGAACCAGTATCAAATACCGAGGGGTTGCTACGAACACTAGTAAAATACACATCAATAATCTGTATATCAAATATACCTTTGTTCACTTTGCCATCCTTCTTATCCGCCAAATACTTGGGGTAGTTCCGCTTCTAGTGACCAGTTCCATTGCAGCAAAAGCACTTAGTCTCGTGCTTAGGTCCAGACTTGGGCTTCTTCACTCGAGCAGCAACTTGCTTGCCGTTCTTCTTGAAGTTCCCTTCTTCCCTTTGCCCTTTTCCTTGAGACTAGTGGTCTTGTCAATCATCAACACTTGATGCTCTTTCTTGATTTCTACCTTCGTCGATTTCAACATCACGAAGAGCTCGGGAATCGTTTTCGTCATCCCTTGCATACTATAGTTCATCACGAAGTTCTAGTAACTTAGTGATGGTGACTAGAGAATTCTGTCAATCACTTTCTTATCTGGAAGATTAACTCCCACTTGATTCAAGCGATTGAAGTACCCAGACAATCTGAGCACATGCTCACTAGTTGAGCGATTCTCCTCCATCTTTTAGCTATAGAACTTGTTGAAGACTCCATATCTCTCAACTCGGGTATTTGCTTGAAATATTAACTTCAACTCCTGGAACATCTCATATGGTCCATGACGTTCAAAACGTCTTTGAAGTCCCGATTCTAAGCCGTTAAGTATGGTGCACTAAACTATCAAGTAGTCATCATATTGAGCTAGCCAAACGTTCATAACGCCTGCATTTGCTCCTGCAATAGGTCTGTCACCTAGCGGTGCATTAAGGACATAATTCTTACAGGCAGCAATGAGGATAAACCTCAGATCACGGATCTAATCCGCATCATTGCTACTAACATTTTTCAACATAATTTTTCTCTAGGAACATATCAAAACAAACATATAAAAGCATAGGAAAGCAACAACGCGAGCTATTGATCTACAACATAATTTGCAAAATACTACCAGGACTAAGTTCATGATAAATTAAAGTTCAATTAATCATATTACTTAAGAACTCCCACTTAGACAGACATCTCTCTAGTCATCTAAGTGATTACGTGATCCAAATCAACTAAACCATGTCCGATCATCACGTGAGATGGAGTAGTTTCAATGGTGAACATCACTATGTTGATCATATCTACTATATGATTCACGTTCGACCTTTCGGTCTCCGTGTTCCGAGGCCATATCTGTTATATGCTAGGCTCGTCAAGTTTAACCTGAGTATTCTGCGTGTGCAAAAACTGGCTTGCACCCGTTGTAGATGGACGTAGAACTTAACACACCCGATCATCACGTGGTGTCTGGGTACTACTTACTTTTGCAACGGTGCATACTCAGGTAGAACACTTCTTGATAATTTTTAGTGAGAGATCATATTATAATGCTACCGTCAAAAAAAGCAAGATAAGATGCATAAAGGTTAAACATCACATGCAATCAATATAAGTGATATGATATGGCCATCATCATCTTGTGCTTGTGATCTCCATCTCCGGCACCGTCATGATCACCATCGTCACCGCGCAACACCTTGATCTCCATCATAGCATCGTTGTCGCCTCGCCAACTATTGCTTCTCGACTATCGCTACCGCTTAGTGATAAAGTAAAGCAATTACATGGCGTTTGCATTTCATACAATAAAGCGACAACCATATGGCCCCTGCCAGTTGCCGATAACTCGGTTACAAAACATGATCATCTCATACAATAAAATATAGCATCACGTCTTGACCATATCACATCACAACATGCCCTGCAAAAACAAGTTAGACGTCCTCTACTTTGTTGTTGCAAGTTTTACGTGGCTGCTACGGGCTGAGTAAGAACCGTTCTCACCTACGCATCAAAACCACAACGATACTTCGTCAAATAGACTCCGTTTTAACCTTCTCAAGGACCGGGCGTAGCCACACTCGGTTCAATTAAAGTGAGAGAGACAGACACCCGCCAGCCACCTTTAAGCACGAGTGCTCGTAACGGTGAAATCAGTCTCGCGTAAGCGTACGCGTAATGTCGGTCCGGGCCGCTTCATCTCACAATACCGCTGAACCAAAGTATGACATGCTGGTAGGCAGTATGACTTGTATCGCCCACAACTCACTTGTGTTCTACTCGTGCATATGACATCAACGCATAAAACCAGGCTCGGATGCCACTGTTGGGAAACGTAGTAATTTCAAAAAATTTCCTACGAACACGCAAGACCATGGTGATGGCATAGCAACGAGAGGAGAGTGTCCGTCCACGCACTCGTGAGACCGAAAGCGAAGCGTTATATCAACGCGGTTGATGTAGTCGTACGTCTTCACGATCCGACCGATCCAAGCACCGTTACTCCGGCACCTCCGAGTTCTTGGCACACGTTCAGCTCGATGACGATCCCCGGGCTCCGATCCAGCAAAGCGTCGGGGAGGAGTTCCACAAGACGACGGCGTGGTGGACGATCTTGATGTTCTACCGTCGCGAGGGCTTCGCCTAAGCACCGCTACAATATGACCGAGGTTGAATATGGTGGAGGGGGGCACCGCACACGGCTAAGGAACGATCACGAAGATCAACTTGTGTGTTCATGGGGTGCCCCCTGCCCCCGTATATAAAGGAGGGAGGGAGGAGGAGGCCGGCCCTCTACTATGGCGCCATGGGAGTCCTACTCCCACCGAGTAGGATTCCCCTTTTCCTAGTCCAACTAGGAACCCTTCCATGTATTAGGAGTAGGAGAGAAGGAAAGGGAAGGGAAAAGGAGAAGGAAGGAAGGGGGCGCCCCCCCTCCCTAGTCCAATTCGGACTAGTCCAAGGGGAGGGCGGCGGCCACCCTTTTGGCCCTTTTTCTCCTTTCCCGTATGGCCCATTAAGGCCCAATACGAATTCCGTAACTCTCCGGTACTCGAAAAATACCCGAATCACTCGGAACTTTTCCGAACTCCGAATATAGTCGTCAGTATATCGATCTTTACGTCTCGACCATTTCGAGACTCCTCGTCATGTCCCCGATCTCATCCGGGACTCCGAACTCCTTCGGTACATCAAAACTCATAAACTCATAATAAAACTGTCATCGAAACCTTAAGCGTGCGGACCCTACGGGTTCGAGAACTATGTAGACATGACCTAGAACTATTCTTGGTCAATAACCAATAGCGGAACCTGGATGCCCATATTGGCTCCTACATATTCTACGAAGATCTTTATCGGTCAAACCGCATAACAACATACTTTGTTCCCTTTGTCATCGGTATGTTACTTGCCCGAGATTCGATCGTCGGTATCCAATACCTAGTTCAATCTCGTTACCGGCAAGTCTCTTTACTCGTTCCGTAATACATCATCTCGCAACTAACTCATTAGTTGCAATGCTTGCAAGGCTTAAGTGATGTGCATTACCGAGAGGGCCCAGAGATACCTCTCCGACATTCGGAGTGACAAATCCTAATCTCGAAATACGCCAACCCAACATCTGCCTTTGGAGACACCTGTAGTACTCCTTTATAATCACCCAGTTACGTTGTGACGTTTGGTAGTACCCAAAGTGTTCCTCCGGTAAACGGAGTTGCATAATCTCATAGTCATAGGAACATGTATAAGTCATGAAGGAAGCAATAGCAACATACTAAACGATCGTGTGCTAAGCTAACGGAATGGGTCATGTCAATCAGATCATTCAACTAATGATGTGACCTTGTTAATCAAATAACAACTCCTTGTTCATGGTTAGGAAACATAACCATCTTTGATTAACAAGCTAGTCAAGTAGAGGCATACTAGTGACATACTGTTTGTCTATATATTCACACATGTATTATGTTTCCGGTTAATACAATTCTAGCATGAATAATAAACATTTATCATGATATAAGGAAATGAATAATAACTTTATTATTGCCTCTAGGGCATATTTCCTTCAGTTTGGTGATCCACGTTGAAGATGCCCTAATCTCCTTGTATTTAAGTGTCATTTAGTATTTAGCTTTTCTAAAATTTGTAAAGCAATTTCTTACTTTCATATGATGTCTATGTGTTAACAAGATAGCAAAAAAGCAATTGGCATGGGCGGCTACCAACCTAGCACCGCCCAGCTTTCACTCAGGGGGCGCCACCGGGTGGCACCCCAACCCCTAGTGGTGATCAAGGGGCGACTCGTGCCCAGTCTCCTCGACGCAGGCACCCCCATCCCAACCCCCACCGACGATGTTCGTCCCTGTCGGCCAAAGTCCTGACATGGGTTAGCAGCGGCTGGGTGGTTTCATAGCCCCTTCTCTCCCACTCTCACTTCTCTCCGCCTAAAGCTTGTGTGGGTCACCAGCACCCAGCAGTGGGGCTTCCCGTCATGACAGCGAAGGTCTGTCGCCTGGACCAGTGGTTCTGGCGGCCCGGATACCCGATGATGTGCCTCGCTTAGGCTTGGGGGCACACCAACCTAGAGCTAGCTCTGGCGCATATCCGTGGCCCAACGGGGCTCTTCGGCCGATTTCGTGGTTCCAGCTTTGGGGTTGTGACCGCGCCCTCCTCGCGAGTTGTGTTCATCGCTAGGTGCGCTGGTGGATGTCTGGCCCGGCCTTGGGCCGGGGGCTTACTCCCGAGGTGCGTGTACGTGCCCGGCCAGTCGCTGGGTTCATAATAAACGACTTATATTTTGGTACGGAGGTGGTATGACATAAAAAAGTCTATAATAATAACAACAAAACTAATTCTTTGGCTTTCAACGTCGATAGATGGAGAAAATATTAAAATTCGACCTGTTTCTCTTGCACTCCTGCACAAGTTTTATAGCGAGCCAATGCAAACCACACTCAAAATTGACTGGATGTTACACTAGATTGATAAAAAAAATTAGGGAATGAAGATAATCCTCTATTCTTTACTAACAATTCGAAGAAACATACATTAATAAACACTCACAAGAAACTATCAGACGATGGCCGAAATGCGCACAACCCCGTCGCCGACTTGTCTGCAGATGGCAGATTCGCCGAGTGTGTACTGGGAAGGACGACATAGGCAGGCTAAGCAGATCAATCAGCGAGAGGCGGCGATCCGCGAGGGTCGAAAAATGATGACGGCATGCCGTGTGGCGTTGCCCAAGTTACACGATGCGGCAGTTGAATCAGCGGAATCACAGCCTCGAGGCGCTTGCTTTTTTTTTTGAGCGATCAAGGCGCTGGCTCGGTGTCCTGGACTTCGATCAATCGGCCACCATTAAGAGCCTCGAGGATAAGGCCAAGTAGCAGAGTACCAGCCCAACATAGGCCTAAGTGGCGCTGAATCTTTCTTTTCATCGTTTCTACGTACAAACTAGACTGACATACGATCTATAAAGGCACACAGGAGCTTATATACTGGAACTTTTCTGCACAAAACATTGGGTATGCATTGCATACCCTTGCATTAGCCTAGCTCCCCCGGCACCGCAGTGCCAATATATGAGGACATTGACCTTTTATTATCCCACAATAATATATGCTCCCTACGTAAAGAAATATAAGTAATGATCTAAACACTCTTATATTTATTTATGAAGGGAATAGAACAGAAGATGTCTCTGACAATCCTCGAAAAGGTCCTAAGAAGAAAATAATGGAAAAGGATATCAATCTTTGTTTATCGATCCAGCTTATTTGATTGGGTGCATGAAAGACTCAAGGCTCCCAGTGCCGATTTAGCGTCAAGTGATGATCGGCAGTTGACGCACGAGCATTTGCCATGGTCGCAGAACCCGAAACGGTAGCCTTCAGCGCCACATTGTTGGGCACATGCTTGCTCGCCGACGGAAAGCGGCTCTCCAGGACTGTGTGTCACGCAAAGCGCCGCATTATTGCAACCATACCTGGACGGCATATTCATTAAATAGAAAAAGTGAGCGTGGTTACCCTTAAAAGAATATATTTTTTATTTCCAGAAAAAATATATCTGTTATTATAAGATAAAATACAGTAGAAACTTAAGATCATTTGTCATTGTACGTAAAATCTTATGACATATAAAAGAGATCTTTAGATTCTAAAAAAAAAGACATCTTTGAAGACTTAAATGCAATTCTATTTATATGATTATTGGAAGGGGCAAAAGAAATTTGACAGGAAGATCGCAAGGAGGAGTGCATGTTATGGTAATATATATTAATATCGCTTCATGTAATAGCATAAAAGTCTGGTGCTGAACTAGCACATGTTAGAATTTTCCCAAGTGTTTTCACGCAAAAAATAAATCCCAAGTGTTCCTCACATGAACACATGAGAAAAGAGAGATTGAGAACAACGGCAGTAGGTTTCCCGAGAGATTTGGACTGTTGTACAATAACCACCACGTCTCCAAATTTAAATCGATCAGCGTGGCAAGCAAAAACGACCGTATTAGGTATTTACCGAGTGTTTCATACTGTTTGCTACACTCAGGATAAGTTCCATTACAATCTCACGCCGCTGGTCGTCTGAATTTGTTCCCATGTGTTGATCTATCCCCATGAGGAACAACAATATAAAAACCTTAAAGGATTGCTCTTTGGAAATAAAGGAGGGAAAAAAAGCTCACCAGCACTGAGCTGTGTGAAGGAATCAATTGGGATTGGGGTATTGAGAAGGAAAAAAAGGAAGGGGAAGACTGATTAGTCTCTAACCTTGGAATAAAAAAATTGCTTGGGCAAGAAGGGTAATCCTTGATTGGAAAAATAGGTATATATCTAGAATTTACACAAATGAGAGGAGTTTTCTGGAATGTGAGAGGTATTGGGCAAGATCATAAAAAAAGATATATTAGAGAAATGATTATGGACTATAGGTTAGATTTTGTTGGGATATCAGAAACAATCAAACAAGACTTTACAAGAAATGAATTGCATAATCTTTGTGGGGGCAAAAATTACCAATGGTGTTGGAATCCCCCCAGAGGGATGTCTGGGGGAATCCTAGTTGGCATTAATAAAGAGGTGTTTGATATTGAACATATTGAAAAAGGGCAATATTTCTTGAGAGTACTGTTGTTTGACAAGAATATCCAAATGCACTGGAATTAGTCACAGTTTATGGAGATGCACAGAAAGAAGGAAAAGCTAATTTCCTTGCTGAGTTAGCTAGATTATACCATGACAATCCTTTGCCTTGTCTGGTTGGATGTGATTCTAACATCATCAGAAATAATAAAGAAAAAAACAAACCTATGATAAATGAACAGTGGTACTTTATGTTTAATGCTATAATTAAACAAGCTGGATTGAGAGAACTACCTTTAAATTGGAGACAATACACTTGGGCCAATAATCAGGAGGATCCCACTTATGAGAAATTGGACAGGGTATTGATGTGTCCTGCTTGGGAAGAAAAATACACATTGACTATACTACAATCCTTTGTTAGGAAAATTTCTGATCATACCCCCCTGTTCTTAGACACAGGGGAGGCACACACAATTAGATATACTTTTAGATATGAAAATGCTTGGTTTTTGAGAGAAGGCTTTAAGGAGTTGATATATAATACCCGGAACAAAAGATTCAGAGGGAGTGTGTTGGATAGATGGCAAGCAAGGATGAGAGAATTGAGAAGAAAAGCTAAGGGATGGAATAAAAATGTGGATGCTTGGTATAGGAAAATTAAAATAGAAATCATAAAAGAATTGGATGATATTGATAAGAGAGCAGAAAGAATGGGTCTGACTGCTGCAGACAGAACTGAGCGGAAGGAACTTAGAATGCAACTTAAAAGAATCATGACACAAGAAGAAATGAAGAGGATGCAGAGATATAAAGACAAAGAGATTAAAGATGGAGATGGAAATACTAGATACTATCATGCAAAAGTGAATGGGAGGAGAAGAAAAAAAATAGAATAATCTCTTTAGAACAAGAAGAAGGGATCATAGAAGGAGAGAACAATCTGATGGAATATATTACTAAATTCTATAAAAACCTCTTTGGACACCCTGAAGAGTCTAATATATCCTTGAGGGATTTAGAAATGGAAAAAATAAATCCTCAGGACAAAGAGGGGTTATTATCCCCTTTTTCCTTAGATGAAATTCATCAAGTAGTTTTTGGTATGAAAAGAAATAAAAGCCCAGGCCCTGATGGGTTCCCTGCTGACTTTTATCAAGATTTTTGGGATTTGGCCGAGTGGGATCTGAAAGCCTTAGTTGAGGGGTTTGCCAAAGGAGAAATCAATATTGCCAGGCTTAACTATGGCATTATTACCCTGATCCCCAAAACCAATGATGCCAAACGAATTAAAAAATTCAGGCCTATATGCCTGCTAAATGTGAGTTTCAAGATCATTACATAAGTTCTGATGAACAGATTGACCAAAGGTGTTGCACCTGTTATCTCCAGAACACAAACTACATTTATCAAAGGAAGATACAATATGGAAGGAGTGGTTATTCTACACGAAGCCTTGAACACTTTTCATAGAGACAAAGAAGATGCTTTAATTTTTAAAGTTGATTTTGAAAAAGCATATGATAAAATCAAATGGCACTTTGTTATACAGATGCTAAAACTGAAAGGTTTTCCAGACAAATGGTGTGATTGGGTAATGGAAACAATGAGAGGGGGACATGTAGGAGTCAAGGTAAATGATGAAATTGGTCCTTTTTTCAAAACCTATAAAGGTTTGAGACAGGGAGATGCTATGTCACCATTGCTTTTTGATGTGGCTGCGGATGCCTTAGCCATTGTAATGAATAATGCTTTAGAATTGGGTATTGTTAAGGGAGTCCTTAATAAAAATGATAATAAGGGTGTTAATATGGTACAATATGCTGATGACACTATCTTTCTACTCAAAGATGAGGTAGAGAGTGTGAGAAACCTCAAATTTATACTAGGGGCTTTTGAACAGATGTCTGGTCTAAAAATTAACTTCCATAAGAGTGAACTATGTTGTTTGGAAAGGCCAAAGAAAAACAATTGCTCTACCTGGAAATACTGACATGTAAAATGGGAGATTTACCCATCAAATATCTAGGTATGCATGTAGCTGAAACTAGGATCAGGAACATACATTGGAGTTGTGTAACAGATAAAATTGAGAAAAGATGTGGGTGTTGGCAAGGGAAGCTGCTGGGATCTACTGCTGGCAGGATCACCCTAGTGCAAGCTTGCCTGACTAATATTCCTCTGTTCATGATGTCCTTTTATGCTATCCCAAAAGGAATCATAAAAAAAACTGATTTTTTCAGGGCTAGATTGGTGTGGCAAGAAGATGAGAATGTTAGGAAATATCATTTAGTAAATTGGAGGAAATGTTGCCTACCCAAAGAGGTGGGGGTTTTAGGGATTCTCAATCTGGAGATGATGAACATAGCTTTGCTGGCTAAATGGTTCTGGAAAATGGAAACAGAAGAGGGGATGTGGCAAGAGGTTCTAAAAGGAAAATATAAGAAAAATGAATGTCTAGCTCTAGTGGAAAAAAACTGGAGATTCTCAGTTCTGGACTAGTTTATTGAATATTAAGAATATCTTCTATAGATTTGTGAAAAAGAGCACAGGAAGGAAAAAACATTAGATTTTGGGAGGACACTTGGGTGGATGACAAGCCCTTAAAAGATGCCTACCCTAGAATATATGACATTTGTTTTGACCACAAAATTACTGTATATGAGGCCATCCAAAAAGGATAGAAGGGTTTCAAATTTAGAAGGACACTACATGGAGAAACTCTGGAGTTATGGGATGCTTTAAAAAGTAGATGTGAAAAAATTTAAAATGAATGGGGAAAAAGATAAGATCAAATGGACCCTGACTGCTGATGGAAAATTCTCTGTTAAATCTTTATACAAAGAATTGATTACGTCAGGCCTGAAATTTCCACGGAAATACCTTTGGAAAATCAAAGTTCCTGCAAAAATTAAAGTCTTCTTGTGGTTAGTAAATAAGAAGAGTATTTTGACTAGGGATGTCTTACTAAAAAAAGGGTGGAAAGGGGGAAAAGAATGTGTGTTTTGTGGACAGGATGGATCTATTGATCATTTAATGTTCAAGTGCTGTGCGGCTTCTTTGCTTTGGAGCCTGGTTAGATGTGTTTGTGGTCTAAAGATCATTCCTTTTAGTGTTAAAGAATGTTTTGGGGATTGGATTAGCAAATTTTGCAAAGAAGATAAGAAGATGATGATGATTGGGGTTTCTGCTTTATTATGGGCAATTTGGGAAAGTAGAAATGCAATTGTTTTTGAGAAAAAAGGATTAATGATCCTTTTCAGATAATCAAACTTATGGTTCGATGGTTGGTTGACTGGTCCATTTTGCAGACAAAGGAGCCACCAAGAAAATTGCTGGAGCTGGGGGCAAGAGTACTAGAACGGGCAGCAAATGAGGTGTACACAGCTGGGCAGGGATGGCGAATCAATGTGGCAAGGCTCCCTGGATGACGGCTACAACTTCTTCATCTTCTGTTGCTGTTCCTAGTCCTTTTTATGCCTGTTAGTTACCAGTTACTGTGTCGATGACTCTGTTACGTGTGTTGGTGAACTTTGTTCATGCTGGACCTGTGTTGGTCCTTTTGGCCTGTTTCATTCGTCCTGTTTTAGTAATGTGAACCTGTTTTGTGTTTCATGTCCTCTGAACTCTGTAAGCCTGGTTTTCAGTAATGAAAATCGAAAGAGGAAAGCCCTTCTTTGATTAAAAAAAAATCTATCCGCAGTGAACGTAGACAACTCGATGCAGTATCTTTACCCAGTGTTACCCCAAATCACTCGTGGCACCCATATTTCACTAACTGGATATGGGTTGTGCGACGTTTTCAAAGTGTTCACTCGAAATAAGACACTTTGCTGCAAAACAAATTAGCAATTACCCTCACAATTTTTGGTCAACTAACAATCCAATGATAGGCAGGAACAAGTAGTATTATTGCACAAATGCATACACGGTACACCCATTAATTTCTTCCGGTATATGCATGGGTCTAAACATTGCATGGATGGTCCATCAGCTTCCAGTAACATTTAAACTAAAGAAGGTGCATCATGCAACATATCTAGGTTTCATTTTTAGCAGCTAATCTAGTTATTGTTATGACAACCAATTATACTAAGAACAATTGTCACTCATAGAGGTCAGTCAGCTACTGAACAAGTGACTATTACTACTTGAAGTTTGTGCACAGACTTGCCACTAGGATTACTACAAGCTCCAAGAAAAAAAAACGGTTCATGCGCTGCAATGCAATGCAGCTGATTTTCACTTTTCTAAGAACAAGCTAAGAAGAAGCATTGCTCCCCTAACGGTGAGCACTAATTGACAGGCAGGCATGATACTCCATCCATAGATTTAGTTTGCTTTTAGTGGGTGGAAAATTCGATCTAGTGGACTGATTCCGGCATTGTGCTAGCTTTTTTCTGGTCTTAGTTCTACTTATTGTGCGGTTGCAATTAACTCCGAGTTATCTTTGGGGGTTACACCAAGTTTAACGGCTGCATCATCCCGCAGCCCGGTCGCTCAGTCGCTCTTCAACCTTTTAGAGCAACTCTAGCAGACCCTGCAAAAGGCCCCGACCAGCAAAATAACCGTCAAAATGCAGGTCGGCGCGAAAAATCCTGCCAGAATAGACCCCGTATGTGCGTTCGACCCGCAATTTTTTTGCGGGGCGCGGCAAAAGATCTCCCCCGACCTCTAGTTTCACGGGGCGGGAGCACGAACCGAGCTCGGCCCCTTTCCGCAGCGAGATTTGGCGAGAGGGACATTTCCGCGCGGCCGTTACCGCTCCTCCCACCCTCCACCACCATTGCCCCCGCCACCTCCCGCTCCGGTTCATCTTCCCCGGCAGTCCTTCGCCGCCATGGATGACACCTTGCTGGCCCCCGTCACCGTCGAGGTCGCACACGCTCAATCCCCTCGTGCGGATCTCGTCGCCGCCATGTTGGCCCCGCCTCGCCCAAGGCACCACCACGCCTGCCCGCAAGCGGCAGGGCAACGTGGTCGTGCAGGGCGGGAATTCAGCTGCCCCCACCGGGAAGGCCCGCACTACGGGCGCAACGCCGCCGCGCGATCCCGGCCGGCGGCAGAGAAGGTCGCCAAGGTCTTGGGTGTAAAGCGGAGGAAGATTCCGGCTACAAAGAGGACGACTACTTCATCCACTCCCTCCGCCCCGGAAAGAGGTTCCCCGGTGATCCCTCTCAACGGTGCTGCTCCCACAGCAGGCGATGTGTTCGACAAAATGGAAGCAAGGTATGCCTCTTCAGTCATGGAAATTTTCTTTTGCTTTGGCAATAACTCATGACCTGTTGTTGTTCACTATAGCGGTGGTTCGAACAATGCAACTCCGAGTTCGTGAACTTGTTGGACACCAACGCCGTTGACATCGATGAGACCCTGTTCGCCACATTTGAATACAATGAAACGGAGGGTGGCGTGGATGATCATGGGGGTGAAGAAGAATTGGAGGAGATCGATGAGATAGCGTATGAGCAATCGCAAGCAAGAAGTGGAAAAAGCCAGAGATCGAAGAACTACACGCGCGATCTTGGAAGATCAAATCTTGATCAAGGCATGTAGTGCGGTATCTCTTGCTAGTGCGTGTTACAGTGCCGGAGGTGGATTCGGGGCGGGGTTTGGAATCAATATCGCCGATGCGTTCAGTGCACTAGTCAATGATTTTGGTGCGGGAGTTGGGAACAAGCGCCGGAGGTGGATTCGGCGGTTCCGATGATCTCCATGGACTCGATGGCTCGGAGTGAAGATCGACCAAGATGATGCCGGACGTGGTCGTCGCTTTTGCAAGTCCTTTTGCGTTTGTCCTACTAAAACTATGCTTTTATTTGCGCGCGAACTATGTTTTAGCGTTTGAATTTGAACTCATTTATCGGAATCACTATCAAATTCGCTTATTGGGGTTTTCGGTTTGTGGGTTGACGCGGCGCTGCCCGAGCAGACCCCGTGTAGCCGACCCGTAAAAAAGCATATTCACCGAATATGCTTTTTTACGGGTCCATTTTGCGGGGTCTGAGTCTGACCTTGCCCGCGCCGGCCTGCATACACACTTCTCCACGAACTGCAAAACACTTATGCGGGTTCGGATTTTGCGGAGTCTGCTAGAAATGCTCTTATATTGTTGCGACAATTACTCTCTCTCCCTCTCCCTCTCTCTCTCTCTCTCTCTCTCTCTCACACACACACACACACACACACACACACACACACACACACACACACACACACAATGGATACGGGTTGTGCGACGTTTTCAAAGTGTTACACTCGAAATAAGTCATCATCGTGTGTTTTACATGATTTTCCTAGTGTTTCTGGCACTCGGGATAGAGTCTGATCGGGTAGTGCCGTCAACCTTCATGGGGTGGGTGTGTGTGTGGGGGCACATATCTTACTTAGGACATAAGCAATAATTAGCCTCGCAATTGTTGCTCAACTAACAATCCAATGATAGGCACGAACAAGTAGTGTTATTGCACAAATGCGGTACACCCATCAATTTTTTCAGGTATATGCATGGGTGGTCCATGAGCTTGCATCAATGTGCTACAGTAATATTTAAAAAAAGATGGTGCATAGTGCAACATATCTGGGTTTTCATTCTTAGCAGCTAATCTAGTTATTATTGTTATAACAATCAATAATACAAAGAGCAATTGTGTGACTCGTAGAGGGCAGCGACCTAGTGACAAATTTGACTATTACTACTTGAAGTTCGTGCACAAACTAGGACTAGACGGCAACCCGCGCTTTGTCGTGCCGTTCTTCGGTTTTGCAATTAATTTTGTTTTTTTTTTCAATAGTTACTATGGGTATTCACATTCCATGCAATTTTGGTAAGGTTCCTTTTATTTTTTTTTCTTTTCTTATTTCTCTCGGTGTTTTTCATCTTTTATTTTCCTGCTTGTTTTTATATTTAGTTTATTTTAATCCGTGAATATTTTCTCAATTTATGAATATTTTTGAAATTTTGTAACATAATTTAAACCATTGATCATTTTTAAAACTCATAATTTTTTTCTACAAAATAGTGAACTTTTTTAAAGATCCATGAATATATTTTTATATTCCTAAACATTATTTAGAATTCTTGACCATTTAAAAAATATCATGAACACTTATAAGACTCATGAACATCGTTTAGAATTCATGACTATTTTTTCATATTCATGATGAAGTTTCAAATTTATGAATATTTTTTAAAAACCATGATCATTTTAGGAAATTCAAAAAAAGTTTAAATTCTGGAATGCTTTAATTTCTTTTTGAAATCTTTTAAATAGAATGCCGGTTCCATATCATGCGTGATCCACAAACAGACCAGACCCTTATAGGCGGGTCCATTTAGAGGAAGAAACTTTGGAGCTCTCCTAGGCCTCTATTCCTAGGGAGCATAGTAATTGTAAGGATTACTACAAGCTTCGATACAAGGGAAAAAATGGTCCATGGGCTGCAATGCATTGCAGCTGATTTTTCACTTCTCTAGGAACAAGCTAAGAAGAAGCATTACTCCCCTAATAGTGAGCACCAATTGACACACAGCCATGATCATCCATCCATCGATTTAGTGTGCTTTTTCTTCCACCGTTAGTTTCCTACAATAGATGATTGCCCTACTCTGCTCTGGACGTGGTAGCCAAGGAAACACGTGCTAGCCAAGTGCAAGCGATTCCACTCGCAGACATGCAATCCACCGTTGTCGTACTGTTGTTCCATGTCCGTGCTAATGGCGTATTTGGTTGCCGTGCGCTACAGTACTCGCATTACATACACTTCTTCACCCAACCTGGCTATGCAAATGCAGCCTCAAATACACCATATGCATGTTGTTTGGTTGCCTGCATGCCCTCTTACCTGCATGGGCTGAACCACACTGTCTGGTGTTTGGTTGCCTGCATGTTAGTGCACAAACTCAAGGCATGATGTTTGGTTGTATGCAAGGCCTGATGTGTGGTAACCTCTTTGGATAGTTGGTGAGGTTACCACCACACTTTGGTAGCACACATCATAAGCACAACAGAGTATAAACAAAGCATCAGCTAGCATAATTCAGATATAAGCAGTACGACAGTTCATAATAGTTCTAGGCATAAACCATAACAGACTCGATAGTACCTAGGGAGGCCCCGGCCCTACTCCTTGGCGGCGAAGGCTTCGTCGTGCTTCCCGCACTTGTTGACGACCTCAATGCCATCATCGTCGAAGATGATGACCTTGAGGGTGTCGGGAGTGAGGAGCTTAAACGTCACCATGTAACCGATCTTGATCTGATGAACGGCTGCGTAGGCGGCCCAACCCTGATCCTGGGTCACCCTGCCATTCATCAGCTTGACCGTCACCTTCCAGGAGCAGCCAGTGTTGTTCCTGAGCTTGAACTCCGTCGGCACCGTGACGAAGTGCTTGGTGAAGTCCAGGGGCATGGGGATGCACTCAAGCTTCGGTGCAAGGATGACCTTGCAGAAGTGAGTTGGGCCATCCTCCTGATGGTAGTGGCCGTAGTTGCGGCGCTTGTTGCTGGGGGGCTCCTCCATGCCCTCGTCGTCGCCACCCTCAGGCGTCTTCGGGTCTTCCTCGGCGGTGGGCGGCAGCTCAACCTCGTCGGGCATTGGGTGAAGGGGCTGCTTGCCCTTGCTGTCAACGGCCGGAAGCACCTCTGTGCCCATCTTATTGCTATCCTCGATCTGCACACAAGTCATGGAGTCAGGCATTGCACGGTCATGGCTAATTCAAGAGCTTGTAGTTAAAACGGCATGACTGTCACTCTTCTCCTCCTCTCCATCCCCCCTATATTTACTCACCCTGCCCAGCACTATTTACCCACCCCCTCTCTTCTCTCACTGTCAACCTTCCTCCTCCCCATCGCCATGAGCTCTAGCTGCAGCTCCAACGGCAACCCCTTCCCTTGGGGTATTGGCTGGAGGGCCTTCTTCCTCGGGTGGACGGCTGGCAGGGCCGGGCGGACAAAATCCGGGGCCCTGTGCCAAACTAAAAAATGGGGCCCTATCTCACTAAAAAATGACCTAACGAGCAATTATAATGTACATATTAATATATATCAAGCAGATTTTTTTCATAATATATATAATATAATGTCCTACATAACAATTGGACGTATAAAAAATCATACCTATTCAACTCCTGGTTGCTATTTATTTGAAGAACTTCATTCTTTTAATATTCTTTGAAATGAAATCTTCAATGATATCCTCCTAATCAATCTTCTCCAACACTTCACTCTCAAGTGCTATTGTGGCCAAATCATTGAGTCTTTGTTGTGTCATAGTATTACGCATATAGGACTTCAATAGCTTCAACTTAGAAAAACTTCTTTCTGCCAATGCAACTGTCACAGGAATGGTCAACAGAACTATATGCAATACTTGCATTGGGAAAACAATCATGCCGCTTTAAAAAATTCAGAATTTCAATAGGTCTGATATTTTCTTTTGGCATAAAATTTTGAAGGAACTTTAACTCAACAAACAGATCATTGGCATCAATATCAGATTGTGTATCCTTCATAAGGGCAGCCTCAAGATTAACACAAGAAGATTTCAAACTATCCTTATCCAATGAACGCAATGTTTCAGAGGTAAATAAGAAACCAAAAGTTTTCGGTAACCTTGACATTGCTAAAATCTCCTTGTGAGTGAGGAAATTGCTTGATCGACAACAGGTGTAAAATAGTTGATTCTAAATGATTCCTCTTGAGACCGTGTGGCAATATTTGTGTCGTCTGGGTTCTCATCATATTGTTTCTTTCTTTTCATTTCTCTCCTTTTACGAAATCTTGCACCAATATCCATCTCAAGTGCAATTTCTTTGGCTATCTCCAATGCTTCTAAGAAACCAGTTTCCCTATACCCCTCGAAGAAAGAAATAAGCCCTTTCACTTTCTCAATAGCAACATCAATAAGCATATCCTTTGTTTGCAATTTTTTGCTTACTAAATTAACAGCAAACAATACCTCATACCAAATGACTATTGCCACGATAAATTCATACTCCCCAAGTTCATTATTTGCCAAACCTAGAGCCTTATTGCTTGCCTTTGGGTTACTATCAGTTTCAGATACCTGAAATTAAAAGAAATTTCATAAATGTTATGGTTGGATATAGTCGAAGCCTAAAGGAATTACATCACTATTAATATGAACATATTGGTTACCTGAAGTAGAGCCTTCCGAATGTCTGAACATTGAAATCTAATAGCTTTAACACTTTCAACACGACTCTCCAAGCGTATAGCTGACACAGACTTGAGAGTCAATCCTGATACATTTTCTTTCAAAATATGCCATTTCTTAGTAGAATTGGAAAAAAAATTACAGATGCGTTGGATTATTCCAAAAAAGTATTTTGCTCTACCACAAGTCTTGGCCATATCACAAAGTGTTAAATTAAGGCTATGACAACCACAAGCTGAATAAAAAGCTCTAGGATTTACATCCAAAAGTTTCCTTTGTACCCCTTGATGCCTTCCTTTCATATTTGATCCATTATCATAACCTTGTCCTCGCACATCATTTATATCAAGATCAAGAAGTTTTAGCTCCTTCTCTAGCACATCGTAAAGTCCTTGGCCGGTTGTATCATTTACATCTAGAAATACTAGAAAGGACTCTTCTACGCAAACTTGACATGAAGACGAACCCACATATCTTATAATTAAAGACATTTGCTCTTGGTGACTTGCATCAGGGGTACAATTAAGTATGACAGAGAAATACTTTGAGCTCTTTATTTTCTTGATAATTTCAGACCTAATAGAAGAAGCAAGCAAGTGTAGCAATTCATTCTGAATCTTATGATTGAGCATGAGTTTCTTCATTTGTAATACATGCTCCTGAATAACGGGTCAAATTCAGCCAACATCTCTACCAAACCAAAGAAATTACCATTGCTATCTTCATACAACTTGCCATTAGTACCACAGAAGGCTAGATTATGCTTTGCAAGAAATTTTACAATGCAGACAATTCTGAATAATACCTTTCTCCAATGGTCCTTCTCTTTCTCAAGTTATCGTTGAGCAGCTTTATCAATAGTTTGATGTTTTTCCAATCTACTACGCAACTCATACCAATTAGTCATACTCGAAAACATGATCCATGTCTCGTGATCTTCTAGTCTATTGGTCATATGTGACCAATCATTACATCCCTCATTTGCCAACTGACCTTTCCGATGACCTTTTGTAAATAATTTACAACCAAAGCAAAAGAATCTATCAAGTTGTTCAGAATAGACAAGCCAGTCTCTATCACAATACTCTCCATTTGATAGGATTCTAGTATAGAATACTGAAGTAAACCTTTTATGATATCTATCTTTGGGACCTTTAACTGACTTGTCTGTTTTTGGACTCCTTTGTGCTAAGATATCAATCTGTTTAGAATTAAGAGAATCACAGTTTCTTTGATCAAATATATCAGACCGAAAAGAATCATCAACATCCTCACGAGGTGAACTATTCAAGTTAACATCAATATTACCTTCCTCTACGTCCATATTATCTGTCTGACTATCTCTAGAATCATCGTAAGGAACAATTGCAAGTGCAAGGGTAGAAGGATCAATAGACTGATTACCAGATGACACTTGCGGTGCTTTTTTTTAACAAATCTGTCCATACCACCTTTATAACATTTATTAACTAAATTTTCTTCTTCTGCTTTTTTACTGCGCTTATAGGCACCCGACTGATGTTTCCCCATGATGACTCAATTTGTATTATTGGAACACAAGATAAAGAAGATGAATAAAATAAAATTGAAGTTATATGTAACATATATCGATTGGAGATCATGCGTCAATGCTTGGGAATTAGACGAACCGTCTAACTCACCTAATTTTTGGTGATGTGATCTTTAACTGAGGAGGTAAGAAGTAAGAACCAATCTCTAATGAAGTCACGATCCCTGTCAATAATTAATTAGAAAATTGAGAATTAGAATTTAGAGTAGGAACCGAATTTAACCAAAAAGAATGACTCGCTAAGCACATGAAGGCTAGTGTCGGTCACCGATGAATCCGATGAGATGACGTCGACGAGTCTGAAATTTGAGAAAGGAGTCAAGGAAGTCAATGTCGACACCGCAGCAGTGGCCTGTCGCTTAGTCGGCCTGAATCCGAAATTGGATCGGTCTAAGGAGTAAGGACCAGGGACCGAGCGAGACTGCGAGAGCCAAGGGACGAGGCGGGACGAGGCGTCGACGTGACGACGTCAAGGGCTCCAAGCGTCCAGTCGTCGAGGGCTCCAGCGATCCGATCATGTAGGCTGTAGCGATCTAGTGTTTTTTTATGGTAGTGATCTACTCCCTCCGTCCCATAATATAAGACGCTTTTTGACACTAGTGTAGTGTCAAAAAACGTCTTACATTATGAGACGGAGGGAGTAGTATTTTTTTCGATAACGTAGCGACTAGTGAATTAGCGATGCCCTCATCGCCTTTTTTCTGAGTGTTGCCTCGTCGCCTGACCCTTTGGTAGTGATGGGAGGAGGAGTCCCAGCGCTCCATCCGCTTGATGGCCTCGCTCTCGCTCGATGGGCCTAGTCGCTCGCCGCTCGGCCCAGTTGCGCTTAACTGTTACTAAACCTATATAGAAAATATGGGGCCCTCCAGAATTTTGGGCCCTGTTCAGGCCGCACCTTTGGCACCATTGTGGGCCCGGCCCTGACGGCTGGTGACCGGACCAAGTTTGAGAACACCATGAAGGTGTGCTCGAACTTCGGCTCCATGCAGGACATGCAGAAGGAATCTAATGCAGTGCTCATGAAGGCCACTGCAGAAGGAGCTGAAGACGCTGATTCCTGACCCAACGAAGGGCGCGATGGCAGTTGACAGTGGCGGAGCTATGTGCAAGCCTGTGGGGCTGTGGCCCCCCAACTTTGGACCAAACTATGAAGAAATTTTTTGAGGGAGGGCTTAGATGAGGATTTTTTAGCAGTTTACACCCTCAAACACCCATGATTTAGCCTTGGCCCCCCCAGCCATTCCTAGCTAGCTCCGCCAGTGGCAGTTGACATCATTCGCTGGGCCATGAATCAGGCGGTTTCCGATGACCTTAAACAGAGGAAGAAGTGGTGCAAGTACAAGACCTACTGGGCTCCTAATGACCGCCGTGCCGCAGTGTACTGGGAGAAGGGTATCGCGCCGCCAGCGGTCATCGGCGGGGAGCCTAAGGAGGAGGAAGAAGAGGCGGTGCACATGCCAGCTAGGGCGCCGGAGCCAGTCCGTCCTACCTGGCAGATCGACCTCGACTCCGCCGAGGATGATGAGGACGACCCGCCGGCCCGCACGGCGATGAAGAAGAAGATGAAGGCCAGCGGCTCGACCAGCCGCTCCGCATGCCGGTGAGGCCGCCGCGGTCAGCCGGTGTCCGGTCTGTACCCCCTTTCCCCCTATTCCCCTATCCCCCAATCCCAAAATCTACCGATCTTGCATGAATGAAATCGTATGAACTGCTATGAACTAGTATGAATTACCCCTATGCTTAGCTACCTCTATTCCCCATTCCCGTCCGCCGTGGATCGAATCTATTACCGTGGATCGAATCTAGCGTTCATGTCGAAGAGAGAGAGAGAAGTGCTTACCGCCATTGATGGAGTCCGGTGGTCTTCTTCCTCTGCTCTGATCCTCCGCTGCCGATGATGGAGTCCGGTGGTCTTCTTCCTTTGCTCCGACCCGCCGCCGCCGGTGAGAGTTGGGAGAGTGGGGAAGAGTGGGGAGAGGGAGCGGTGAGGCTAATAACTGCCGGTGCTTCGGGAAGCAACGCGGCTTCTCGAGCGTGGCCGCACGCATGCAGCTGTGCCCGTCCACGTGCATCGCTCGGGCCTGGCCCTGAAGAAATTGCCAATTCGTCCGTTCCCAGTGAGCCAGGCCCTGAGGTGCTTTAAGAAGCGTGCGATGCAGGCCCAATAGTGTATGCGGGCTAGCAAACAGACCGAATCCTTCCCGCACGGGTCTGGTTGGACCTTATGCGAGCAACCAAACACGCCCTAAGATGATGGGTACAATACATGCACACAAAAGAGAGATTTTTTTTCAAAATTGTGATATATTTTATAGCATTTTCGGAAACTATAGGACGTAATGCAAAAAAACCAAAACTAGTAGCCCGTCGGCCATCTTACGGCGAAGTAGTAGTTTTCGGCCATCTTTTGGCAGTAGAAGTTTTCGCCACAGTTAGGCGGTAGGGTTTTCGCCATCACTTGGCGAAGAGTGGGGCACCTGGCGAAAAGTTACATTTTGGTCAATCAGAGGCGAAATAGACTTTTTGGTCAAGTCTAGGCGAAAAGTACTACTTCGGTCTCATGTAGGCCGAAGTTGCATGGCTCATGCTGAAATGTTCCCGCCACCCCTTCCCGCCATATGTTCCCGCCACCCGTTTCCCGCCAACCCCTTCCCGCCATATGTTCCCGCCAATCCCTTCCCGCCTTATTTCCCCGCCAACCCTTTCCCGCCATACCGCAGTTATTCTTTCCCACCATTTTCTCCTATGTATCTATAAAACCCCCTTCAGGCGAAGGTGGATAAGCATTCCAGTGAAGTGTAGTCGAGATGTCCCATTATCCATTCGATCGTAGTTTTCACCCTGGGATGAGCAGCACTCTTCTGAGTCTAGTTACCGATTTCAGGATGGACAATAGGATAGTTCTATGGGACGAACTCACGGGTAGTGACACCATAATGAATGAGTTGGCTCACCAATTACGTAGGTCTGGGTGGCCTGAAAGGACCTATGAGGAGGTACGTCAAGAACTTCTTAGGTTGCATGAAAGGTGGAAGAAGGTAGTGGAGCGAAGAGTGAAACTTTCGAAGGACTGCAGCAAAGAATACATTTTTATGGACTGAGGAGAGCGAGGACGACGAAGATATCTTCATGCCGCCGCTTCCGGGTTCTGCATCGTCGAAGGGCAAGAGTTCTGCATCGTCCAAAGGCAAGACTTCTGCATCCTCGAAGGGCAAGAGTTCTGCATCCAGCAAGGGCAAGAGTTCTGCATCGACGGAGGGCAAGAGGACCGCATCGTCGAAGGGCAAGAGGGCTGCATCAACGGAGGATGACGATGATGACTTCATGTAGTATGTAAGATGTATTCCAGTTGTACCATTTCATTCAGATGTATTTGCATTATTAGTTTGTATTTTATTATTGTAGGGCATTACGTTCTATCTGAATTTCATTTTGTAGTATGTAAGATGTATTGCACAAGTTCAGCCGCACCGTTTAATTCAGATGTACTTGTATCTTAATTATCGGTTGTAATCTATTTGGAAATGTAACTGGAATAAGAATGCGAATTAATAGTAATATGTCTCTCGCATACATAAAATAATATATGTCTCCTGATCAGATAGAAGGAAGTGCGATAGTAACACATACATGAAGCATGTCTCATACATAAATACTGACAGACATATGCGAATAGTCTGAAACTAACATAGATAATGAGTCATACATAGATACATAAGCATATCACTGCGGGGAACGGCGACGAGTCTGGGTCTTCCTAGGGCGAGGACCGGAAGGCGATAAGCGCTGAGGCGGTGGACGAGGCTCGCGATAACCACGACCATAGTTAACCTCGTCTGTCACGGTCTGTGTCTCCTGCGTCGGTGGTGGTGGTGGAGTGTGAAACACTGTCTGCGAGAAGCCATAAATGTTTGTAGCATGGTCATCATCCTCACGGTCGCCCTCAAAGTAATCAGCACCACCACTAAGGATGGGTGACTGCTCTGAATGCATGAACGGTTGCGACTGGTTGCCGCCTGCGGTAAAGTAAAACATGTAAAATTGATACAAATGCATGAACGATTACTACTCTGTTGAAAAGAATGTAGTGAGTAGGGTTACCTAGTTCCATCTGCTGATGCCAGTAAGCGCTCCCTAGCTGTGAAGGAGGTTGCTCATGCCAGGAAGAGCTCCCTGGCTGTGAAGGAGGTGGCTCATGCTAGGAAGAGCTCCCTGGCTGTGAAGGAGGTGGCTCATGCCAGGAAGAGCTCCCTGGCTGTGAAGGATGAGGTTCTGCACGGTGCACAGAAGGTCGTGGTTGTGAACGGTGCACAGAGGGTCGTGGTTCTGAATCTTTGTCTGAGAGGGGCGTGGCGGACGATGTCTTTGGAGGAGGAAGTGCAACATCCGAAGACCGTCTACATGTAACAGCTGCGTAAATCCCGCGTAGCTTGTCATCAAGACGCCTCAACCATGAGACGCCCTCTCGCGGTGGGATAGTTTCTCCCCTCTGAAAGCGCCGCATTAAAGCGGAAACCTCCTCTCGGCGCTGTCTTGTCAAGTCACCAGTAGATGAAGAGTTAACCAATTATATCCTCGTTGTATGATAGACACCACGAATAGACACCCAAGCGAATATGTCCAGATTAACAAAAGACTCAACATATAAGAACCAAGGCATTTACGCGTGGTGTCTGGTTCCCTAACAGAGGCAGTTGGGTACATATCGCTGGTGAGAGGGGCTTCGATCTGATCAGGAGCAGCTGATGGAACCAAGTAGATCCTTGTTGTATGCCGGTAACGCTGCAGATACAACCCGAACATTTCCCAGTTAAAGGCCCGAACCTCACCCCAGGTACTTCAGGATCCAGCCCGAAACTAGTTGACAACCAGTACTTCAATTGTCTAATGTCCAGTCTGTCCGGGTCTGCTAGTGTCATGACGCCATTCTTAAACTCGCTAAGATCAACTCCCAACTCATTGTATCGAACGTTACCAGCGCCGTAGTAAACAGTCAAATTTACTGATTCAGACATTTTCAACTGTCAGACATTGTCATCTTCTCATTAATTACAACGAACACTAATATTACCCGCTACACTAACTACGCGCTAAAATGCCACCACAAACATATTAACACTAACTAATAAACTATACAATTTAGAGAAAATTTGTGACGCCATGGTTATACCTTCGAAGCGTGCGTCTCTTCCGGTCTCCGGCACCGGCCACCGGACAACGGCAGCGCCGCCCACTTGACGACCGGAGGTTCAACTCCGGTCACCCCCCAAGCTGCTGCTCCTCCTCACCACCTCCTCCTCCACAGCTGCTGCTCCTCCTCACCACCACCTCCTTCCCAACGGACCTCCTCCACCCCACCATGCCTCCTCCCCAAGCGCACAAAAACTATCCCATAACAAAAAAAACACCGTAGGCGGTGGAGAATGCTATGATCTATCTATTCTGTGCCTTGGTTGTGTAAATGAGTGCAAATTGGAGGAGATCAGGAGGAGACCGAGCTCTCAGAGAAGAACGAGAGGAACGAGAAAGAACAGAGGCGAGCAGGAAGAGGAAGGTGGCGACGGGATTGGCCTTATCCCGACCTTTTCGGTCTTCGCCTGGCGAAAAAGCTTTTTGACTCTTGGGCTGGCAGCAGCCCATTTCGGTCTAGGCTTGGCTGAAGCTACTATTTTCGGCCCAGCCCCACCCGACGAGACCTCTTCGGCCCAACTGAGGCTCATTTCGGCCTACAGCTGGACGAAAAGCCCTTTTCGGCCTAGTTCTGGCCGAAAACTACCACTTCGGCCACCACGAGACCGACAGGGTGATATTTTTGATATATTGGCAATGGGTACTATAGTTTCCGAATTAGCTATAAAAAAGGTGATAGTTTTGAAAAAAAATCCAAAAGAGAAAGATAAGCGAAACCCTGTACGAGAGGAGGGGGTGCAAGGGCGCTGATGGGACGCGTCACTTCACTTGGAAATAAAGATGGAGATGCTCATATGCATGGCTCCCCTTTCTCCGCTGAGGCTTGCATGAGATCGAGAAAAAAGTAAAGGGGAGACCAGCTCTCCCCCTCTCATCTTTAGCGTGCCAAAAGTGGAGTACGTATTTATTCTAGCCATATACAAACTATGCATTCTTGAAGGTGTAAGTTTCACTTTTATTTTTCATAGGATACTTGTGAGCCAGTGAGCCAGGCCCTGAGTTTCTCAATAACTTAGTGTATAAAGTCAAAGCCCCGCAAAAAAAAAGAATAAAAGTCAGAGATGTATTATCAATAAGTTACACCAATTGGTAAAATGATTCTAGTATGAATATTGTTTTATTATATAATTAATTTACTACTATATCTTGCACCATATTATTGACTGACCATTGATTGCATATTCTTGTGCAGAATATATATTTTCTGGTGAAAAACATCTAGACAAACTATGACCAATCCACCCGTATTTATATTCCCATTGTATATAAAAATATTTAATAGCTTCGCGATAGAATATAATGTACCAGAAATTTGCATATATTAATGCGCATGAAAGATTCCAATGTTATCGGATCAACAATATGATCATATGGACTTAATCTCGATCCTCTAATAAAAAGAGTGACTGCTCGATTGATGACCATATTTTTTTCTTTTGCATTTGTCACACGTACCTCTGACTTTTGCAATATTGTGCTTGCAAAAGAATAGTTTAAGAGAATCTAATTGATGTTTGTTTAGATATGGCTATGTATATCTAATGGTTGTGATCCGCCATTGAAAAAGAGGTGCTCCACGTCGGTACAGGCACGGGCTCCAGTTTTCTGCCCAAATGCCCGAAAAAGACGGGAATGATAAAAATTACACATGTTAATCAAAATATATATTATAATATTTTTATTCCCCGACAATGTTTATTTTAATTGCTATTATTGGCATCCTATATAACTAAAAATTTCATCCCAATACTCCCTTCATTTCATAATGTAGTGTGGCTGCGTTTTTCGAGATTTAAGTTTGACCATAAATTTAACCAACTTGGGCGACCGCGGTGGGAGTAAATATTATTTATCTTAACATGCAACATATCCACCTCATCACGTATGACTGCCATCTCTCATTTAAATGCACATGCAAGCCATCCATATCATGAAGCCCATGCAATCAATCAATTTTTCACTTTCCACTACACGCACCTCCACATCATTAAGCACCCGTATACAACCGTTCAAATTTTCACTTTCTACCACATGCAAGCCATCCACATCATCAAAGAACATGAAAGCCCTCCACAACATTAATTTTTATTTTTGAACAAGGAATAATTGAATTTGAATGTTGCAAGGCAATATAACATGCATCCACCCTTCATTTACCTTTAGGTCGAATGTTGTGCGGCAGTATTCTCAAATATTTTGGCACAACCACGATTTGGCGTGGCCAACATAGGAAGAATCCAAACAAGCCCCGTTAAGATAGCCGTCCATAACACTGGAGCGCGCGACTGAGACAACCGCCGCGGTTGGTGCAACTTGGTTGGGGATGGACGGGCAGATTTGGAAATTGATGTGTTGCAGTACCACACGCGTTGCAATGGTTGGTACATTGTGCGGGTGGCTCATGCAACGCATTGGACGGCTGGCGTTAGCTTTTTACGTCGCCGATTTTCTCCTCGTGTCAGCCAACTGACATTTAGCGCGTGCTTTTGCGGTCTTGTACAAGCGAGGAGAGACATCTCAATATAATTTTCGGATATGACATGTGCATATAAGTTTTTTTTTTTTTGAGGCAGCTGCGTTGAACAGGGTCTGAGAGCTAGTACTTGTGTGGAGGTGGAGTAACCGCGTCCGTATGTCAGAAAAGAAAACCGGGAAGAATATTTCCAAAGTTGGCTGCACCCATCGCCTCGCCGATGCTCTCGCTCGGCAGCCGGGGTTCGTCGATGAAGAAGCACGCTGCGGCGTCCGGGTTGATGGCGGTGGCGGTGGTCCTGTCCGCTGCCGCCGCTGCTGTGGCCAAGTCCGCCGCGTGGACGCCGGCGCTTCTGCTCCAACGCACGGTGCCGCTGCCGGCATCGTCCCTGGAGACGCTCCAGAACCTGGACAAGGAGCGGTTGTCAAGGCCGAGGGGCGTGCCGGACTTCGACTTGGAGGGCCTGCCCGGGTAAGCCTCTCCTCTGCTCTGCCTTTTCTTGTTCTGTGTCTCAAATTTGTGGATCTAAAGTTCACTCGCCCGAGGCCCAGCAAAATCACTGGCAACCATCACTTTTATTGATGCTGATGCGCCTGAAATCCTTGGTTGGAATTGGATGCCATGCTTCTAGAGATTTCACCCATCACTTCCGTTCTGCAAAAAACAAACACACGAGGAGCTTAATTTACCAGCGCCTAGTTCATGTAATCAGTGGAAGGTGTTCCTTTCTGTCTACTATTTGTCTGAAGATGAGTGCTATCAGTATGATGTTCTGCTAGTAGTAACTATGTATTCACATCCTTTTCCTGCATAAAGGAAACAGAGTGGTCACTGACCATAACGACCAAGTTGATGTCCTTCGGGAACATTTTTGACTCTCTGCTAGGGAAGAATGAAAGATCTGCATAGGCTTTAAATTGGGACTAGTTGAATATACATTCTGCTAATTTGAGCCACCTGGATCAGTACTTTCACATACAAGTGCTTCATACTGCCATAAAAGACATGCACTTTCAAATACGAGTTATTCAAACAACCACTCTGTTTGATAATGTAGCTGACATGCTGTAGAATAGTGTCGTGTGCTCAGCTCGTGAATTCAGTACAACTTGTAATTTGTACAGACCTGTTTCGGTTGATCAGTACAGACTTGTAATTGATCGGTGGCTTTTGTATCGATTATTCTCTGAATTAGTTGGGACTGTTAGTGTTTCCTTTCATTATGTCGACAGTCTGAATTGCTCACATATGATCAGTGCAGTGGTATGCAGGAAGTTGTGGCATCACAGGGGGATTTCTCAGTGGCTTTTGTGCGAATTTTTCTCTGAATTAGTTGGGACTGTTAGTGTTTCCTGTCGTTACGTAGACAGTCTGCATTGCTCAGATATGGTCTAAACGCCATGGGAAAACAGAGATTTTTTGTCCATCCGAAAGAACATTGCAATCTGAACCAACATGGTTTCTCTGTATCCCGAAACTAGCTTGGTGCCTTGCCTGTGTAGCTGGCGTGGTCTCATCACAAAGATCTTTACCATTGAACTAGTAAGCTTTTATACCCAGGTGATCCAAGCCACCAGACAACCATTTCCATTTCTTTTGTTCTGTCTGCACGGCGAACACAAAATAAACTATTCTTTCGCCCTTCGAATGTCTCTTTGCTCTTCAGTTATGGTTTACCACTGTGTTGTGATTGATCAACTTCCTCTTATGACATTAAGATGTTGTCATTGTATCTAAATTCTAAAGTTTGAACTTGCAGGCTCTACTATACCTTCATGACTTTGGGTAACCCATCGAAACGGTATTCCATGCAGTTTGACACCGGTAGCGAAATCACGTGGGTTACTTGCACCACGACGTCAGATCGCATCTATGTAAGGCGTCCATTCTCCAATTTCTAATCAATCTGACTGGAAAATGCATCACTTTCGGACTGTTTTCTCTACATTGCGATGTAATCATGTTTTATCATTGTACTTCTCTCAGGACACATTGGAGGTGTACAACCCCAACAACTCTTCAACGTCAACCAACATATCATGCTCTGATGACATGTGTAAACATGCTATCAAATCAAAGAATTCGATATGTCAAGCCTCGGGCACTACAAACAATCAATGTGGTTACTGGCAGGCGTATGCCGATGGAACTACCACGGGAGGTTACTACGTGTCTGATATAATGCATTTCGACACTATCATGGGAAACCGAAGTGAGGGGGCTACCGGCTCTTCTGCCACTGTCGTTTTTGGGTACAGTTATTTTTTCAGTCATGTATCTTATTAATTCCCTGTGAACTAATGTGTGATAAGAAACCTGTTACTACTAATTATCAACTTATGATATTTAACTAAGTTTTTTCTACAGATGTAGCAACTCGCAGTCAGGGGCGCTGCAACAAGATGGAATTATGGGGTTTGGAAAGGATGCACCGTCTATTATGTTGCAACTGAGCTCTCAAGGGGTGTCTCCTAAGGCCTTCTCTCATTGTCTGACAAGTTCAGATGATGGTGGTGGAATTCTTGTTCTCGGTGAAGTTGTAGAGCCAGGATTTGTATTTACTCCACTTGTTCCATCACAGTAAGTTATTTTCCTAGAATTACTTTGATTACATAATTTTCAAGTTCAGAATTTCACATGACTCTGTTTTGTTCCTGTGTTGCACTTTTCCTTCCATGTTTGGTGTTAAGTATGGAGGATAGAAATTGGTGGTGCAGATATAATAACAGATTTGGCCAATCACAACCCCATTGCCATTGGCAAAGTACAAGTGTTAGTTAAATTTACTTGCACAATCTATTATTTTTGAATTCTAAGTTAGAATTTATATGTACAACATCCAGTTTGCAAATATAAAGTGTAGATTTAAGAAAAAAAATCACTTGATATTCCTTTTTACCTAAGGAACTTGTGTTGACCTATGTTATCAGAATGTGCATTATAGTTTCCAATGGAACCTCCTGAGTCCTTTTATATCAAAAACTTTTCTCGATAAAGTACAGGCCTCGTTACAGCGTGAATATGAAGAGCATTTCTGTCAATGGTCAAAATGTCCCAATTGATTCTTCCTTGTTTGCAACATCAAAGACACAAGGAACATTTGCAGATTCTGGGACATCCTTAGCATACTTTCCAGATGGAGTTTATGATCCAATTATTAACGCGGTGAGTTTTTTGTTGTCAAAGAACCAAGATTTGATAGTCTACACTACTTCAATAATTTTATTGTACTATAGGACAGTAGTAATGGTTCATATTTCTTTATATGCAGATAATTAATGCTGCTCCATCATCTATGAATTACAGTGTCATAAAGGGAAATGAATGTTTTATTTGCTGGAAAAGGTTTTTTATCACTAGGAGATTAGTTAATGTCCGTACTTCAAAATGTTGAATCACTTGACAATTACTTTGGTTATTTGTTCACAGCAATGTATCTGAATTTCCAATAGTGACACTGTATTTTGAGGGTGGTGTTCCATTGACAGTGGGTCCGGCGAACTACCTCGCGCGCAAGGCTGTATCTCACCTTCCAGTAACCTTCTGAAGCTACCTTTTTTTTATATAATTTCATATCTGGTTAAATTTCTTTTGGGGTGGGGGATTGTCTTAACGTACGGTAAGCAATATCATATCATGATTTGCAGGACAACCAAGTCATATTGTGCATTGGCTTTCAAAGTAGCAAGAGGTTCAAGGGTTATGAGCATGCCACTATTCTAGGAGGTTAGTCATCTACCTTTTTCAATAAACCTATCGACTGAATTAGCAAGTTTAAGTTGCACATCTTGCAATAAGATCTAAGACTCCTATTCTGTCATGGTGGCTTGAAATGAATTAAGCTGATGATAATAGTAAACACAGTCCACAAGCCAGCAACATTCATGGAAGACTGATCACGGCTTTTGACTCTTTCTTTTGCTTTAACCCTCGATATTGTACTGATGATATTATGCAGATAGGAACACCGACTAATTCTCCCATGCAAACATTGTCTAACTAGTAAATACATTTGTAAGCATTACCTATTGTTGAATGAACTAGCAACTAATTATGTTTACCAATCATGAGATCTTAAGCACAATATTATTTTTGCTAACTGATTAGCCCCTCTTGTGTCAGATCTTGTCTTACGTGATAGGATATTCACGTATGACTTGGAGAAGATGCGCATGGGTTGGGTAGACTATAACTGTAAGATCAGATTCCTGTACTAACCAAAATGGCCTTTCTTGATATGCTTCCTCATTTTGACAAAAAATAATAATTGTCAGGCTCGCTACTGAATAAGACCACCTTGGTTGTTGCCAGTGAGTCGCTGAGGAGCCATACACCATCATACTGCAGCCTAATGATAGCTATTGGGATTGCCCTCATAAATTGTAACATCAGTGCACTGCGGCGGGTCGATAGCTACCAGGGGCGCCATCAGGAAAACTAGCAATGGAGTCCAGACGTCTCGAAGTTAATTGTCGGTGGAGCATTGAAAGTCACTCCGGAGAGGCAGGGAACGGCCTTGTGATAAATCATGCACAACTATCACTCTGATGAAGTTGTTTTCCTTAACTTGTCTAATTGAAGAAGTGAATAATCTAGCCCTGCTGATACTTGATACTACTCAGTGTATGTGAGTGGATGCCGCTTTTGTATTAACGTTCTGAAGCCCTAAACTGATTTTGTTTTAACGAAAAGGCAGGATCACTGGTTTTCATTGCGCTTAGAAGGAATAAAGGGTTACAAATTGAACGAAGTACAAGGGGGGTGGGCGAGGGAGAGATAGCTCAAATGATAAACATCAATCAGGTTCTAAGGGCCAAAATTCATCAACCACTTGTGATTGTTTTATTGCCACCTCGGAACGAAAGGCATCCATGTACTTACTTGGTGCCGTAGTGCCAACATACATGAGCAGGACAAATTGACCTTTCCAACAATCAGAAAAAATGGACCAAGGGAAAAAAGAAATGAACAAGTGAAGCCGTTTATTAGATTAGGTGCATACAATACATGCTCAATGACTCAAGGCTAAGTTTGCCGGTCTAGCATCAAGTGATGAGTGGCAGTTGATGCAATAGCATCTGCCTTCGTCGCAGAACCCGAAATGATAGCCTATAGCACCGCATCGTTGGGCACATCCTTCCTCTGTGATGCAAGTTGGGTCTCCAGGGACGTGCGTCGGACATTTAACAGGCCTTACTGCAACCACACCTGAACGACACATTGATTCCATATAAGAATAATTTGTATTGAAACTTGTATGTAAAATCTTAGGAGCACTTATATGCAACTACATCTATATGACACCTAAGATGCAAAATAAAAAATAAAGAGATTACCGGAAGACGGAAGGAGGAGTGCCAGTAGCCATACGGACAAGATGATTGTGGTGGTTCTGCTAGCCATCATGATCAAGGGCTGCCTTGCGGTCAATTGGAGGCCTAACAAGATCAAGAAATGCACCTGTGTTGGCCGGTTTACTTCGTAATGCAAGTGTCTATTTATAGGGAATCACCAGAGGCACGCTTATGGAAATTGGCAATTCATTTTTGGTAATAATTAGAAATTGCATGTACGGGAAACAAATTAGTATTCTTTATTTTTGCCGGAAACAAACTAATGTTCTCTATGGAATCATCGTGATTTACCTACCCATTTATTACTAATATATGTTTATGATTTTCGACAAAGTATTAATATGATTATTACATACCAAAAATGAATTTAACTCCGAATAGAATCAGCACTCTTATGCTTGCCAAATAAACATAATTTTATTTGATAAGTTAATAATTATGGCAATTGAGGAGGTTTTCAAGGAAAAACAGACCAGTGGGAAAAATTAGAAAAATCAGAAAAAGTGGGTGAAGAGCGGAGAGGCCGGAGGACAGGAATGAACTAAGAAAGAGCATATGTATGCTTGTATGTTCTCTTGACCCGTAGACCACCTATCGACGACTACAAGCACTGAAGCGAGCCGAAACCAATGATACAACTCAACACTACAACACAACACACACGGCAACCACACCACCCCAACACTAAAACATGCAAAACAACAACCACACCACCCCAACACGCCAAGCCAATGGCAGATCTGCAATGAGGGCCCTGCTTGGAGTAGTCGGAGTTATCCACCATGAGAGAAGTGTCATGAAGAGACGAAGCTGCGGTCGATGAACGTCGGCCTCCAAGACGTTGCCTTCAAGAATGGAAACGACACCTGAGCATTGTCCCTGCCCGATCTAAAGGATCATGGTTTTCACCTGGACCAATCCGAAGGAGGAGAGTAGTTGCGATGACGCCTTCAGGAAGGAGACAACGCCCACCACCACTGCTACCGTCGGCCGAATGAAAGCATGAAAGGGATTATGCCATGGAACACAGGCTTCACCTTGGAAACGCCACCACTCGCCGAA
The DNA here is from genome assembly GCA_021605145.1 of Aegilops bicornis. Taxonomy (NCBI): domain Eukaryota; kingdom Viridiplantae; phylum Streptophyta; class Magnoliopsida; order Poales; family Poaceae; genus Aegilops; species Aegilops bicornis. The sequence continues at coordinate 814,812,934 of CM038673.1, forward strand.
GCACTGGCCACCATGCCGCACGAACAGACATGCATGGCATCCTGCCCGCACTTGAGTTGTCCGACCCGCCCACGAGCACTCGACTCCCATGACCTGGGTCGCCGCCTCGACAACCAAGACCACCCCTCGGACGGGAGGCAGTTTCCTCCCTCCCTGGTTTATCCCTACCACCATCTACCAATCAATGTTACCAGGTGCAGGGCCATCGACATCCCCCAACAAAGCCGCCACCAGCCGCCACAGTAGGGAAGGTTGCCTGTGAGCTAGGCCGAAGAGCAGAGGAGAGAGACCAACCACCCCCATAATGATTCCACCCCCCACTAACTGAACACCATAGCAGGGGAGGTTCCTTGTGAGTCGCGCCGCCGTCGGCCCGTCCCGCACGAGACCAGATCTGGCTAGGTCGTGCACCCTAGAAGCCGCCTCTCTGACACCAGCAGGCATGCCCCACCCCCGTGCTGCCCGCCACACCTTCCAAAGAGATATAATATATTAAAATGATAAAAAACAAATTTTATTAAAAATAGGTTAATATATTATTTTTATACCATGACAATGATTATTTTAATTGCTAAATGGCATTGTTCATGTGTTTTGGACTGGGCATTTTGAGTTAAGGCTTTTTTTAGCCCAGTCAGAACCCAGGCTGACCTTGCGAATAATTAGGTTAAGGTGTAAGTGTGAAGACCTAACATATGCGACATGTGAATAATTTATGATTACGTAGATCTAATGGTTGTGATCCACTAATAGTCTATCAACACCTGAGAATTGGATTTTTCTTCACAAACTTGTGGGAATTTCTAGCACATTTATTTTTGATCATATTATAATTTTAGGACATAATATGTATGTATAATTTATCTTCTTTATGTTATCGTTAAAAATAAATCCTTTCTCTCATTAAAAGCCCATTTGGAGCATCCAATGCGATATAGATATAAGTTTTTAAGCATGGTTAGTGCAAATAAAACACTCCATCCGTTCCTAAATATAAGAATTTTTAGAGATTCCAATGTGAAATACATACGGAGCAAAATTAGTGAATCTATACTCTAAAATACGTCTATATACACTCATATGCAGCCCCTGTTGAAATATTTGAAAAGTCTTATATTTAGAGACGGATGGAGTACCTATTAAGAAGTAAAAGTAAAGTCAGGTTTTAAGTTGCCCGATTTTGATGAGTTTGTATTAATCAGTGTTAGTTACATGTAGATAACCTCGCAACATGAGCTCTCTACCGTGGCTCCACAGCGTTTGACAGAGCTGAGGTCGTGGCGGAGGAGGAGCGAACGGACCAACCGATTTTTCTGTTTACTGTCGTCGATTTTCTTCTTGCGTCAGCCGACAGACGCCTCTCCCATACCTTTAATTGAGGCACCTGCTAGGGATCAACTGGATGATCGGATGATAGAACAAAAATGTAAACTGCCTCGTGAGACATTGGATGAAGCGCTTCTTAGCTACCATATCTGTGCTAGCTGGACCACGTGGGCGAATCCAGCAGAAATTGGCTCGGTCATCCCTTGTAGGTAAAAACAGCCGATCACCCCCCCCCCCCCCCAAGACACACAACAAACAACTCGGTTGAGAATTGGATTTTTCTTCCCAAACTTGTGGGAATTTCTAGCACATTTATTTTCGATCGTATTATAATTTTAGGACATAATATGTATGTATAATTTATCTTCTTTTGTTATCGTTAAAAATAAATCCTTTCTCTCTTAAAAGCCCATTTGGAGCATCCAGTGCGATATGGATATAAGCTTTTAAGCATGGTTAGTGCAAATAAAACACTCCCTCCGTTCCTAAATATAATTTTTTTTAGAGATTCCAATGCGAACTACGTACGGAGCAAAATCAGTGAATCTATACTCTAAAATACGTCTATATACACTCATATGTAGCCCCTGTTGAAATCTCTGAAAAGTCTTATATTTAGAGACGGATGGAGTACCTATTAAGAAGTAGAAGTAAAGTCAGGTCTTAAGTACCTAATTTAGTGCACGATTTTGATGAGTTTGTATTAATCAGTGTTAGGTACATGTATATACCCTTGCAACATGAGCTCTCTACCATGGCTCCACAACGTCTGACAGAGCTGAGGTCGTGGCGGAGGAGGAGCGAACGGACCAATCGATTTTCGTGTTTACTGTCGTCGATTTTCTTCATGCGTCAGCCGACGGATGCTTCTCCCGTACCTTTAATTGAGGCACCTGCTAGGGATGAACTGGATGACCGGATGATAGAACGGAAATATAAACTGCCTCATGAGACATTGGATGAAGCGCTGCTTAGATACCAGATCTGTGCTAGCTGGACCACGTGGGCGAATCCAGCGGAAATTGGCTCCGTCGTCCCTTCCAGGTAAAAACAGCCGATCACCCCAGCAGGCACGCCCAACCCCGTGCTGCCCGCCACACCTCCCAAATAGCTATAATATATTAAAATGATAAAACACAAATTTTATTGAAAAATAGGTTAATATATTATTTTTATACCATGACAATGATTATTTTTATTGCTAAATGGCATTGTTCATGTGTTTTGGGCTGGGCATTTTGAGTTAAGGCTTTCTCTAGCCCAGTCAGAACCCAGGCTGACCTTGCGAATAATCAGGTTTAGGTGTAAGTGTGAAGATCTAACATATGCGACATGTGAATAAATTATGGTTACGTAGATCCAATGGTTGTGATCCATTAATAGTCTATCAACCTGAGAATTGGATTTTTCTTCACAAACTTGTGGGAATTTCTAGCACATTTATTTTCGATCATATTATAATTTTAGGACATAATATGTATGTATAATTTATCTTCTTTATGTTATCATTAAAAATAAATCCTTTCTCTCATTAAAAGCCCATTTGGAGCATCCAATGCGATATAGATATAAGTTTTTAAGCATGGTTAGTGCAAATAAAACACTCCCTTCGTTCCTAAATATAAGCATGTTTAGAGATTCCATTGTGAACTACATACGGAACAAAATTAGTGAATCTATACTCTAAAATACGTCTATATGCACTCATATGTAGCCCCTGTTGAAATCTTTGAAAAATCTTATATTTAGAGACGGATGGAGTACCTATTAAGAAGTAAAAGTAAAGTCAGATTTTAAGTACCTAATTTAGAGCATGATTTTGATGAGTTTGTATTAATAAGTGTTAGGTACATGTATATACCCTTGCAACATGAGCTCTCTACCGTGGCTCCACAGCGTTTGACAGAGCTGAGGTCGTGGCGGAAGAGGAGCGAACGGACCAACCGATTTTTGTGTTTACTGTCGTCGAATTTCTTCTTGCGTCAGCCGACAGACGCCTCTCCCGTATCGTTAATTGAGGCACCTGCTAGGGATCAACTGGATAACCGGATGATAGAACGAAAATGTAAACTGCCTCGTCAGACAATGGATGAAGCGCTGCTTAGCTACCATATCAGTGCTAGCTAGACCACGTGGGCGAATCCAACATAAATTGGCTAGGTCGTCCCTTGCAGGTAAAAACAGCCGATCACCCCCCCCCCCCCCTCTACACACACACAACAAACAACTCGGTTGAGAATTGGATTTTTCTTCCCAAACTTGTGGGAATTTCTAGTACATTTATTTTTGATCATATTATAATTTTAGGACATAATATGTATGTATAATTTATCTTTTTTATGTTATCGTTAAAAATAAACCCTTTCTCTCATTAAAAGCCCATTTGGAGCATCCAGTGCGATATGGATATAAGTTTTTAAGCATGGTTAGTGCAAATAAAACACTCCCTCCATTCCTAAATATAAGAATTTTCAGACATTTCAATGCGAACTACATACCGAGCAAAATTAGTGAATCTATACTTTAAAATACGTCTATATACACTCATATGTAGCCCCTGTTGTAATCTCTGAAAAGTCATATATTTAGAGACGGATGGAGTACCTATTAAGAAGTAAGAGTATAGTCAGGTTTTAAGTACCTAATTTAGTGCACGATTTTGATGAGTTTGTATTAATCAGTGTTAGGTACATGTACATACCCTTGCGACATGAGCTCTCTACCGTGGCTCCACAGCGTTTGACAGAGCTGAGGTCGTGGCGGAGGAGGAGCTAACGGAGCAACCGATTTTCGTGTTTACTGTCGTCGATTTTCTTCTTGTGTCAGCCGACGGACGCTTCTCCCATACCTTTAATTGAGGCACATGCTAGGGATCAACTGGATGACCGGATGATAGAACGGAAATGTAAACTGCCTCGTGAGAGATTGGATGAAGCGCTGCTTAGCTACCAGATCTGTGCTAGCTGGACCAAGTGGGCGAATCCAGCAGAAATTAGCTCCGCATCCCTTGCAGGTAAAAACAGCCGATCACTCTCTCCCCCCTCCCAACACACACTACAAACAACTCGGTTTCATTGAAGCTTGTTGCACCGACTAGTTAGCCGGTCGGGTACTGCACAAATCGCATTGTAGCTCCATTGCCAGGAAATTTGTGGGGCACCCCACATTGCATTCTAGCTCTGTTGCCCACAGCATGCAGCACCAGCAGCGCCGACGAGGTTGCATTGCAGCACCAGCAGCGCCAACAATGTTGCATTGCAACACCCGTGCCTCCGCATGTCGTAACTCATCCAATTTGTAGCGGCGAGAATGGTGCACCGCAGCACCGGCTACCTCCGGCTAGTGTTGCCTCGCAGCACCCACGACTCTCGGCAATGCTTCCTTTGGGCGGCTCCCTCGCGATGGTTGTGAAACAACGATACCCTCCCTCGTAGCCGGCACCATGTTGAGGTGGGCTCCTTGCAGCAACATGCTACTCACAGGGCGTTGCAATGGCACATCGTCCATAGTAGCGGCGACACAGCGGAAAAAATTGCTTGCAGCGGCTGATGACGATTCTGTTGGATTGCAGCATCTGGTTTGGGCAATGCAACTCTGCTTCACTTGGAAATTGACGATGATTTTTTGTATTCACTACTTTAGATGCCATTTGCATACTCTCTGTCGGATTGCATGACTTGTCTTATCTCTGCTATGATAGTTAGGTTTTATATACTATTTATGTTAATAAAATCATATGGTAAATTGCTCATATTTTCAACAGATCTTACGTCCACCGGCACCGTGAAGGTTCCAGACTCCGACAAGGAAGAGCAGGGCAAGGGAGACGGCGGCACCTTGAGTCTAGTGAGCCGGTTCATGTCCCATGTCCTACTCTACCTCACTGTCGACCAGGCCAACACTTCGAGGTGCGCAGCCGTCTGTCAGACAAGGGCATTGTGGAGCCGTCCGAGGTCCGCTTAGATGACGTTTTATGTTGCATAGAATAATATGGTTTTGGCGATGTGAAAATGGTGTTCGTGATTGTGGAATTAATTGTTTGTGTGCTGTCCGGTCGGTGTTTAGGGGGCGGATTTAGGCAATTGCGGTTGTAGATGCTCTTAGGTGTACAATGTTTAAAATTTGTCAACATCGAAATAGGTTATTTGTGACGGTTTGCCCATCTCTTAAAAACTAGGTAGATGATTGCGCTACTCAGGTCAGGTCGTCTAGCCAAGTGCAAGCTATTCTTATCATACACATACAATCCACCATCGTCGTACACTCGTACTGATATTCGCATGTCACGGCTCACATGATGAGCACAATAGGTGCACACAAAAGAGAGAAGGGGGTTGCATGGGCGTTGATGGGACGAGTCACTTCACTTGGAAATAAAGATGGAGGTGCTCATATGCATGGCTCCTCTTTCTCCGCTGAGGCTTGCAAGAGACCAGCTCTCCACTCTCATCTTTAGCGTGCCAAAAGTGGAGTACGTATTTATTCTTGCCATATACAAACTATTATTCCAGATGCAATTTTGAAGGCGTAAGTTTCACTTTTATTTTTCATAGGATTTTGTTGCTAAGAAATAGTAAAAATGGATCATATATAAAATATATTTTTAAAAATTGTGATAATTATTACTTTGTTCTCAATAACTTAGTTTATAAAGTCAAAGTAAAATTCAGAGCCCCGCAAAAAAGAGAGTAAAAGTCGGAGATGTATTATTAATAAGTTACACCAATTTGTAAATTGATTCTAGCATGAATATTATTTTATATAATCAATTTACTACTATATCTTGCACTATATTATTCTGGCCATAGATTGCATATTCTATTGCAGAATATATATTTTCTAGTGAAAAACATCTCAATAAATTATCACCAATCTACCCGTATTTATAATCCCATCGTATATAAGAATATTTATTTCCTTCGCAATAGAATATAATGTACCAAACTTTTGTACATGTTAATGCGCACAAAAGATTCCATTGTAGTCGGGTCAACGATATGGTCATACGGATTCAATCTGGGCCCTCTAATAAAAATAGTGACTGCTGGACTGATGACCATTTTTTTTCTTTTGAATCTGTCGCGCATATCTCTGCTTTTCGCAATATTGTGCTTATAATAGAATAGTTTAATAGAATATGATTGATCTTTTCTGCCCGAAATCCCCAAAAAGCCCGGCAGAATAAAAATACACATTTTATTCAAAAATAGGTATATTATATTATTTTTATTCCCTGACAATGATTATTTTAATTGCTATAAATGGCATCCTATAAAACTAAAATGTTCATCCCACTATATTATTTATCTTAACATGCAAAATATCCACCTCGTCTCACGCCCACATGCCATCTCTCATTTAAATGCACATGCAAGCCATCCACATCATAAAGACCATGCAATCAATCAAATTTTAGCTTTCCACTACATGCACCCCCACAACATTAAGCACCCATATACAACCATTCTTTCACTTTTCACTTTCTACCACATGCATGCCTTCCACGTCACCAAAGAACATGAAAACCCTCCACATCATTATTTTTTAAATTTTCCGACAATAAATAATTGAATTTGAATGTCGCAAGAAAATATAACATGCATCCACCCTTCGTTTACATTTTTCATTGTACCTTGAGGTGTTAACTCAACGGGCTTAAACTACTACGTCCTATACCTACACATGATTTTTTCTAGTCCAAGCCGAACATAGTTAATGTTGTTAATTCCAACAAACCAATTATTGGCAATTCCTATTCAGCACTTAAGGCGCCCGTTTCTTCTATATTCACAAACAGGCCAGTTTTCTTCCCTTTTTCTTGTTATTTTTATTTATAAAAATTGTCAATTTTTTAAATCGTGACCTTTTCAAATTCATAAACTTTTTCTTAAATTCACGAGCTGTGTTTTCAATCATGTGAATTTTTTTCCAGAATCAATGAGCTTTTTCAAAATCAATGAACTTTTTTGAAATTAGATGAACTTTTTTTCAAAATCAATGAAATTTTTTCAATTTATGATTTGTTTTCAAAATCGATGAACTTTTTTTCAATTTAGTGTGCTTTTCCTACGATCATTAGTTTCCTACAGTACTATTTTGCTATTTAAGTGAAGTCTATCTGAAGCAGTAAACCTTACAAAAGCACGCAATCTGAATCTTGGTGTTTGCAAATTCTAAATGAAGTGAATGCAGCCAGTCTTTCTGCATGAATTTATTGAGTGAGTGTGTTGTATTGTTGATAGAATGGTTACTCTTCAGTTTGGGTGCATGGCTATTCTTGTGTATGAGCCTTAGGCATGCAGCAATGAAATCTAACTACATTGTTTTGTGAACCATTCAAACTGAAATGATTCATCTAGTGTACATAAATCTTCTCCCAATATTTTTTTTTGCGGGAGATCTTCTCCCAATATTTTTGACCACTACTGTGCTTCGATTTCGACAACAAAAAGTTGCTTCAACTTGCCATGTACCAGTTCACCAACAAGACAGAAACAATGCAAATATTGATTGTTTGAAAATTTGCTTCTTCTTCTTCTTCTTAGTATTAGTCTTTTTTTTATGAAATAGCAGCATTTAGCTGTTTCATTGAGGTAGATAGACCAAGTATCGTAAGGAAAACCAATGGGTGGCAGAGAATATGGCTGTCAAGGCAGCAGCAACAACAAGCAGAGGACACCTGCTGAGTGCTCTGTTGAAAGGGGGTGGAAAATTCGATCTAGATGACTGATTCCGGCGTCGTGCTAGCTTTTTTCTCCTCTTAGTTCTACTTATTGTTCAGTTACAATTAGCACACCGGTCGCTCAGTCGCTCGTCCGCTTGACGGGCAACTAGATAGATGATTGCCCTACCCAGTTCTGGACGTGCTAGCCGAGTGCAAACGATTCCAATCACACACATGCAGTCCACCGTCCTCGTACTGATTCGCATGTCAGTGCTCACATGATGGCCACACAAAAAGAGAGAGGAAACCATGTACCGTACGTGAGGAGGGCGTGCACGGGCGCTGATGGGGCATGTCACTTCACTTGGAAATAAAGATGGAGATGCTCATATGCATGCATGGCTCCTCTTTCGCCGTTGAACCTTGCAAGAGACCGAGAAAAAAAGTAAAGGGGAGACCAGCTCTCCTCCTCTCATCTTTAGCGTGCCAAAAGCGGAGTACGTATTTATTCTTGCCACATACAAGCTATTATTCCAGATGCATTCTTGAAGGTGTAGGTTTCACTTTCATTTGTCATAGTATTTTGTTCCTATAAGAAATAGTAAAACTGTATCATAAAATATATTTTTAAATTTTGTGATACTTACTGTATTACTTTGTTTTGAATAACTTAGTTTTATAAAGTCAAAGGAGTAGTTAGAGCCCCACAAAAAAGAGAGTAAAGTCGGAGATGTATTATTAATAAGTTAAACCAATTTGTAAATTGATTCCAGCACGAATATTGTTTTATATAATTAATTTACTACTATATATCTTTCACTATATCATTGACTGACCATCGATTGCATACTCTAGTGCAGCCGGCGGGTTACCCACGCATCGCATCGGACGGCCGACATTCGGGTTTTCTGTCGCCAATCATCCCCCCCACCCACTGCCCTCCCCCCCGCGCCCGCGCAGCAAACAACTCATTGCATTGAGCATCTGGAACGGCGCATGAAGCCTGCCGCAGCGGCCTGGTTCATGGCGGTGGCGGTGCTCCTGGCCGCTGCCGCCGCCGCCGCGTCGAGGCCGGCGCTTCTGCTCCAACGCACGGTGCCGCTGCCGGCATCGTCCCTGGAGACGCTCCAGAACCTGGACAAGAAGCGGTTCGCCAGCAGGACGAGCGTGCCGGACTTCGACTTGGTGGGCATGCCCGGGTAAGCTCTCTGCTCTGCTCTGCCTGTGCCTGTTGTTCACAGCTAAATCAACACCAACCATCCCCTACCAGTTGCGAACTTGCGATCCCCTAGTTCATGTAATTAGTATAAGGATGTGTGCTGCTGATCTGAAGATGTGAGCTTCAGTATGATGATCTGCTAGTAGTATATATTCAGTTGTTATAGTCTGCTTCAGTTTCAGCCTACCGTCTGAATGTGTGTGGCCCCAACCAAAACCGCGAGCTTGGTGCACTGCTAATCTCTACTGCTCAATGGGTCCACGGAGTCATTATCAAGTCTTCTTCTTGTTGTAGTATTTTAGTTTCCTTATTATGGATTGTTCAATTCTAAGTTGGAATGTCAGAGGTCTCAACCATCCTTGCTAGAAGAACTGTTTCTGCTCTAGTTCAACATCACCACAGCCAGCTGGTGTGATTGCAAGAAACGAAACTAGGCACTATTAGCAATGCAATCATCTCTGAAACCATGGGTAGTAGGTTTGTGAACAGCATCAAAATCACTCCAAAATCACACCTGCCGGCTGATTGCTGGTGCTGCAGACCACTCCAAAATCACTCCCCAGCCAATCCTCACTGGAAACTTCACCTAGGATGCTGAGAAGCTTTCGCTCAGTCATTGATGATCTAAATCGGAAGGAAGTGCCTCTAATTGGTCGCTGTTTTACAAAATTTAATAAGATTGACAAGCCACACACACATTACAACCACAACACAAGGGGGATGCCAACACACCTCGGTGACGAATCCAAGGAGGGAAACGACACCCACGGGCACTGTCGACACCAGCACAGACCGAAGACGGGCAAGACTTTCGTCCGTAACATCGCACATCACCGAGCCGGGGTACGCAGCTAGAGTGAGCCAGCATACCAACATGACTCTAGCCACCAGACAATCACTTCCATTTATTTTGTTGTGTCTGCGTGGTGAACACAAAACAAACTATTCTTTTGACCTTCGCATGTCTCTCTTTGTTCTTCAGTTTTTGTTTACCACTGTGTTGTGATTGATCAACTTCCTCTTATGGCATTCTGTTGTTATCATTGTATCTAATTTCTGAAGTTTGAAATTCAGGCTGTATTATACACTCGTGACTTTGGGCAACCCACCGAAAAATTATTCTGTGCAATTTGATACCGGTAGCGACATCATGTGGGTTACTTGCAGCCCCTGCCCTGATTGCCCGACGCCAGGTCGAATCTATGTAAGGCGTCCATTCTCTAATCTCTAATCCATATGACCAGAAAATGAGTATGTTTTCTCTACCTTGCGATGTAATCATGTTTTATCATTGTACTTCTCCCAGGACACATTGGAGGTGTACAGCCCCAACAATTCTTCAACGTCGTCCAACATATCATGCTCTGATGACATGTGCAAACATGCTATCAAATCAAAGAATTCGATATGTCAAGCCTCGGACACTCCAAACAACCAATGTGGTTACTGGCAGGAGTATGCCGATGGAACTACCACGGGAGGGTACTATGTGTCTGATATAATGCATTTCGACACTGTCATGGGAAACGGAAGTGAGGGGGCTACCGTTTCTTCTGCCTCCATCGTTTTTGGGTATAGTTATTTTTTCAGTCATGTATCATATAAACTCCCTATGAGCTAATGTGTCGTAAGAAACATAGTATCACTAATAACTACTATCAACTAACGATATTTTAACCTAGTTTTTTTCAACAGATGTAGTGACTCGCAGTCAGGGGCGCTGCAACAAGATGGAATTATGGGGTTTGGAAAGGCTGCACCATCTGTTATGTTGCAACTGAGCTCTCAAGGGGTGTCTCCTAAGGCCTTCTCTCATTGTCTGACAAGTTCAGATGATGGTGGTGGCATTCTTGTTCTCGGTGAAGTTGTAGAGCCAGGATTTCTATTTACTCCACTCGTTTCATCACGGTAAGTTCTTTTCTAGAATTACTTTGATTGCATCATTTTCAAAGTCAGAATTCTACATCACTCTATTTTGTTTCAGTACCGCACTTTTTCTTCCCTGTTTGGTGTTAACTGTAAAGTATCGAGGATAGAAATTGTTGGCGCAGATATAATAACAGCTTTGGCCAATCACAATCGCGTTGCCTTTGGCAGAATACAATTGTTAGTTAAATTTATTTGCACAATCTATTATTTTCCAATTCTACGTTAGAACTTATATGTACAACATTCAGTTTGAAAATATAAAGTGTACATTTATATATTTTTCTTGATATTCCTTTTTACCTAAGAAACTTGTGTTGACCTATGTGGTCATAGTCAACCAATACAGCTATATCGTTTGCATAGTGGAATGTGGATTAACCTTCCCAATGGAACCTCCTGAATCCTTTTATATCAATTACTTTCCTCGATAAACTACAGGCCTGGTTACAACGTGAACATGAAGAGCATTTCTGTCAATGGTCAAAATGTCCCTATTGATTCTTCCTTGTTTACAACATCAAAGACCCAAGATACATTTGTAGATTCTGGAACATCATTAGCATACCTTCCAGATGGAGTTTATGACCCTGTTATTAGAGCGGTGAGTTTTTTCTTGTCGGAGAACCAAAATTTGAGAGTCTACACTACTTCAATAATTTTATTGTACTATATGACAGTCCTAATGTTTCATATTTGGCTATTTGCAGATAATTGATGCTGCTCCATCATCTGTGAATTATAGTGTCATATCGGGGAATGAATGTTTTATTTTCTGGAAAAGGTTTTTTTTTCTCACTAGGAGATTAATTAATGCACGTATTTCAAAATGCTGAATTACTTACCAATTATTTTGGTTATTTCTTCACAGCAATGTATCTGAATTTCCAATAGTGGCACTATATTTTGAGGGTGGTGTTCCATTGAGAGTGGGTCCGGCAAACTATCTCGTGCCCAAGGCTGTATCCGACCTTCCAGTAACCTTCTAATTAAAGCTACCGTTATTAAATTTATTCATAATTGCATATATGGTTAAAAGTTTTTTGGGGGTGGTGGGATTGTCTTAACGGTAAGCAATATCATATCGTGATTTGCAGGACAACGAAGTCATATTCTGCATTGGCTTTCAAAGTAGCAAGATGTTCAAGGGTTCTGAGCATGCCACTATTCTAGGAGGTTAGTCATCTACCCATCGACTGAATTAGAAAATTTAAGCTGCACATGTTTCCATAAGGCCTAAGACTCCTATTCTGTCATGGTGGTTTGAAATGAATTAAGCTGATGATAATAGTAAACACAGTCCGCAAGCCAGCCACAATCGTGGAAGAGTGATCACGGCTTTTTACTCGTTGTTTTTCTTTAACCCTTGATATTGTACAGATGATGTTGGCGTACTAGTATAAATATGCGTTAAAACTGCCCCTTATGACCGAACTATATATAGATCAAAAAAGCAATACAGAAAATACACGGCGTCCCTGTGTCCCGCGTGTGTTTACGAAGTGTTTTGCCGGCGACTCGATCTGCCAGCGTATCAAGCTAGCTAGACACCATAGCGATCGATCAAGCAGCTTGCTAGCTATCTTTGCTACCTTGCTATAGTGTGTGGTGAAACTAGGTATACGTACCTGCAGTCCATGTACGGTCGGAAAGTGGTTGATCAGTTCAAAGACTGCGTCATTGCTCTCTGGAAAGTAATCGCCTACGAGCATGCACGGGAGTTGGGCAAACAGCCCATGCCAACGTTGTTTAACTAGTACTCCAATAAAAAAAGTAGTGCCCTAATGTTGAATGTACTAGCAACTAATTAAATTTTCCAATCATGAGATCTTAAGCACGATATTATGCTTGCTAACTGATTAGCCCCTCTTGTGTCAGATCTTGTCTTACGTGATAGGATATTCACGTATGACTTGGAGAAGATGCGCATGGGTTGGGTAGACTATAACTGTAAGATCAGATTCCTGTACTAACCAAAATTGCCTTTCTTGATATGCTTCCTCATTTTGACAAAAAAAAATTAATTGTCAGGCTCGCTACTGAATAAGACCACCTTGGTTGTTGCCAGTGAGTCGCTAAGGAGCCATACACCATCATACTGCAGCCTAATGATAGCTATTGGGATTGCCCTCATAAATTGTAACATCAGTGCACTGCAGCGGGTCGATAGCTACCAGGGGCGCCGTCAGGAAAACTAGCATTGAAAGTCACTCCGAATTGATGATATTATGCAGATAGGAACACCGACTAATTCTCCCATGCAAACATTGTCTAACTAGTAAATACATTTGTAAGCATTACCTATTGTTGAATGAACTAGCAACTAATTATGTTTACCAATCATGAGATCTTAAGCACAATATTATTCTTGCTAACTGATTAGCCCCTCTTGTGTCAGATCTTGTCTTACGTGATAGGATATTTACGTATAACTTGGAGAAGATGCGCTTGGGTTGGATAGACTATAACTGTAAGATCCGATTTCTGTACCAACAAAAATTCTATATGCTTCCTTATTTTGACAACTAAATTTTTGTATTCTCAGGCTCGCTAATCAACAAGACCACCCTGGTTGTTGCCAGTGAGTCGCTGAGGAGCCACACACCATCATACTTCGGCCTAATGATAGCTATTGGGGTTGCCCTCATAAATACTAACATCGCTGCACTGCTGTGGCTTGATAGCTAACAGGGGAAACTAGCAATGGAGCCAGGACATGTCGAAGTTCAATGTCGGTGGAGCGTTGAAAGTGAATCCGGTGAGGCAAGGAACATCCTTAGGATAAACCGTGCACAACTATCTCGCTGAACAAGTTGTTTTCATGCACTTATCTCATTGAAGAAGTGAATAATCTAGCCCTGCTGAGACTTGAGACCACTCAGTGTAAGAGGTAGCTTGCCAAATTTGGCAATATGCGAGAGGTGGATGCCGCTTTTGCATTAACATTCTCAAGTTTGTAGTCTGGTTGATGCGAGTTAATTGCACAGAAGTACCACAATTCTGGCATCACATGCAGATTGGTATCACGATTGCTAATTTTTGCATGTCAATACCAACATTGGTCCGGGTTTTTGCAAAAGAGACTAAAACGCGTATTTATACGTATTCACGCTCGTTCCGACAGCTCTGGCCCACCCGTCAGGTGCCACGCTGGCCAATCGGCGCGTGCCCGCGTGTGCCCGCGCGCTGACTAGGGCGAGCCGGTCCGCTGCTGCTGTCCTAACCGGCCCGGTCGCACCAGCTCTCCCCCGCCGCACCATTCCCCCTCCCCTCCTCCTCCTCGCTTGTTTCCTCCATCGCCGCCGCCCGCGTCCCGACTGCCGGCCGCCGCACCGCCCCGCCGACGCCAGGGTTTTGGAGGACGAAAGCAGCGACGACCAGTCTAGCCTCCCGTACATGCATTCTTCCTCCACAGACGGTCTCAACCAGGTCAGTACAATGAGTTTAGGGTTAGGGTTTCAGATTTGGGATTTCTTGATTTGGTTGGTTTCGCTAGGTTTTGATCTGGCCATTGTCTTTGTGCAAGCTTCTGCAGGTCCCTTTCAGCCTTGAAGATCCAGATTACAAGGGGCTTGAGTTGGATGTGATGTCTTCATGTGAGAAGCACGACATGGCATCTGAGAGGCTTGTTGCCTTTGAAGGAACAGACACAGGCAGGAGATTTTTAGCATGTGCACAGCCAGTATGGATTGTAGGATTGTAGGCATAGTGATTTTTTTCTTACTTGGTCAGTGCCATGTCGAACACTGTTTGCTGGAGTACTCTGCTTGTTATCAACATTTTGGTTCATAGTGGTACTAGAGTAGCTTATTTAGGTCAAGCATGAGTATATTTTGCCGGAGTACAATGGCATAGTAATTTTGGTTAATAGTGGTAGTAGAGTAGCTTCAAAATGGTTGAACACTCCTTGATATGAACACTAGAGTAACTAACCTAGTCAGTCAGCTACTGAAGTGGCTGATCCTCTTGTTAAATGTAGTGGTGTTGTTGGCAACTGCAGTGATTTTGTGTAATTACTTGATGTATGAACTGTTTTGGTGGTGTTGTTGTTTTTGCAGGAAGGTAGCAATTGTGGCTTTGTTGAATGGGTTGATCACCAGTGGCCCCCAACAATGCAGAATGCATTGTTGAAGCTATGGGCAATGGTTGAAGATGCCAAAAGTGCTAGGGTGAATGACAATCTTGAAAGTTCTTTCACTATCCACCATCGTGTAAGAGAAGAACAAAATTTGGAGGCCAACTATGACAAGCTAGTCCAAGATGTGCATGAGCTGATGAACTTACAGGAAGATAAGGTGGTGGATTTCAGACATCTGCAGTCTGCCATTACATATCAGCAGGAGGTAAGAAAAGAACTGATTGATGATATGAAGGCAAAGATGGCAACTGAGATGGCAAAGAAAGATGCAGAGACCCAGAAACTTACTCAGAAGTATGAGCTGCTGCTCAACCTGACAAGAGCTCAAGCAACAGTCATTCAGAACTTGAAGTTGAACAAAATGAAAGGCAAGCAAGTGCTTACTGAAGCTAGTATGAATTTGGAGCTGAAGAATGCAGAGCTAACAAAGTGTCAGGAGAAGCTCACCCAAGAGAAGCTAGAGTTGAAGCTTCAGGTTGCTGATCTGCTTAAGGGAAATGAAAAGCATATTGAAGAGAAGTGGCAGTTAGAGTTTCAGAATGAAAAGTTGAAGGAGAAGTTCAGGGGGATTAAGGCCATATTGGAGAAGTGAAGAAGATGAAAATGAGATTAATGGCATTGCTGACCTTTTGGGAATGATGGTTGTGTAATGACCTAGCATCTAGGAACTAAGGTTGTGTACTGTATGCTTGTACTAATGATGAACTATGGCTGTGTATGTATGTAGTAGTTATGCTAGTCATCCTTTTAAGAGAAAAGGATGAACTATGCATTTGAAGTGGAACTCCTCTATGTATTGTGAACAATGGTTATGTATTGCTATAATGAGTTGAACTCCAGAAACTAATGTGTGCTATGATTGGTAGACATGGATCAGTTTCTTATTATGTATGGATATGCTGATTATGTAGATGGATATGTTGATGATGGTACATTATGACAATGTTGCAGCTAACCGCTCATATCATACAAAATAAAAGAGGAACAAGAATGACTAAATCTCATTGCATCAGAAGATAACTTCACTGATCCATTACAACTTGATCCATTACAACTTGGCTTAAACTAGAGCAACTAAACCAGCCATTACATTGCATGTAGATTGGCTGCATCTGAACCAACTAACTATGCCCTTGGAGACCACAATTGCCACATGTTATGGTCCCCATTCTTGAAGTTTCTTTTGGCTTTGGTACTTCAAATTTTCCCTTGATCCTCTTTTCTTTCCTTCTTCCTCTCTTGATTTTGAATGCAGGTGGTTCTATGTCTGGACCAGGGGTCCTTGTCCAATCATGCTCACCAGGCACAGGAAAGATCGTTGGTTCATAAGCTGCAACATAAAAATCTTTCTTGAAGAATTTGCTGACATAATCCTCTGGTTTCCTTTTAGCCTTGTTTATTGCAGAGATGGCATGGTTGCAAGGTATGCCACTAAGGTCCCACTTCCTGCATCCACAAGTCCCAAGTTCCAGGTTGACATCATGTGTTTGCTGCCCACTTGTAACTTGCCATAAGTTGACCCCTGCCTGTATTGGCTTGCAGTATCTGGCCCTCTCCTTCTCAACCTCTAGCTTCTCACTTAATGAGGTGTTATCTCCCATCTTTCTTCCTTTACACTCTCTCTCTTCATGTACCACCTACCATCTGCTTATCTTTTATCCCATCACACATTGTCCTTATAGGTTTTCTCCTAACATCTAGAATGTACTTGTTGAACACCTCAGACAAGTTGTTCACTACCAAGTCAGTCTTGCAGTTTGTGTCAAATGCATGCCTTGCCCATGTTTTTTTGGTAATTCAGTAAGCCACTCCTAAGCTTCCTCACTTTCAGCTATAAGATCATTCATTGCAATATTAAATTTGTGTTCATTGTAGGCATAGCTAGCATTATCCATGCACTTCTTAAGATCTTCACCCTAAAACCAACATTTTGGAAATTTGCATATAAATGTCTAAGGCGTAATCTTTGGTTGCAATTTGGAAACACAACATTCACTGCATTCAATAACCCCACGACACAAACAATTTAACAAGTCTAAGCTGCAAGCTAAAGAAATATGCACCAATGAAAATCTAAGCTACTGTAAACACTTATTCAAAACAGAATGAAATATGCAAACACATACCTTTTGTCTATCTGACATTATAGTATAAGCTCCAAACTTGCCCACTTCTCCCCCTAGGCAAATTTTCAGTTGGTGTAGAAACCAACACCAACTAGGTGTGTCGTCTTGACCAACTGTGCCAAATGCCAGTGGATATATGTTGTTGTTGCCATCTCTACCAGTGGCAGCAAGTAGTTGAGCACCTGTAGTGAGCTTAATGAAGCATCCATCAACACCTGCATAATCAACATTTCCAAACATTAAATACATTCAAGTGAGATACAATATGGAGTACTCTACAATATGTAAATGGTTCACAAGGTTCAAGAACTAACCAATGAATGGTCTACACCCATTGAGAAACCCCCCTTGCTCCATTAAGGCAAAAGAACATGGATGGAATCTTGGGCCTGGGTGGGGGTATTTTTGCATTTGGTACTGGAGTAACAGTAATGACTATTACTCTACTCCCAGGGTTTGTGTCCATGACAGTCTGAGCATAGTCTTTAAGCCTAGGATATTGCTTCTTGTGATCTCCTAACACAGCTTCAATAGCTATGTTCTTTGCCCTATATGCCATGCACTTGGGCACATCTACACCATATTTTTCATTGCATGCATCAATTATAGTCTGAATACCAGTAGTTATATCAGATCTAAAGAGATGCTCATATTTCTGTGCTAGCCACTTAGCACTAACCCTGGTGGTCTCAGTGGTACTAGGGCAAGTGTGCTCTAGTCTCATCTTCTTAATTACAAAGGTTTTCTCCCCTTTTATAACTGCTGCCACCATTAAGAACTGGCATTGTTTATCTGTACACTCAACAATTATCCTCTGAGCTGAATTCCTGTGATACTTGAAATTCCTGGCCTGGGTGATGTGCAAATTCAACAAAGCATCTCTGAATTGATGCTGATCCCTAAAACACAACTTCATACACAGTTGCTCATGTGGTTGCTCCATTTTCTCATTGTACCACTTCCTAGCAGGCCTTTTCTTTGCCCTACTCTTCCTTTTCTTTGGTAGGACAAAAGAGAGTGGCTCAAAACCATCATCATCACTCTCCCTCAACAACCCCTTCTCTTCTTCATCTGATGATGGTCTGAAATCAGCTTCAACCTCTGGTAGCTCACTACAATGTGACCTAGTGGTTGGTCCTCTTCTAACTGGCAGCTTCTGCTTCTTCTTTACAGGTTCAACTATAGTTTCTTCTTCTTGTTCAAAAGTCCTACCTTCCTCTACCCCAAATGGGTCCTCAACTTCAGTGTCACCCTCATAATGCAGCATTTCTTCCTCTTCTGATTGATCATCATCTGATTCTTCCTCTTGTACTTCTAGCTCTCTCTGTCTCTTTCCCTCTTCCACCTATACATCTTCATCATCAACCATGTAATGAGGGTCACTTCCAATTTGACCATCCTCATCAGAGGCATCAATGTCCTCATAAGCCTCAAATCCTTGATATCCCTCTTCTTCTTCTTCCAAAACTGCTTTCAACTTGTCTGTTGCATTTTTACTTTCTTGTGTGCAAACACCAGGAGGACCAGCAGGATGATGTGTGCTAGAGATGCTACATTGACTCTAAAAAACTACTCCTTCCTGATCAACAGCTAAGATAGGAGGCTCACTCAGATCATAAACAACAGGCTGTTGGTACACCATAGTGGACCAGTCTGGCTTTTCAAAATGCTGCCTCTCAAAATCAGTATCGGGGGTGGACAAGCCCTGACTAGCAAATTAAGAACCAATTTGTCCTGGATCTTCCTCTTTATCATCTGTAATTCTGCATGACTGTCTACCAAATCTAGCCCTTTCTCTCATAAAGATGGATTTTCAATGTGATACAAACAATCATATGCATTAAATCCTTGGGTTTCCATCACTGCAACCAAATTCAGATAAGTAATATCTGAACCACACAGCTTCATCTCCAATGGTTCTCTTGCATCAAAATGGATCCTTACTTGCCAAATGTCTTCATCCAAACTACAGAACAAATTAAATTTCATCTATTCATTATAATTACTCTTAATTTGGATAGCAACACTACAGCACAGTACAATTTAAAGTAATCTGTAAGTCTATTATTTACTAATTCAGCACAATAGCAAAATTTGGAGAGCAACAGTACAGTACAGTAATCCCAAATTTTTACTGTCATTGAACTAATTTGAGAGTGCAATACACTATGTTACTAGGTTAGTTTAATTGTCCTATACTAGTCACTTCAATTGGATAAAACCTAATCCCCAACTGGATAAAGCAGAAGATGAACAAACCCTAAAAATGCCCAATTGGATAAATCAGAGGAGGAGTAGGACAAGGGTACTTACAGCACGCCGCCAATTCCATGCGTCAACTCATGGCTGCTGCTAGGGTTCGCCACCCACTGATGCGCCAACCGCAACCGCTGCTCCAAGGTGAGTAACATCGACTCCTCGTCGTCGGTCGAGTACGCGGAGCTGGAGTCGTCGCCGCCATCCCCGACGACGCCAGCCGTTCCGCTAGGAGGCCAGAACGGCATCTCACCGCCTCCGTGGACGCCCTCGCCGCCGCCTGGCGGAATCGCCGACGCCATGTTCTAGGGTTCCAGTCGAGGAGGAGGGGAGGGGAATGGTGCGGCCGGGCTGGAGCTGGTGCGACCGGACCAGGTTGTAGAGCAGCAGCGGACCGGCTCATCCTAGTCACCGCGCGGGCACGCGCCGATTGGCCAGCGTGGCACCTGACGGGTGGGCCAGAGCTGTCGAAACGAGCGTCAATACGTATAAATACGCGTTTTAGTCGCTTTTGTAAAAACCCGGACCAATGTTGGTACTGACATGCAAAAATTAGCAATCTGGTACCAATCTGCATGTGATGCCCGAATTGTGGTACTTCTGTGCAATTAACTCGGTTGATGCCTATGGTAGCCCTAAACTGATTTTAGGCACTCAAGTTTGTATACATCTGGTTGATGCTTATGGTATCCCTAAACTTATTTGGTTTGGCGGATGAGCCATGCATTTTACTGATATATTAAGTCCTCTGGCCTTCATCCCAAACCAAACCGTCCTTCTAGTTCTTCTTTCCATTTTGTGATCAAAATTCGTCCGTCCACACTACTGGTAACATCGTCGCTACCACGTTCTTTGTTGTTTGGCGAGTACCGGAACACGGGATCTCTACTCTTAACGGAGCAATTGGTAGTCTCCGTTCCGGATTTTTTTCCGTCCCGCCTCCCACCACAACCAGAATTTACCCAATTGCCGACGGCCAAATGTATGCCGACGGCCCCCGTCGGCACAGATTGATGTATCCCGACTGCCCAGGTCAGGCCGTCGGCGTAGAAAATCGTCGGCATACACAAACCTATGCTGACGGGGGCCTAACGGTGGCCGTATGCATACCTATGTCGATAGCAAGGCCGTCAGCATAGCTATGCCGACGTCATCGATCCGCGTGATCGGCCACGTCAACGACCCGAAACGCTCACCGGTCCGTAGGGTGGCATATCTATGCCGACAGCCTTGCCGTCGGCATAGCTCTGGCCCATGGACGGTGCCACATCATCCATCCGCGCCATAAGCCACGTCATCGATCCAGAGCTCTACCCTTCCATGGTTGTGGCTATGCCGACGGCATAGCCGTAGGCATAGATTTCTAATTTTTTTTTTCATATTTTATTTATTTTCTCTTTTTTCCTTTTTATTTTTTCCAAAATAATTAGATTAACTTAAATGTGCCTTATGTACAGAAAACATATCTCGATTATATATATATATATATATATATATATATATATATATATATATATATATATATATATCGATTGCCCCCTCACGGGCGTCACTTCCGTCATGTTACGGAGAGGGGAGACGGGACGGGGTACCTTGGGGGTAGCAATGCCGCCAGGTGTTGCGGTGGGCCCTCCTACAGTTGTGGAAGCGTGGTGGCAGGCGCAGGCACCCGGCACGCGGCTTCGGGGTGTGCCCCTCCCCTCACGGGCATTGATGCCGCCGTGTCTCGGATGGGGGTAACGGCAACGTCGGGCCGACACGGAGGGAATCTTGGGGTGGGCCGGGACTATGTTGGGGGTGTAGCTATGGGCTGGGCTATGACAACCAGGTGAAAAGGTCCACCGGTCAAACCCCGTCCCGCAATAGTCAAAGGGCTAGACCCGCCGGTCAATGTGTGTCGAGTTAGACGGACGGGTACAGGGGTAGTAATGCCGCCAGTGTCGCGGTGGGCCCTCCCACGATTGTCGGCACAGTGGCGAGCTCGAGCACGACCACACGCTGCTCGGTGTGCCCCCTCACGGGCGTCACTGCCACCGTGTCACGGAGGGGGGAAACGGCCATGTCGGGCCGACACAGAGGGAATCTTGGGGTGGGTTGGGCTGGGACGGTGTTGGGGGGTCTAGCTATGGGCTGGGGTATGACAACCAGATGAAAAGGTCCACCGGTCAAACCCCGTCCGGCAAAAGTCAAAGGTCTAGACCCGTGATGCGTCTATGTCGAGGTTAGGCAGGACGGGTACACAGGGGAGGGGTAGCAATGCCGCCAGGTGTTGCGGTGGGCCCTCCTACGGTTGTGGACGCATGGTGGTAGGCGTAGGCACCCGTCACGCTGGTCCGGGGAGTGTCCCCCTCACGGGCCAGTTGGCCCACAGCAAGATCCCCTCCGTGTAGACCCGACGCATCCGTTTCCCCCCTCCAAGTGCCGACGGCGGCGCCGTCCGTGAGGGGAGCACACCCCGGAGACGCGTGCCGCCTTTTCGGACATGCCACCACAAACACCCCGCATGTATGAGGTCCCGGTGCGACGCTCCGGTGGCATTGGTACCCCCAAGGGCCCCCGTCCCGCCTAACCCTGTAGCGTTTGACCACGGGATCCAGCCCTTTGACTTTGAGCGGACATGCTTTGACTAGTGAACCTCTCCACCCGGTTGTGTTAGGTCAGCCCATAGCAACACTTTGGAGCAACATCCGGGCCAAGCCCACAGCAAGATCCCCTCCATGTAGACCCGACGCGTCCGTTTCCCCCCTCCAGGTGCCGGCGAAGACGCCGTCCGTGAGGGGGGCACACCCCGGAGACGCATGCCGCCTCTTCGGACATGCCACCACAACACCCCGCATGTATGAGGTCCCGGTGCGACGCTCCGGTGGCATTACTATCCCCCAAGAGACCCCGTCCCGCCTAACCCTGTAGCGTTTGACCACGGGATCTAGCCCTTTGACTTTGCACGGACGGGCTTTGACCTGTGGACCTCTCCACCCGGTTGTGTTAGGTCAGCCCATAGGAACACTTTGGAGCAATATTCGGGCCAGGCCCACTGCAAGATCCCCTCCGTGTAGACCCGACGCGTCCATTTCCCCCCTCCAGGTGCCGGCGGCGGCGCCGTCCATGAGGGGGGCACACCCCAAAGACGCGTGCCGCCTCTTCGGACATGCCACCACAACACCCCGCATGTATGAGGTCCCGGTGCGACGCTCCGGTGGCATTGCTACCCCCCAGGGCCCCCGTCCCGCCTAACCCTGTAGCGTTTGACCACGTGATTTAGCCCATTGACTTTGCACGAACGGGCATTGACCAGTGGAACTCTCCACCCGGTCGTGTTAGGTCAGCTCATATGAACACTTTGGAGCAATATCCGGGTAAAAGCCACAGTAAGATCCCCTCCGTGTAGACCCGACGCGTTCGTTTCCCCCCTGCAGGTGCCGGCAGCGGCGCCGTCCGTGAGGGGGGCCACACCCCGGAGACGCGTGCCTCCTCTTAGGACATGCCATCACAACACCCCGCATGTATGAGGTCCCGGTGCGACGCTCCGGTGGCATTGCTACCCCCCAGGGCCCCTGTCCCGCCTAACCCTGTAGCGTTTGACCACGTGATCTAGCCCTTTGACTTTGCACGGACGGGCTTTGACTAGTGGAACTCTCCACCCGGTCGTGTTAGGTCAGCACATATGAACACTTTGGAGCAACATCCGGGTAAAAGCCACAGTAAGATCCCCTCCGTGTAGACCCGACGCGTCCGTTTCCCCCCTCCAGGTGCCGGCGACGGCGCCGTCCGTGAGGGGGGCCACACCCAGGAGATGCGTGCCGCCTCTTCGGACATGCCACCACACCGTACGAGATGTACGAGGTCCCGGTGCGACGCTCCGGTGGCATTGCTAACCCCCCAGGGGCCCCGTCCCGCCTAACCCTGTCGCGTTTGACCACGTGATCTAGCCCTTTGACTTTGCATGGATGGGCTTTGACCAGTGGAACTCTTCACCCGGTTGTGTTAGGTTAGCCCATAGGAACACATTGGAGTAACATCCGGGCCAGACCCATAGCAAGATCCCCTTCGTGTAGACCCGACGCATCCATTTCCCCCTCCAGGTGCCGGCGGTGGCGCCGTCCGTGAGGGGGGCACACCCCGGAGACGCGTGCCGCCTCTTCGGACATGCCACCACAACACCCCGCATGTATGAGGTCCCGGTGCGACGCTCCGGTGTCATTGCTACCTCCCAAGAGCCCCCGTCCCGCCTAACCCTATAACGTTTGACCATGGGATCTAGCCCTTTGACTTTGCACGAACGGGCTTTGACCAGTGGACCTCTCCACCCGGTTGTGTTAGGTCGCCCATAAGGACACTTTGGAGCAACATCCGGGCCAGGCCCACAGCAAGATCCCCTCTGTGTAGACCCGACGCGTCCGTTTCCCCCCTCTAGGTGCCGGCGGCGGCGCCGTCCGTGAGGGGGGCCACACCCCGGAGATGCGTGCCGCCTCTTCGGACATGCCACCACACCGTACGGCATGTACGAGGTCCCGGTGCGACGCTCCGGTGGCATTGCTAACCCCCAGGGGCCCCGTCCCGCCTATCCCTGTCGTGCTTGACCACGTGATCTAGCCCTTTGACTGTGCATGGATGGGCTTTGACTAGTGGAACTCTCCACCCGGTTGTGTTAGGTTAGCCCATAGGAACACATTGGAACAACATCCGGGCCAGGCCCACAGCAAGATCCCCTCCGTGTAGACCCGACGCATCCGTTTCCCCCTCCAGGTGCCGGCGGCGGCACCGTCCGTGAGGGGGGGCACACCCCCGAGACCCGTGCCGTCTCTACGGACATGCCACCACAACACCCTACATGTATGAGGTCCCGTGCGACGCTTCGGTGGCATTACTACCCCTCAAGGGCCCCCGTCCCGCCTAACCCTGTGGCGTTTGACCGCGGGATCTAGCCCTTGACTTTGCACGGACGGGCTTTGACCAGTGGACCTCTCCACCCGGTTGTGTTAGGTCAGCTCATACGAACACTTTGGAGCAACATCCGGGCCAGACCCATAGCAAGATCCCCTCCGCGTAGACCCGACGCGTCCGTTTCCTCCCTCCAGGTGCCGGCGGTGGCGCCGTCCGTGAGTGGGGGCACACCCCGGAGACGCGCGCCACCTCTTCGGACATGCCACCAGAACACCCCGCATGTATGAGGTCCCGGTGCGACACTCCGGTGGAATTACTACCCCCAAGGGCCCCCGTCCCGCCTAACCCTGTAGCGTTTGACCACGTGATCTAGCCCTTTGACTTTGCACGGACGGGCTTTGACCAGTGGACCTCCCCACCCGGTTGTGTTAGGTCAGCCCATAGGAACACTCTGGAGCAACATCCGGGCCAGGCCCACAGCAAGATCCCCTCCGTGTAGACCCGACGCGTCTGTTCCCCCCCTCCCACTACTAGGGAAAACCCTAGCAGTAGCGCTGGTTTTGTGCTCACTAGTAGCTCGGGTAGGCGCGCTACTAATAAGGCGCTACAGCTGCTGCTTAGCAGTAACTCGTGCCCGCACGCGCTACTGCTAGGAGGAATAGCTGCAGCGTTTGTTCACACCAGCGCTACTGCTAATGTAACTACTGGCAGCGTGTTTTCTCTCCATCGCTACTATTATTCTTTTTTTATTTTTTTCATTTTTAGTTTATTTATTCGCCATCGTACAAATATTGATACAATACCCTTTATGAGGTTTACATCATTATGTCCATAACAGTGTCAAATAAAGGTGGATTAGGTTCAAGTGGAGGCAATATGTGGTGTATGTCAAAAGTATACTACTAATCCAAACTTGATCTAGTTTGGACTAGTAGTACTTTCGATGTGCACCACATGTTGCCTCCACTTGAATCTAATCCGCCATCACAAGATATTTAATCATCATCATGGTCATTACCACCAACAGTATTTATTTAATCACCACTAACACTAGCTAATAATAATCATCATAGTCATTACCACCAACACTAGCTATTTTATCATCATAGTAATAGTGTAGCACATCATCATCCTGAAACTCATTTCTAGCTAGCTAATCACTCCTGCTGCTCTCTCTTAGTTAAAACAACATAAAACGTGTGTAGCTCTCCTCCTTGATCAAGTTGGAGCATGCAGATGAACCTGTCTCCTAATCGTGTGTAGCGCCTCTGTTTGCTCCCTAGTACTTCTCTGCACTCCCCCATCACATATTTGGTCCAGTCTTGCACTATTAAGCATCCGTCGCTAATCTTGAATGCACTAAAGTAATCTGTAGGATATCTTGGCCGTAAGCTGATAATACTCATGGTACCTTTAGTCTCGATCCCATAAGGCACAACATTCATCGAGAGTCCCTGTTGAAGAACATCGTATGGTAACATACTTAGCAATGAAGTTTAGCTTCAAAAATAATGTATGGAAAAGATGCACTGAGGACAAATAGTAAAAATCTTACCATCCTTCCTGAATAGATGTGACCGTAGTTCATGACGAACACTATTGGTCGCACGTTTTCAGTACTAACATTTCTATATATAGGAAGAAAATTTGTCTTGACAGTATCAAGATCCTCAAGCCATGAAACATAATGACTTAGCTCCTCGCAGTTTAGTTCAGCCTCGGGACAGTAGTAGGTCATGTCTACCAAGCGCTGGACATGTTTGCTTGCACCAAAATAAGCTGACAATACAAATTAGTTGTCAACTATTTTTGAATAAACAATATCAAAGACATAAATATGGTTGAGAAACTTACATAATGGTATAACTGGAGGCGTCTGCACATCGACCCAGATGTCGGTATTACCTTCAATATCATCTTCCGGATGAATATCAAAGGTGATAACCATATCAGGCTCAAATGCATAAGTCTTGCATAGTGCTCGCCATGTTTTGCATCCAAAATAGGTGTAGTCATCTGAATTGTATAATTTTGCATGGAAAATATAACCATGCTCAGTCTTCAAATAAACTTTCTTTACCTCCGCAGTATGACTGAAACCTATCTTATCCAATACAAAAACTCTTGCATGGCAGGGGATACACTTGTAGAATAGTAAACAAAATATAAGTTGAAGCAAATGAAGCAGATGTCATGCTTAATTACGAAAAAAGACTTGTCGTTATGACTTACTGTATCCACTTCGAAGTTCTCATCCAACTTGATGCTGAAGCGCCTATCATCATCTAGGGAGATACCGTCGCACAAAGCCACGCCGTCTTTGCAGTATTTGCAAATACCGAAATCCTTTTCGAAGTCGAGACATTTCCTATGTTCATAGTTAAAACATTAATTGAAAATCGATCGAAGACAACTACCAGGATACTCAACACACAAATCCGGGGCACTCGATATTTCCTACATAGAATCTGGCACAAGTCATGCCAAAATTCACGGAAAAATCCGGCATGACCTTTGCTAAAATAGGACATATCGAGCGCGTGAAATTTGCTGGAACGGAAATGAATCAACACTCCGGCAAAACATAGGCCACTCGGAGGTGTAACCTGCAAACATGACTGGCCACTTGGATATTGAGCAACACAAGATATACATTTCAGAATATCTTATAGGACTCAAATTAGCATGCATTCAATAAGCAAAAGTAAATCATCTCATACGTCCGTACATCGTCGAATATTATCACTAATACATCACGAATAGTGTCATACATATAACATCACTAATACAACTAAAACCCTAGCACACGATGGGTATCGGCGCGGGCGGTGGACACCCACAGAGAAGGAACCATCACGGGATCATAGCTCCGGTGAGATCCACGGAGAACCTGCCAGGTATTGGAGAACCACATGCTCCAACGCAAACAAGTAGCGACGGACGTGCGCGTCCTCACCGACACGGTGACGCACCACCTCCGCTGGAGTCCTTGAGCCTCTGGACCGCCACCGCCCACGCGACCGCCACCAAAGAAGGTTGGTCAACGACAGGCTGGCTCCTCACCAACCTGCGCCCCGGTAGGTAGCGCCTCCCAAGACCACCCGGCGGAGCCAGGTCCGGACATGGCCCATCTGGTCAAGCAGGTGTCGCCCTCCGCCGACTCGGCAGCGAGGATGCGGGATAGGCATCGTCCACCTCGATGCGGGAAAAATTGCTTTAACTAAAAAATAGAAACAAGTTCTTACTAACTAGTTCTATTAATTCAACTAGTTCTTACTAAAAATAAACTTACTATAAATAAAAATATTCTAATACCTAATTAGTACCTAGTTCTTACTAACTAATTAGTACCTAGGAACTACTGCCCTAATTACCATCTAATTTGATGAACCTATAGGGTTGGAAAGTGGTAGCGGATATTCCAATTATCCAACTATAAAGTGAAATAAGTGGTCAAATTTACTCGTTTTATGATTCATCTTAGAAATTTGATTCGTTTCCACCCTTACATGAACCCTAACTCATTTGCTGCATCCGCATCCGATTTGTTTCCACTCTTACATGAACCCTAACTAATTTGATGCAACTAAAATATAAAAAAAACCTAGGCAGAGGTAGGGGAGATGGAGGAGCAGCGTGCTCACCTCGGGTGCTCTGACGAGGGAGTGGCAGGCGGCGCGAGGTCGGGTCGGGACTCGGGCGCCGGGCGGATGGCGGCGTCGAGGTCGGGGTCGGGGGCGGCGTCCGGGGCGGCGTTGAGGTCGGGGGCGGCGTCCGGGGCGGCGTTGAGGTCGGGGGCGGGGGCGGCGTTGAATCTGGGGTCGGGGCGGCGTAGAGGGTGTGCGGAGAGCGCGCGGCGGCCGACGGGCGACGGCGGCGGCGAGAGTGTGGACAGTTGGATTTGGGGAAGTGGCCGTGGGGAAGGACGAACCCCGTGGTTAAGTCAGAGGTAGCAGTAGCGCGTTCCAGGAAGAGCGCTACTGCTACGTTAGCTACAGTGCTTTTTTGGATACACGTTACTGCTACTCCTTTCTCTTTTTTCCCTTTTTCATTTAGTTTTCTTCACATTTTATTTTTTTTCCTTTCACCTTATTCTATTTCTTTCATTTTCAATTACCTTTCTATTTGCTTTCCATTTAATTTTATATCCTTTAGCAGTAGCGAGTTTAATATAAAACGCGCTGCTACAAAGAATGTAGCGGTAGGTCGCTACTACTATGTGAAGCCTGTCGGCTAAGCCCTGGGAATTTTAGTAGTAATGTGTTTAGGGCAGCATACGCTACTGCTAGAACTTTATCTGCAGCGCGGTTTGGCCAGGCGCGCTACTGCTAGTTAGCACCAGCGTGCTTTTTTGACCCTCGCTGCTGCTAAAGTTCTGTGTATAAGGTTTTCCCTAGTAGTGTCTAGGTGCCGGCGGCGGCGCCATCCGTGAGGAGGCCACACCCCGGAGACGTGTGCCGCCACTTCGGACATGCCACCACAACACCCCGCATGTATGAGGTCCCGGTGCGACGCTCCGGTGGCATTGCTACCCCAGGCCCCCAGATCGCTTAACCTCAGAGCGTTTGACCACGCGATCTAGCCCTTTGAATTTGCACGGACGGGCTTTGACCAGTGTAACTCTCCACCCGGTCGTGTTAGGTCAGCCCATATGAACACTTTGGAGCAACATCCGGGTAAAAGCCAAAGTAAGATCCCCTTCGTGTAGACCCGACGTGTCCGTTTCACCCCTACCGGTGCCGGCGGCGGCACCGTCCGTGAGGGGGGCCACACCCCGGAACGCGTGCCGCCTCTTCGGACAAGCCACCACACCGTACGACATGTATGAGGTCCCGGTGCGACGCTCCGGTGGCATTCCTACGCCCCAGGGCCCCCGTCCCACCTAACCCTGTAGCATTTGACCACGGGATCTAGCCCTTTGACTTTGCACAGACGGGCTTTGAACAGTGTAACTCTCCACCCGGTTGTGTTAGGTCAGCCCAAAGGAACACTTTGGAGCAACATCCGGGCCAGACCCACAGCAAGATCCCCTTCGTGTAGACCCGACGCGTCTGTTTCCCCCCTCCAGGTGCCGGCGGCGGCGCTGTCCGTGAGGGGGGGGGCATACCCCGGAGACGCGTGCCGCCTCTTCGGACATGCCACCATAACACCCCGCATGTATGAGGTCCCAGTGCGATGCTCCGGTGGCATTGCTACCCCCCAAGGGCCCCTGTCCCGCCTTACCCTGTAGCGTTTGAACACGGGATCTAGCACTTTGACTTTGCACGGATGGGCTTTGACCAGTGGACCTCTCCACCCGGTTGTGTTAGGTCAACCCATAGGAACACTTTGGAGCAACATCCAGGCCAGGCCCACAACAAGATCCCGTCCGTGTAGACCCGACGCATCCGTTGCCCCCTCCAGGTGCCGGCGGCGGCGCCGTCCGTGAGGGAGGCACACCCCGGAGATGCGTGCCGCCTCTTCGGACATGCCACCACACCGTACGGCATGTATGAGGTCCCGGTGCGACGCTCCGGTGGCATTGCTTGAAGGAAATATGCCCTAGAGGCAATAATAAAGTTATTATTTATTTCCTTATATCATGATAAATGTTTATTATTCATGCTAGAATTGTATTAACCGGAAACATAATACATGTGTGAATACATAGACAAACAGAGTGTCACTAGTATGCCTCTACTTAACTAGCTCGTTAATCAAAGATGGTTATGTTTCCTAACCATAGACATGAGTTGTCATTTGATTAACGGGATCACATCATTAGGAGAATGATCTGATTGACATGACCCATTCCGTTAGCCTAGCACTTGATCGCTTAGTATGTTGCTATTGCTTTCTTCATGACTTATACATGTTTACGTAACTATCAGAATATGCAACTCCCGTTTACAGGAGGAACACTTTGGGTACTACCAAACGTCACAACGTAACTGGGTGATTATAAAGGAGTACTACAGGTGTCTCCAAAGGTACATGTTGGGTTGGCGTATTTCGAGATAAGGTTTTGTCACTCCGATTGTCGGAGAGGTATCTCTGGGCCTTCTCGGTAATACACATCATATAAGTCTTGCAAGCATTGCAACTAATAAGTTAGTTGCGAGATGATGTATTACGGAACGAGTAAAGAGACTTGCCGGTAACGAGATTGAACTAGGTATTGGATACTGACGATCGAATCTCGGGCAAGTAACATACCGATGACAAAGGGAACAAAGTATGTTGTTATGCGGTTTGACCGATAAAGATCTTCGTAGAATATGTAGGAGCCAATATGGGCATCCAGGTTCCGCTATTGGTTATTGACCAAGAATAGTTCTAGGTCATGTCTACATAGTTCTCGAACCCGTAGGGTCCGCACGCTTAAGGTTTCGATGATGCTTATATTATGAGTTTATGAGTTTTGATGTACCGAAGGAGTTCGGAGTCCCGGATGAGATCGGGGACATGACGAGGAGTCTCGAAATGGTCTAGACGTAAAGATCGATATATTGGACGACTATATTCGGAGTTCGGAAAGGTTCCGAATGATTCGGGTATTTTTTGGAGTACCGGAGAGTTACGGAATTCGCCGGGAGAAGTATTGGGCCTTATTGGGCCCTGCGGGAAAGAGAGGGGCTGCCTAGGGCAGGCCGCCAAGGTTCCCCCCATGGCCTAGTCCGAATTGGACTAGGGGGAGGAGCCGCCGCGCCTCCGTCCTTCCCTTCTCTTTTCCCCTTCCTAGTCTCCTACTCCTACTACTTGGAAGGACTCCTAGTTGGACTAGGAAAAGGGGAATCCTACTCGGTGGGAGTAGGACACCCCTAGGGCGCGCCTCCCTCCTTGGCCGGCCCCCTCCTCCTTGCTCCTTTATATACGGGGGCAGGGGGGCACCCCATAACACACAAGTTGATCTACGAATCGTTCCTTAGCCGTGTGCGGTGCCCCCCTCCACCATATTCCACTTCGGTCATATCGTCGCGGAGCTTAGGCGAAGCCCTGCTCCGGAGAAGTCATATCGTCGCGGAGCTTAGGCGAAGCCCTGCGTCGGTGGAGCATCATCATCGTCACCACGCCGTCGTGCTGACGGAACTCAAACCCGACACTATGCAGGATCGGAGTCCGGGATCGTCGCCATCGAGCTGAGCGATGTGCAGAACTCGGAGGTGCCGTGACGTTCGGTGCTTGGATCGGTCAGATCGTGAAGACGTACGACTACATCAACCGCGTTGTTATAACGCTTCCGCTTTCGGTCTACGAGGGTACGTGGACAGACACTCTCCCCTCTCGTTGCTATGTCATCACCATGGTCCTGTGTGTGCGTAGGAATTTTTTTGAAATTACTACGTTCCCCAACATTGCTACCCCCAGGGCCCCCGTCCCGCCTAACCTTGTAGCGTTTGACCACATGATCTAGCCCTTTGACTTTGCACGATGGGCTTTGACCAGTGGAACTCTCCACCCGATCGTGTTAGGTCAGCCCATAGGAACACTTTGGAGCAACATCCGGGCAAAAGCCACAATAAGATCCCCTCCGTGTAGACCCGACGCGTCCGTTTCCCCCCTCCAGGTGCCGGCGGCGGCGCCGTCCGTGAGAGGGGGCACACCCCGGAGACGCGTGCCGCCTCTTCGGACATGCCAGCACACTGTACGGCATGTATGAGGTCCCGGTGCGACGCTCCAGTGGCATTGCTACCCCCTACGGCCCCCGTACCGCCTAACCCCCCAGGGTCCCGGTGTCACGGGCGTCGCACCGGGTCCCATACAGACGGTAAACTAAAAATCTAAAAATGTAATAATTGAATTGATTAAAAACTCTGGTATTCATCATTGAAAACGTACTATCACTGTGAAACCTTTAGTGCCCGAGCACCGGGCCGGCTGCCCGGGCACTGAAAGTTTCACAGTAATTGTCCGTTTTCTTCATATAAGTCTAGCGAATACCGGAGCTTATAACGTATGGATTAGTGAACTATTTAAACAGGTCAAATTGGTTTTCCCTCGGCGAGGTGGGACTATTTCTTAAAAAAATTGTGGTTTGCATATATGCCGACGGCCTAGCCGTCGACCTGGGCCTCCCATCTATGCCGACGGCCGGGCCGTCGGCATATGTCCACGTTATCCACTCCCCCCGTTCTGCTGACAAGTGGGCCGAGCCTATGCCGAGCACCTTATCCCATCGGCCAGCCTCCTCCTCCAATCATTTCTCTCCCTCTAACAGCACCTGACCCCGACCCCTACCGCCGCCGCCCACCTCCTCTGCCGCCCGCCCTGGGCACGCCACCGCCCGCGCCGCCCCGCCCCGAGCATGCCGGCGCCCGCACCTCCGCCTCCGACCAGCCGCCCCATCCCGAGCCCTCCGCCGTCCGCGCCTCCCGCCCGACCCGAGCCGCCAGATCGTCTCCGTCGTATCTATAATTTTTGATTCTTCCAAGGCAATAGTCTTTAACTTTCATACACTTTTGGCAACTTTTATATTATTTTTGGGACTAACATATTGATCCAAAGGCTCAAAGCCGTTCCTCGATCATTGCATGTTTTATGTTTCAGAAAACCAATATCAAACGGAATCCAAACGGGATAAAAACGGACGGAGAATTATTTTGGAATATTTGGGATTTTCCCGAGGAAGAATCAACGCGAAACGGTGTCAAGGGTGGCCACGAGACAGGGGGCCGCGCCCCAGGGAGGCAGGCGCGCCCTGGGCTCTCGTGGGCCTCCTGTAAGGCAGTTGACGCCCTTCTTTTGCCGCAAGAAAGCTAATTTTATGAGAAAAATCTGGCCGAAAGATTCACCCCAATCGGAGTTACGGATCTGCAGATATAAAGGAAACGGTGAAGGGGAAGAAACAAGGAAGGCAGAAACAGAGAGACAGATCCAATCTCAGAGGGACTCTCGCCCCTCCCACGCCATGGGAGCCAAGGACCAGAGGGGAAACCCTTCTCCCATCTAGGGAGGAGGTCAAGGAAGAAGAAGAAGAAGGGGGGCCCTCTCCCCCTTGCTTCCGGTGGCGCCGGAACGCTGCCGGGGGCCATCATCGTCACCGCGATCTTCACCAACACCGCCGTCATCTTCACCAACATCTCCATCACCTTGCCCCTTCTATATCCAGCGGTCCACTCTCCCGCTACCCGCTGTACCCTCTACTTGAACATGGTGCATTATGCTTCATATTATTTTCCAATGATGTGTTGCCATCCTATGATGTCTGAGTAGATTTCTATTGTCCTACCGGTGATTGATAAATTGCTATGATTGGTTTGAGTTGCATGTTTTATTATTGGTGCTGTCCTATGGTGCCCTCCATGTCGCGCAAGCGTGAGGGATTCCCGCTGTAGGGTTTGCAATATGTTTATGATTTGCTTATGGTGGGTTGCGTGAGTGACTGAAACACAAACCCGAGTAAGTAGGTTGTTTGCGTATGGGATAAAAGGGGACTTGATGCTTAATGCTATGGTTGGGTTTTACCTTAATGAATCTTTAGTAGTTGCGGATGCTTGCTAGAGTTCCAATCATAAGTGCATAGAATTCCATGTAAGGGATGATATGTTAGCTTATGCCTCTCCCTCAAATAGAATTGCAATAGTGATTACCGGTCTAGTAACGTAGTCAATTGCTTAGGGGCAATTTCACAACTCCTACCACCACTTTTCCACACTCGCTATATTTACTTTATTGCTTCTAATCAGCCCCTAGTTTATGTTTACGTGCTCTTTATTATCTTGCAAACCTTTCCTTTCACACCTACAAAGTACTTCTAGTTTCATACTTGTTCTAGGTAAAGCGAACGTCAAGCATGCGTAGAGTTGTATCGGTGGTCAATAGAACTTGAGGGAATATTTATTCTACCTTTAGCTCCTCGTTGGGTTCGACACTCTTACTTATCAAAAACTGTTGCGATCCCCTACACTTGTGGGTTATCAAGACCTTTTTCTGGCGCCGTTGCCGGGGAGTCATAGTGTGGGGTGAATATTCTCGTGTGTGCTTGTTTGCTTTATCACTAAGTAATTTTTATTTGCTGTTCTAAGTAGTTTTCTATCTTTAGTTATGGATATGGAACGCAAAATACCAAAAAAATTAGATGTACTTGCTACTCATGTAGATGGGGTAACTCCTAAAACCCTCGACTCTCATTATGCGAGACATATTATGTACTACTTTGATAATCCTGAGAAAACCCCATTCAACTTTATAATGGGAAACACGTTGGATCAACGTGAATACTTTAGGGATTATCGCTTGACACAAAAAGGGAAACTATTATGGGATCAATTTATTATGTTGCGTTGGTATGCCTGGAATCTATGCTTGCGATATGATATTACTTGTTGCTCTAGGATGGAGGCTCCACACCTTCCCTTTTCATGCAAATTTATGATGTGGAACAAATAGAAGAATTTGTTGCTTTTAAGGCTGCTTATGAAATTGAAGCTTTGTTTGAAAAGTATGAAGCTTTTGATGATGATGGTTATAGGCCTGAAAATCTTGCTATGCTTAGATATTGCTATGAAAATTATGAATACAATTACTATATTAATGCTTTTATGAAGAAAGTCTCCGCTGTCCAAGAAGAGACTAATATTTTGCAGGAAGCTATGGAAGAAGAAATTGATGAAACTGTGAGCTCGTTGGATGAAAAAGATGATGAGGAGAGCGAAGAACAAAAGGAGGAAGAGCGGATTAGCTACCCGTGCCCACCTTCTAATGAGAGTAACCCTCCAACTCATACATTATTTAATTCCCCTTCGTGCTTACCGAAGGATGATTGCTATGATGATTGCTATGATCCATTGAATTTGTTTGAAATATCCCTTTTTGATGATGCTTACTATGCTTGTGGCCAAGATGCCAATATGAATTATGCTTATGAAGATGAACTTTCTATATTTCCTTATGTTAAACATGAAATTGTTGCTATTGCACCCACGCATGATAGTCCTATTATCTTTTTGAATTCTCCAAACTACACTATATTGGAGAAGTTTGTGCTTATTAAGGATTATGTTGATGGGTTGCCTTTTACCGTTGCACATGATGATTTTGATAGATATAATATGCATGTGCTTGCTGCTCCTACTTGCAATTATTATGAGAGAGGAACTACATCTCCGCCTCTTTATGTTTCCAACACGATAGAATTGCAAGAAACCGCTTATACTATGCATTGGCCTTTACTTGGTGTGCATGAATTGTTCTTTTATGACATGCCGATGCATGGGAAGAGAGTTAGACTTTGTTGTTTCTTGATATATATTACTTTGTGGTCACTACTAAATTACAAATCACTGTTAATTAAAATTGGCTTTGATACACCTTGGGATCCGGGTGGATTCATTACTTGAGCACTAAATGCCTAGCTTAATGGCTTTAAAGAAAGCGCTGCCAGGGAGACAACCCGGAAGTTTTAGAGAGTCATTTATTTCTGTTGAGTGCTTTCATATAGTTTAAAAACAAAAAAAATAAAGAGGGGAACCTAAAAACTTTTCAAAAAGGAAAGTGAAAGTAAGAAAGACAAGCATTGTTGAAGTGGGAGCTAGCCTTGAACTTTGTTCATGCTCACGGAAACTTTGTGAATCTTGATTACAGAAACTTTTCAACAAAAATAATTATCCGCTTGTACAATTCCATTGTATTATAAAAATAATGTGCCAAGGTTTGCCTTTAGGATGTTTACAATGCTTGTTGGTTTGTACGGCGCAGGACAGAAACTTTGGCTGTAGTGCTTGATTTTACATTTTTAACTGGAACGTCCAATTGTTCTGATTCCTTTTGCACTGTCTTTCTGTACAACTTGTCTATGTTTCCTAATTTTAGTAGAAGTTTTGGGTTACCAGAAGTATGGTGAATGTTCAGATTGCTACAGACTGTTCTGTTTTTGACAGATTCTGTTTTTGATGCATAGTTTGCTCGTTTTGATGAAACTATCAATTTATATTAGTGGATTAAACCATGAAAAAGTTATATTACAGTATACAAAATTAAAAAACAAAATATGAATTGGTTTGCAACAGTACTTAGAGTGGTGATTTGCTTTATTATACTAACGGATCTTACCGAGTTTTCTGTTGAAGTTTTGTGTG
Organism: Aegilops bicornis; assembly: GCA_021605145.1. Classification (NCBI taxonomy): domain Eukaryota; kingdom Viridiplantae; phylum Streptophyta; class Magnoliopsida; order Poales; family Poaceae; genus Aegilops; species Aegilops bicornis. The sequence continues at coordinate 814,849,529 of CM038673.1, forward strand.
GATGAAGTGTCTAAACGAGGAGGTTTCGATATGAGGAAATGGAAGAGAGGCAAGAGCTCAAGCTTGGGGATGCCCGAGGCACCCCAAGTAAATATTCAAGGAGACTCAAGCGTCTAAGCTTGGGGATGCCCCGGAAGGCATCCCCTCTTTCTTCAACAAGTATCGGTATGTTTTCGTATTCATTTCGTTTATGCATTATGTGCAAGTCTTGGAGCATCTTTTGCATTTAGTTTTCACTTTTCTTTTATGCACCATGCTGGTATGAGATAGTCCTTGGTTGATTTATAGAATGCTCATTGCACTTCACTTAATTATTTGAGTATGGCTTTATAGAATGCTTCATGTGCTTCACTTATATCATTTGAAGTTTGGATTGCCTGTTTCTCTTCACATAGAAAACCGCCATTTGTAGAATGCTCTTTTTCTTCACTTATATTTGTTAGAGAGTGGGCATATATTTTGTAGAAAGAATTAAACTCTCTTGCTTCACTTATATCTATTGAGAGAGATGACGGGAATTGGTCATTCACATGGTTAGTCATAAAATCCTACATAAACTTGTAGATCGCTGAATATGATATGTTTGATTCCTTGCAATAGTTTTGCGATATAAAGATGGTGATATTAGAGTTATGCTAGTGGGTGATTGTGGATTAGTAGAAATACTTGTGTTGAGGTTTGTGACTCCCGTAGCATGCACGTATGGTGAACCTCTTTGTAATGAAGTTGGAGCACAATTTTATTTATTGATTGTCTTCCTTATGAGTGGCGGTCGGGGACGAGCGATGGTCTTTTCCTACCAATCTACCCCCCTAGGAGCATGCGTGTAGTACTTTGTTTTCAATGGCTTGTAGATTTTTGCAATAAGTATACGAGTTCTTTATGACTAATGTTGAGTCCATGGATTATACGCACTCTCACCCTTCCATCATTGCTAGCCTCTTCGATACCGTGCACTGCCCTTTCTCACCTTGAGAGTTGGTGCAAACTTCGCCGGTGCATCCAAACCCCGTGATACGATACGCTCTATCACACATAAGCCTCATTATATCTTCCTGAAAACAGCCACCATACCTACCTATCATGGCATTTCCATAGCCATTCCGAGATATATTGCCATGCAACTTCCATCATCATCATATTCATGACTTGAGCATTCATTGTCATATTGCTTTGCATGATCGTAAGATAGCTAGCATGATGTTTTCATGGCTTGTTGGTTTTTTGATGTCATTGCTACGATAGATCATTGCACATCCCGGTACACCGCCGGAGGCATTCATATAGAGTCATATCTTTGTTCTAGATATTGAGTTGTAAGTAAATAAAAGTGTGATGATCATCACTATTAGAGCATTGCCCCAGTGAGTAAAGGATGAAGGAGACTATGATTCCCCCACATCGGGATGAGACTCCGGACTTTATGAAAAATAAAAGAGGCCAAAGAAGCCCAAATGAAAAAAAGAGGCCAAAGAAGCCCACCAAAAAGAAAGAAAAAAAAATAAAAAAATGAAAATAAAATAAAATGAAAAATAAAAAGAAAAAATGAGAGAAAAAGAGAGAAGGGGCAATGTTACTTTCCTTTTACCACACTTGTGCTTCAGAGTAGCACCATGTTCTTCATAGAGAGAGTCTCCTATGCTTTAACTTTCATATACTAGTGGGAATTTTCATTTTAGAACTTGGCTTGTATATTTCGATGATGGGCTTCCTCAAATGCCCGAGGTCTTCATGAGCAAGCAAGTTGGATGCACACCCACTTAGTTTTCAGTTTGAGCTTTCATACACTTATAGCTCTAGTGCATCTGTTGCACGGCAATCCCTACTCCTCGCATTGACATCAATTGATGGGCATCTCCATAGCCCGTTGATTAGCCGCGTTGATGTGAGACCTTCTCCCTTTTTGTCTTCTCCACATAACCCCCACCATCATTTTCTATTCCACCTATAGTGCTATGTCCATGGCTCACGCTCATGTATTGCGTGAAAGTTGAAAAAGTTTGAGATTATTAAAGTATGAAACAATTGCTTGGCTTGTCATAGGGGTTGTGCATGATTAAATACTATGTGTGATGAATATAGAGCAACAGCCAGACTATATGATTTTGTAGGGATAACTTTCTTTGGCCATGTTGTTTTGAAAAGACATGATTGCTTTATTGGTACGCTCGAAGTATTATTGTTTTTATGTCAAATGATAGACTGTTGCTTTGAATCACTCGTATCTTAATATTCATGCCATGATTAGACATATGATCAAGATTATGCTAGGTAGCATTCCACATAAAAATTATCTTTTTATCATTTACCTACTCGAGGACGAGCAGGAATTAAGCTTGGGGATGCTGATACGTCTCCGTCGTATCTATAATTTTTGATTGTTCCATGCCAATATTCTTTAACTTTCATACACTTTTGGCAACTTTTTATATTATTTTTGGGGCTAACATATTGATCTAGTGCCCAGTGCCAGTTCCTATCTGTTGCATGTTTTATGTTTCGCAGAAAACCAGTATCAAACGGAATCCAAACTGGATAAAAACGGACGGAGAATTATTTTGAAATATTTGGGATCTTCCGGAGGAAGAATCAACGCGAAGCGGTGTCCGGGGTGGCCACGAGACAGGGGGCCGCGCCCCAGGGAGGCAGGCGCACCCTGGGCTCTCGTGGGCCACCCAGGCGGTTGACGCCCTTTTTTTGCCGCAAGATAACTAATTTTATGAGAAAAGTCTGGGCGAAATGTAACACCCCAAAAATTTAACCATGATTTGTTTGTTAAAATTTGCCAGGAGATTAAAAATTGTACTTTCTGGATTTTCTTCTGATTTCAGAAACCTCTCTTCTCTTTGATTTTGTGGAGTTTTTACCTCAAGGGAAAACTTTCCAAAAATATTATTGGACTTGTATACTCTCTCAATATAACAATTCTTTTATCAGTAGATTTATTTGCATACTTGTTTTTCCTGAGCTTCATTCTTTTAAAATGAATTTTCATAAGTTTTAGGGCCTCTTTTGCACTGCAACCATTTGATAAATGCATCTAAAATTTTCATAAAAATTTGGAGATGTCAGTAGATGCATATAATTCATTTTTATGCAAAAACCCATGCATGTTCTTTGCAAGATTGGAGCAAACCATCCTCTTTTGCCCTCTGGACCAGATTGGCATGTTCTACAGCAATCACATTTTATTTTGCTCTGTTGCCCATGATTCTTTTTCATGCTTATAGTCCATCCTACAAAACCCTTAAGTCCAGGAGAGTGGCCCCATGGGAGTACTTTTGGTCCATGAAACCATATCCTTTTCTTTCTGACCAGATTTGGTTTTCTCAAATATTTGCACTAACAAGTTTCTGTCTTTGACAAACTAACCTTGCCACCCTCTTTATCTTCTAAAGAGACTAGGATCTGGAGATTTTGGCCACTCCAAGAACTGCCTAGATGCCTCTAGCATTTTGTCAAACACTTTGTGTGCATAGCCAGATTTGGCATGAAACTTAGTTTGCATTCTGAACCTGCTTGATTTGCCAAACCATCATGTCCACTAATCCCCTAGCTAGCAATAACCTAGCCCTGTTAGTTAGTGTTTGCATCCAAGCCTCCTAGCTCACCAGGGCATTTCATCGAGCGGTCACCGTGCGTGCTATGGGCGCGGCCAGAGCGCGCGTTTTGCACGTGCGTGCGCCCGCCGCCGCATCCCACTGCCGCCCTCAACCGCGCCCGTGCTGGCCCTTGGCCACTCGCAGCCAGCACCCCGACTCCTCCCTCGCCGCAGAGCCGCCCTGGCCCCCTCCTAGCGCCCCATAGCGCCACCATCGCAAGCCGCCGATGACCGCAGCAGGGCTCTGCCATGGACGGCGCCGCCCGAGCCACAGCCGCGCGCCAGCTGCCCTCTGGAGCAGTCCAAGCTTATCCTCAAGCTCGTCTGCAAAGCGCTCGTCGCCGCCACGTCGCCCTGCAGCAACAGAGAGGCGGTTCGCCGGTGTTCTTATCCACCGCCGCGGGAACCGACCTCGGCCGCCTATATAAGGAAACCCCGAGCTCGCCTAGGCCCTCAGTCAAGCTCAAGACGTTCTCCTAGGGCTCCCTTAGCCTGCAATCGACCTGGGAAGGCCATCTTCCCCGTCTCCAGCCAGCTCGGCTGCCGCCGCCCTCCGGTGCCGTTCATCACAACCAGGCCCACCCTCGACCATCCAACACCACCACCTGACTGCCCTCGACCGTGCGGAGCTGCCCAGCCTCTCACCCTCGATCGGGAGACACCGTAGCCCAAACCCCCATTGCTCCCGAAGCCACCGGCCGCCGCGAAGCTCGTCGCTGGCGACTCCCTCCGTCCCCACCTGCCTAGCGACCACCGGGAGGACCGCCCTGGACTGGCGGATCCATCCCCGCCATCGGAGCCCCGCGAGGAGCCACCAATCGCCGGCGGCGATCGCCGGAGTCCCTTCTCCGCTCGGGCAGAGGAAGAGGAGGGAGAGGCGACTGGTCAAACCTGACTAGTGGGCCCCGTGGACCCACTGTCAGTGACCCACGCGCCATCCACGCTGGAATAAGTGAAGACGTAAAACCAGAGTACGCCTTCGACGTGTTTAGTTTTTGAATCGTTTTTTTTCTGTTTTATTTTTAAAAACAGAATTTGACTGAAACTTTGACTGGCTATAACTTTTTAAATATAACTCCAAATGAGTTGATTCCTTTTCCTACCTCTCTCAAATTTTGTGTAGCTTATTTTCAGATTATTTGAAAAAAATTCAGACAACTTTTTTGTACTGTTTTGAAACTATGTATTAATTCGAATTTTTAAATAGGATTTTTGGAGAGAGAAGTAAACTTTCAAAAGTTTTGGGAATGCACCCTGCCTCTCCACAACCTGAAGGCAAGCATTCTGAACCCCGGCATAATATTGTCGTTTGGTACGGTTACGACACCCCTTGTCCCGGACTTTCCGTTATTTTATGCGATGATATGAACATACTCATTAGTGCATATTGAAGATTCCATGCTATTGAAATTTGATATGTTGTGATAGTAATCACCCTCGTATGCCTTTCATGCCTCTCGGAAGAAATCGGGGAAAGCCTCTGTCTTGGGTAGACATGAGCTTGTCTCCGGTCTTCGTCGAGGCGGTTGTGTCCGGTATGGCATAGTAAGGTATGATGAGTGGTGGTTCTGTTGGTGGAAATATATTTGTTATGCTAATCATACAGGGAATACTTAAACCTCCTAAGTCGACCGTATATCGAGTCTTGTTCCAGTAACCCCCATACTTGTTTCGTGCTACCACTTGTCCCTGCCATAGGTAGGGTATGGTTCAGTAAGTTGTCAACCCCTTTCTAGCACACACCGTACAGAGAGGCCATGGTGGAAGATACCGGCTGCATCCGGTAGGCATGCCACCTGGTCCGGGGGCATGGGTGTTTTCGGTCGTAGCCGAGGGGGTAACTCCCCCAGTTTGCGCGCGATATAAATTTTGTGATCCCATGCTACTCGAGGTTCTAGCCTCCCCACTTAGAGTTTTGCTTAACTAGTGTCGTGGGTGTTTCCAGACACCGATGAGTCAGGCTGGTGCGTGCGGTCAGGTGTGTTTTCAATTAACAAACCATAGACGGAATTAGTCCCGATGGACTAACGGAAACCCGTTACTCGTGGGTAAACAGTACACCCTCTGCGGAGATTATATCTATTCGAATAGCCGTGTCCATGGTTAAGGACTACAGTCTGGGATGGGTCAAGTGTCGGTCTCAATGTCGGTCTTCGGAGGAAAAATTGCTAAACCAAATAATCGATTATGACCTGTGACATATGATGATTATGATTATTATTATTGTGGACTAACCGGTTATATATTATTTGAATTATTGGGTATCCCTGGGACGGTTCGACCTCCTGGATATTCACTGTATTTAATTCACTTATAAGCCCTTTACGTGGTGTCGCTCAGACGCCCGACGGTGGTATGCTTGTTAATAAATTCACTTATAAGCCCTTTATGTGGTGTCGCTTAGACGCCCGACTGCGGCATGCTTGTCATTTAATCACCTATAAGACCTTTATGTGGTGTCGCTCAGACGCCCGACTGTGGCATGATTGTTAGTTAATTCACTTATAAGCCCTTTATGTGGTGTCGCTTAGATGCCCGACTGCGGCATGCTTGCCATTTAATCACTTATAAGCCCTTTATGTGGTGTCGCTTAGATGCCCGACTACGGCATGCTTGTCATTTAATCACTTCTAAGCCCTTTATGTGGTGTCGCTCAGACGTCCGACTGTGGCATGCTTGTTAGTTAATTCACTTATAAGCCCATTATGCGGTGTCGCTTAGACGCCTGACTGCGGCATGCTTGTCATTTAATCACTTATAAGCCCTTTATGTGGTGTCGCTCAGACGTCCAACTGTGGCATGCTTGTTAGTTAATTCACTTATAAGCCCATTATGCGGTGTCGCTCAGACGCCCGACTGTGGTAATGCTTTAGATTATTATCCTTTCGAGGCGTCCCTTCAGACACCCGACCGGTGCATTCTATTCCTACTCTATTATTGTTATGAATAACCTGTCCGTGTGCATCATGGGTTTATCTTTGTGATTTATATTGTGATTACAGAATAATTTTGAGCATAATTATCATCTGAAATATTATACCTGTGTTCATAACACTACTAGAAAAAGGGCTATAGATGGGATTGACACTAATGGCGCACCAGACAAGCGGTGCGCCATTAGTATATACTAATGGCGCACCACCTTCTGATACGCCATTAGAGTTGAAACTACTAATGGCGCACCTGGGCCGAGGTGCGCCATTAGTATCAATTTTTTTTGAACTAGTGCGCCTGTCCAAACATACTAATGGCGCATCCAGACTCAGTGCGCCATTACTAGTTGTAACTAGTAATGGCGCACCTGCCGGAAAGTGCGCCACTAATGTTGTTTTTTATTATACTTTTTATTCCTTTTTTTGCAAAACTACTAATGGCGCACTGTTCCACCGTGCGCCATTACTAGTTTAAACTAGTAATGGCGCACTGTGGAACAGTGCGCCATTAGTATGTTTTTTTTTTGCAAAACTACTAATGGCGCACCACCAGAAGGTGCGCCATTAGTAACCTGGATTACTAATGGCGCATGTAGGGTTGGTGCGCCATTAGTAAGTGGGCAGCAACAAGATATTTTGGACAGCCTCTCCCCTATCCACACTCACTTTCTCCCCACTTCATTCTCTCCACCTCCTCCTTGTCTCGGGTGCCTCCTCTTTTTCACCTCATTGCCACCATAGATTCATTCAAATTAAGTGGTTAAATTACCTTGTTTTGATAGGTAAGTAAGGGGGGAAGCTATATTTATGTTGTTCTCCCTACAACAATGTGCACATGCACTTTTTATGTCCAACAGAGGACGGACGGAGATATAATCAAAGAGCACAACTCATGTTTCACGCGTTGGTTCAAGCAGAAGCTTCTGTCGTACCCTTTACATGAGGATTCTTCCGCGGAAGAACAACTCATATTCGCCTTGTCACAGGCCGAGCACAACCTGATGACCTATGAGGCGTCACGATATCAACGGCTACACATTCTACACCGAGGCCAAGGACATGAAGAGCGATGGTTATCAGAACTCCGGGTAACGATGGAATCCTACACCGGTAATGACAAGGACAGATACTACGGAAGGATCGAGGAGATCTGGGAGCTGAGCTACGCTGGAGAGAAGGTCCCGATGTTCCGTGTCAGATGGGCAAAGAGCGTCCTAAAAGAAGACCGGTATTTCACTACCATGGTTATACCCGAAGCCAAATCCAAGACCGCGGGCGCAAACGTCAGCGCGAAAAATGAGCCATTGGTACTGGCTTCCCAAGTTGACCAATGCTTCTTCATTACCGACCCGTCAAAGCCCAGTCGTGTTGTCGTGAGGAGAGGCAAAAGGAAGATCATCGGAATGGATGGAGTAGCCAATGAGCAAGACTTCGACAAGTACGGCGACCCGAGGATCGAACATGGCAGCGATGATGAAGTAGCAGCATACACCACAAGAAGAAGCAGGACCACCCTACCTAAAGGACGTCCGTTCCACAGAAGAACTCCATTTGCGAAAAAGAAGGGCAAGAAGATTGTGAACAGATAGCTAGCTAGCTAAGATCGATTGTATTTAAATCGTAGCCTTCATTTCTCGATTGTATTTTCATGGGCACTTTTTGAACTATCATGAATATTTTTAAATTTCATGGACACTCGATCTCGATCCCCTCCATCTCGATCGCTATCCCACCTCGCCAGATCCGTCCCCCTCGCCAAGCACCCCGGTCCACGGCCACCGCCCGCCGACCGCGTACCCTCGATTCCCCTCCCCCACCGCCGCCGCCGACCCCCCGCACCCTCGATTCCCCTACTCAACCGCCGCCGCCGACCCCCTGCACTCCTCCCCTACTCAACCGCCGCCGCCGACCCCCCGCACCCCCCGCACCCTTCCCCGCTCCACCGGCATTACTGTTTGATGATATTTTTTAAAAATTTATTACTGTCTTATAAAAAAATATTACTGTTATGATTTAAACAAGTTTGAACATATTTAAACTCAAATAAGTATCAAACAACATTTTAAATGCATAAAAAAATTGTGGAGCCTGGGAATCGAACCCAGGACCTCCTGGTGTGAGAACTGGCTGCTGACCAGTCGAGCTAGTAGAGGGAACTTGATGTGGATCAGGTAAGGTGGAAGATAACCTGTTGGCTCGAGCAGAAATCAAAAAGAAATACTAATGGTGCAGCAGGGCGAGGTGTGCCATTAGTATGTATGTACTTATGGCGCACCGAGGGGTGGTGCGCCATTAGTATTGTGCCGCCCCTATCCATATTTCCTCTCTCTCCCTCGCCCTCGCCCTCGCCCTCGATCCCCTTCCCCTCTCCCGACCTGATCCACTCTCTCTCCCTCGCCCTCGCCCTCGATCCCCTTCCCCTCTCCTCTCCCGACGCCGCTGCCCCGCCGCCTCGACGCCTCGACGCCGCCTCGACGCCCCGTCGCCGCCTCGATGCCGCCTCCGCGCCTGCGTCCGCAAGTACCAGGTTGACACCGCCGCGTCCGCCTCCCTTGCCTCTCCCCGTCGGCCGCCGGTGAAGCACCGCGCCGCACTGGCCCAGACCGGGCCGCACCTTCACCGACGCCGCCGCACGGCCACAGCACCGCCTCGTCGCTCCTCGTCTCCCTGCAGCTGCAGACCGGCGAAGGTTCGTAGCTGCTCTCTATGACCCCTTCCTCGACCTCTCACTGATGTTGGTCACTAGTGAATCTCAATCGATCTTTTTTGCAAGAACATATGTGCACTGAACATGCTTGTTGAAATGACCAGTGTTCATAACTACCCAATTATCACTTTCTTTGTTGCTTCACGTTGTGTGGTTGTGACTGTTGAAGCCTCAGTCTGTTACATCAGAAAACAGAGGATGTTTCATACATGCCTTTGAGCTAATCAGCGACATACACAAAGAGAAAATTTTAATCAGTTATAGTGATGTCCACCATATGTAGCAACAGCTTGCTTGTCATCCACTGTGTCTTCCTATTTTTCTTAGTTTGTTGAGGAAGAAGAGAAACCCGGTCCTTTGAAGAAAGTGCTTTTTTGTGGGATTAGTGTGTATGATTTATCCAGTGCTTGGTATTTGGTAGTGTAGCGACTCACAAAAATAGCTACCATCTTGTTTTAGGTTCATAGTTTCCACCATGGCACCATGGCACCGGTTTAGCAGTGACCACGGTCAACGGGGCATCTTGTGTGCTATGAGATATTTTTTAGCAGTGTTGAAGATCATGTGTGTTTGCGAAAATAATGTTTCTTAGGTGTAGATTTTTTTGTGTGGCTCAGTGCATGCCCAATGCACTAGGTTCTGAAAGACATGAAGATGAAGCAAGCTTGCTTCACAATCTGATTTGTTTAACTATTTCTTTGTAGTTGTACAAACATTTTTTGGTAACTCTCATATAATATGATGAGTCACTCTATTTCTCTTTCATTGGCACATACATCAATTTCGACTAGATCACAATCATGTGCCGTGCATTTTCTAGATCCCCGGTTAGCTTTATTGCTTATTTCCAAATTTACACAGTACTAGTCTGTTAATACTTGTTTTGAGGGTACATTTACTTGTTCTTTCCTGAGTTTTATTAGTGTACTTTTACTGTCCTCTATAGGTGACGTGTGAACCGTTGCTTATGCCGATCGACTTACCGACTACCTATTTAATTGGTTTTCTTTTAAATCTTATAGTTCCCGTTGATTATAAACTGGCCGGCCGCGATCAATCAGTTGGTATTGATTTTGTCAGCAGACTTTGAGGTCAGTTTAACCTGTCATTTTTCAACAGTACTCAACTATTTCAATCTATCGTTATTTCTGTCAGCAGACTTTGAGGTCAGTTGGTATTGATTGCGTTGGGCTGTGGGGATTTTGAGCTGTTTTCTGACATATCTTCTTTTAGTGTACTTGTCTCCCCGCTTGTTGGTTACTTCTCATGGTTAGAAGATGTGTTGTAGCTTTTCTTAGACTTGTACTGTAAATGGATTTGGTTGTAATAGAAATGACATTTTCTCTACTCAAACTCATTATATTGGAATTATTTGAAGATGTGTGGTGTTAGCCTATCGGTAATAATTATGTGTTAGTGTGAGTTTATTCTTCCTGTGAGCATTCTAATTTTATTTCTCTGGATTCAAGCAATGGGTTTGGACTTGCAAGATTCCGTTCACAAGTACTTGTGGGCTTTGGCTTTTAGCCTAATGAGGTCTCTTACTTGTGACAGTTCAGTTGTCAGTGTAATATGTTAGAAACTGCTACTATGTCTATAGAAGAATCATCACTCTTTACACACTTACTAGAAACCCGTTTATTTCATCTGGTGAGACTTGTCTGTCTTCAGGCTCAGCTGCCGTAGGGCTGTTAGACATGAGCAGCCGCCAATTAATTCTGCTCTTGGTGTTCCCCACTTGCATTTAATAAGAAAGTATTTTGGTTTTGCAAGATTCTGTGTTTTACTACTAGCACAATTATGCATTGTCTTGTGTCTGCTCAGAACACGAATGACCTTCCTTTAATTGGCACACACTCTGTTCCTAAATATGAGATGTTTTCACAGTTCAACTAAACTGTCAAAACGTCTTACATTTAAAAACAAAGGTAGTACTTGCTAAGTTACTACACCCTCCATTCCAAAATACTTGTCTTGGTTTTAATTCAGATTTGAACTAAAACAACGACAAGTGTTTTGGAACAGAGGGAGTAAATACTAGGAAAGTTTCTCTTCACACATACTCAAAAAGCAGAGCTTTTCTGCAGGACACTATAAACCACGTACAATAAAGGGTGGAAACAATAAAAGCAAGCAGAACTCTAATACACAGCAAAGTTATTCTGATCCAGTATTGCTTGTAGTGGTTTGTCCAAAATGTTGAATGATACTGCTTGGAGATGCATATATTGTTTCACCACTTCACATGCCAATGTATTTTCCATGTTGTGATGAAGGCCTTTTTTGCCTTGTCCACCCGAGAGGCCCTTGAGTTTGCTGGAATGTCGATTAACTTCCGTTCCAGCAAATTCGGGCACTCCATATGTCCTATTTTCAGCAAAGGTCATGCCGAAATTTTCCGTGAATTTTAGCATGACTTTGCTAAAAATAGGACATATGGGGTACTTGTGACTAATGCATGGGCAGGTACTTGTGACTAATGATGAAAGCTTAGGCTTTTAGGGTGCCTCGGCGTCGAAAAACCCTCAATGATAAAAGCTTAGCTTTTAGGATGCCTCGGTGTCGACAAACCCTAAATGATGAGACCATGATCTTGTTCCTTGACAATAACCAACTTTTGACCAAACTTTGTTCCTATTTAGAGAGAAACATGGCCAACAACGATGAGGCCGGGGTTCAAGCGGCAAGGCATTTTGGGAGCTGTCCCAGGAGATGGAGGAACAACCTCACTTGTATGAGGACGCCGCCTTCCCCACCGATCCTGAGACCACTGATGGTACCGCCAAGGATGACCCCACTGATGCCACCACTGATGGTGCCGCCGAGGATGCCACCATCGATGATGGCGGCGCACGCAGATGGCAGCCAACCGAAGAGGCAGCGGAAGGACCGGCGCCCGACCGTGCTCCGCACCTTCAAGGAGGAAGTTCTTGAAGTGGACTCCGGCGGAATCCAACGGCGCCCGAGCGAATAGTCAAGGGGTACTCGCTTCAGCTCGGGTGCATTCTCCGGAGCACCGCCTCGATCAACACCGAGAACCTGAGGCATCCTGACCGAGGGAATTTGCGCAACCTCCTCTTCACGAAGCTGCACGAACGATACAAGTTCCCCGCTGAATTTGAAAACACAAGCCTCAAAGGTAATAAAGTGAACAATGCTGCCCTCACGAAGATGAGCAAGGCCCTGTCTACTTGGAAAAGCAATGTGAAGAGAATGATCGAGAAAGGTGAGAGTTATGAGAAGACCAAGGAGAAAAATCCATCGGTCACCGAAGATGACTACAACGACTTCAAGATCAATTGCTCGAGCACCGCAAACTCCGAATCAAGTCAGTGGGGGAAAGAAATGCGGGAGCTGAACTTAGGGGAACACACACTCGGTCCCGGCGGTTACAGAGTGGCGGAGCCTATATGGGACAAGGAGGAGGCGGACCGTGCCGAGCAAGGCCTACCGCCCCTCTTCGATAAATACGGTGACAAGCAGACCAGGAACTTTGTCAGGGCCCGGTACAAGAAGGACCCGAAAACAAAGGAGCTTACCACGGATCTGAAGACCAGGGCGCTTGAGCTTGTTCTGGTAAGGAATACACCCCCGCATATTAGCTCCATATGGTTGCATTCTAATTAATGAAGCCAAATTTCTAAATGGTTCGCATTCCTTCCGCAGGCGACTGAAAGCAGTAGCGCGGGGTCGACTAAGAGCAACCCTTGGGACACCACTCTAAATAGGGCGTTGAATGTAATGAAGAACAAGGATAAGCTCAGTAAGCCGACGTCAGCTGGTCGTGTGGCCGGCAAAGGCTTGTCGACAAAATGGTCGCCATACTATAACACTGGTGGGCGAAAGGAGAAAAAGACCAGCTCGGAAAGCCGGTAGCGAGGTTCAAGAACTCAAGGCATAGGTGGCGCGGATTCGGAGATTGTCCAAGAGCAAGTGCAACAACAACTTCGGAGCGACGATCACCGCCATTGTGCCTACCTTGATCGAGGGGTTGAGTGCGTGGATTGCGGGCGGCCAACAGGGGCCGCCCCCGATTCCTAGCTTCACTGCCAGCAACTCGCTGAACGCGATGGCGGGGCCATTGGTATCTCCGACGGAGGCTGCATTGGTGTCTCCGACGCCGGCACGGGAGCTTAATGCACCCGGGTGTACGCCGGCCGCCACCTCTGCAGCAAGCGGCCCCTCCGTCAATCGCCCGCCGTTGGCGGTGCCTCGACATTAGCCGAGCTCGACGCCATCATCACGGTAACTAATTAAGCCTCTCTCGGCCGAGGACTTCATCTCCTTGCCTTTGACTGGGCATCCCTGACGCCCTACATGTTTTCGCAGGGCGCCGCTGATGTTCCGGCACTCTCCTGCACTTCGTGAATAACGAGTTGGTCGATGTCGCCAAGGGCAAAATTGTTCAACCGGGCAACCCCTTGTTCCACGGTACCCAGATGCCACCCAACTTGTTTAGGGTTCAACTGGTTCGGGTGCTGCCAGGCTGCGACGAGTTGTTACCTCTGATTCGACCCGTCGGGGCCGACGATGATGACGTGATGACCCTCAGCGCCTGCCTGAGCTGGCCCCTGCTTTGGCCGAAGAGCCAGATTCGTTTGGGGGCGGGGGACACCACCCCAAAGACAACACCGCCAGTCATGCCGGCGCCAAGTCGGCCCCATGGCAAGACCGCTGCAACGGTGCCGGGCATCCCTATGCCACTGGATCCAAACATGCATATGGCACAGGATCAGAACGACGACGACGACGATACATTTGGCAACGTCGATCAGTACTTTGCCGATCATGGGTACGGTGGCGACTTCATGGGGCCTCTTTCTCAAGAACCCAACCCAACAAAAGACGTGCACGATCTAGCTGGTACCGCAGAGAAGCCAAGTTGCAACAGGCGTCGTCTGCAGTTCAGCTCTCAGGAGACGCCTCCAGCTGCCGACTTCACCGAGCCTCAGATAGGCGAGGTGCGAAATATTATCAGCCCCAACACACTCAAGAAGGCGGTCTGTGAGCAGAACTCGGTCCCATTACAGGAGAAGAAGAAGGCACGCAAAAGAAAGACTAACAAAGTGCGGGCCAGCCGCACCGAAATGCGATCCGTGCTCAGGACGGCCACCTTCACCTGAGGATATCTCGAGGAGGGTGCATGTGGCGGGTAGGGCGATACTACCGACAAATATGCTCAATGCTGGAACCGGTGCTATGCGGAGTCTGCATGACAGTGTTCTTTCTTTGGAGAAGCGGCGTCTCAGAGAGAAGGATGTGGCATACCCGGTTTTCGCGGCCAAGGTGCCAGAGGGCAAGGGCTTTGTGGATAACTCCATCGGGCGTACGATCGTCCTGCGGTTTGATGACATCCACGCTATGTTGAACCTTCATCCGCTGCACTACACCTTCATTCGGCTATTTTCGCTGAGTATGGAGATGCGGATCATTCGCGACAAGACCCCGGACATCGTGATAGTCGACCCCTTCTACATGCGTGCCAAGATCTTGGGCAGCGCTGGGGACCGCAAGTCGCGAAGTTCTTACCTCAAGGCGTCATTCGGCAAACCAAGATAAGGATAACTTCCTCGTGCCTTACTTTCCCGAGTAAGTCCTCCCTCAACCGCCCGTAACATATGAATTCTTAGATTTCGATCGTTTTTCTTCTAACATTCCGTGTTTTTTGCAGTGACACACATTGCACGCTCATCCTCCTAAGCCCCAAATATTCCATGGCCACGTATTTCTACCAGGACCGACAGTCGAACGTAGACTACACAAATGTCAAGAAGGTTCTTGATGATGTTCTCCCCGGCTACGCCCAATCTGGAGGCACCTTCACCAGGCCTATTCGTAAGTACGGGAAGCACGTGTTCTCCCACAATACGATGTTCTGCTGCGTCAAGCAGCCGCTTGGCGATCAGAAGGGTGCCTACTACGACATCCATCACATGCGGGCGATCGTACGCGACCATCATCAACTTCTGCTACCGAGTAAACTCAAAGATTGGGCCGCGAGCGTGTCGGCAATCCAGGACGCGGACATCAGACAAGAATTCTTTCGCATCTAGTCGGAGTTTGCGGAAATCATCCATCAAGATGTCCTTCGTACCTCGGGGCAGTTCTACCTCGTAAATCAACCGTCCAACAGTGACATCGACACAATGCTACAAATGCAGGCTGACAACGCCCGTTATTTCATGACTCCCACGGTAGACGGCGGCTTCATCCACGCTCCGGTGCCTTGAGTCGAGTCGAAAGCAGTGATGCTGTGTCTAGTTCTGAAACATCGATTGGCTGATGTTGTGATTAAACTTTAATGAACTTGTAGTATGTCTCTTGGGTTTCGAGAGTCGTTCAACTTAGATGTAATCGAGGCTATTAATGTCTTGCTTTTCTCTTCCGATCGTTCTGTTGCATACTTATATATTGCTTATGTATTGTCTGTGAATTGGTACTAACGTTTCGTTTGGCTAGTGCATAGCGATGCCGTCGTATGTCGTGTACAAGGGTAAGGTTCCGAGAGTCTCGGACGACCGGGAGGAGTGTCGGAGACAGGTTCACCGATTCAGCGGTAACAGTTACAAAGGGTACACCACTAGGGCCGAGGCCGAATCTAGATACGCCCGCTATCTAGCGGGAGAGGGGAGGGAGCGTTGGAGGAACCAGATGAAGACGAGTTTCATCGTGATGACCGCAGCTCTCTTCTATGTGATGGTAGTTTAGATGATCGATATCGACTTGTAATGTGAAGACAAACTCACTACTCGCGGTCTCGAGACTTGTAATATAATGTTCTATCTTTGTTCGGTCTTTTCAATTCGGAGACTAATATGATGAATTGTATTGGGAGACTAATATGATGAATTGTATTCAGAGACTAATCTTCTATTGTATTCGATGAATCTGTTGTTGATGTGTGCTGTCTATATTTTGTCTAATTATACATTTTGTAACCTGTGCAAAAAACAGAAAAAAAAAATAAAAAAAAACCTAATATTCATACTAATGGCGCAGCACATCACGGCGCCATTAGTATGCCAAAGGGTACTAATGGCGCATCATTAAACAGTGTGCCATTAGTATGCCGAAGTTACTAATGGCGCATCTTGTTGTCGTGCGCCATTAGTATGCCAAAGCACCTGGGTATACATGGCCCCCTGGGAGGCATACTAATGGCGCACTGTTGTATATACTAATGGCGCATCTGGGGTGCGCCATTAGTATACCAGATACTAATGGCGCACCAGCGGTGCGCCATTAGTAAAATATACTAATGGCGTGGCACTAATGGCGCACCACTAATGCGCCATTAATGGCCAAATTAGGTGCGCCATTAGTAGGCCTTTTTCTAGTAGTGTAATGTTTGCGAGTACATTCAAAGTACTCACTGGCTTGTCCCTGGCTATTGTCTTGGCCAGATTTCTTGCACGGAGAGGAGCGTTGCGATAACAGCCCCGGAGCCTACGCAATGATGATAACAGCCTCGCGAAGATAGGAGTTATCCTGGTCAGTTGTTCCTGTGGGAAATGGAGTCCCATAGACGCTGAAGAACCACAAACCGCTTCCGCCATCAACCACTAGCAACTTTTTGTTGTACTCATAGGCCAGAATGGTCTTGTACTACATATTATGTATTTTTGCTTGGAGTTTCTGTATCAAGTTGGTGCCTCATCAGCTAACAGTAATCCTGGGGCTGGTGAGCACAAAGGCCATTTTCTAGGAAATTAATACCTGGAAAACCAGTCGTCACACGAAAGATTCACCCCAATCGGAGTTACGGATCTCCAGATATAAAGGAAACGGTGAAGGGGAAGAAACAGGGAAGGCAGAAACAGAGAGACAGATCCAATCTCGGAGGGGCTCTCACCCCTCCCATGCCATGGGAGCCAAGGACCAGACGGGAAACCCTTCTCCCATCTAGGGAGGAGGTCAAGGAAGAAGAAGAAGAAGAAGGGGGGCCCTCTCCCCCTTGCTTCCGGTGGCGCCGGAACGCTGCCGGGGGCCATCATCATCATCGCGATCTTCACCAACACTGCCGTCATCTTCACCAACATCTCCATCACCTTCCCCCTTCTATATCCAGCGGTCCACTCTCCCGCAACCCGCTGTACCCTCTACTTGAACATGGTTCTTTATGCTTCATATTATTTTCCAATGATGTGTTGCCATCCTATGATGTCTAAGTAGATTTCTATTGTCCTACCAGTGATTGATAAATTGGTATGATTGGTTTGAGTTGCATGTTTTACTATTGGTGCTGTCCTATGGTGCCCTCCGTGTCGCGCAAGCGTTGGGGATTCCCGCTGTAGGGTTTGCAATATGTTTATGATTTGCTTATGGTGGGTCGCGTGAGTGACTGAAACACGAACCCGATTAAGTAGGTTGTTTGTGTATGGGATAAAAGGGGACTTGATGCTTAATGCTATGGTTGGGTTTTACCTTAATGAATCTTTAGTAGTTGCGGATGCTTGCTAGAGTTCCAATCATAAGTGCATAGAATTCCAAGTAAGGGATGATATCTTAGCTTATGCCTCTCCCTCAAATAGAATTGCAATAGTGATTACCGGTCTAGTAACGTAGTCAATTGCTTAGGGGCAATTTCACAACTCCTACCACCACTTTTCCACACTCGCTATATTTACTTTATTGCTTCTAATCAGCCCCTAGTTTATGTTTACGTGCTCTTTATTATATTGCAAACCTTTCCTTTCACACCTACAAAGTACTTCTTGTTTCATACTTGTTCTAGGTAAAGCGAACGTCGGTGGTCGATAGAACTTGAGGGAATATTTATTCTACCTTTAGCTCCTCGTTGGGTTCGACACTCTTACTTATCGAAAACTGTTGCGATCCCCTACACTTGTGGGTTATCACCGCCCCGCCCCGACCCCGCGCCGTCTGCCCCGCCCCGACTCCGCGCCCGCCCGACCCAGCGGCCGGCCCGCCTCCTACCCCCTCCGGCCTCCCGCCCGACCCGTGCCGCCCGCCCGACCCCGGCTCCCGCCTGACCCCATGCCGCCCGCCCGCCCGACCCCCACTGCCTCCCACCCCGACTCAGCCTCCCCGCCCCAACTCCGTCCGGCCCTCTCGAAGGTGAAAATTTTATGTATTTTTTTAGTGTTTTTTAGTAATTTTGTAGCTAGTTATATAGGTATTTAGATAGTTAGATACATAGTTAGATAGATAGTTATATAGATAGTTAGATAGTTAGATAGATATTGAGATAGGTAGTAAAAAAATTTGGTTAGATGAGATGCTATATGTTGCATATCTTGCAAAAAAGTTTGGTATGTGATGACGATGATGCAAAAATGTTATTAGTTTTGATGCAAAAAAATTTGGTATGTGATGACGATGATGCAAAAAAATAGCTATTTAGATAGATATTTGTTAGTGTTGATTATGATGAATAGGTGATAATGATGATGATGAATATGTGATGATGATGATGAATATATTGTTAATGTTGTTAGTTTTTTTGCCTACATGATGCAAAAATAAATGAATGCATGTTTATATGTTTTAAATATGCTCTATTAGTTGTGATGTTCTAATTTTTTGTCGCGATAGAATTTGCAGGCTTTGTGGTGTCGCATTTCATCGAAGTGACCGTTGTCCGACGCGTTGGTCCCCCTAAGCATCCCTCTGCTGCTTGACTACTTCCTCTACACCCGAGGGTGAGCTACAAGTCCATCTCCTCCATTTTTCATATCACTAGATTTCATTCTCAAGTCAACTGGCGTAACCTAGGCGTATCCCATCTGAAATGGTTGCATCTATAAATATGCATTCAATTGCATATTTATCACCGCAACTCTTTCGGATTGTCGAGCGTTTTCCACGGACAGCCCAAGGATGTGTAGATTGGGTATGTTCTCCATGTTCTACCCTGTTCCGAGACAGGATTTTGGCGGCGCCTCCCCATTGTTCTCCGGAGCACATTCTCTCGGCTATTTGCCGAGACGTGTATCCGGAGAACAGCGGGGAGGTGCTGCCGAAATTTTGTCTCGGAACGGGGTAGAATGGAGAACATACTCAATCTACACATCCTTGGGTGGGATTAGGACCCATCTTTACCTATTAGAGATGTAGGTGGATTCAACGCGGTAGAAACTGAAAATTTGATGTGATTAATTTAAGTGAATCCTTAATTATGTTGTGTGACTTGCAAAAAAGCAGAGGATGGCAGATAATCAGTGGATGTACAGTGGTTTTATCCGTCGGAGTCGAGTAACATCAGAGTGGATCGCGAAAACCGATGTGTATTTGAAGGAGATATTCCTTCGTCCAATGAGAATTATCCCACCATGCCCCTGTGCGACATGTGCCAGACGTCACCGTGGAAATCAGACGTACATGAGTGAGTACCTTCGCACGCACGGATATATGCCAAACTTTGACATGCCGCTGATAAACATAGCCGAGCAGGACCGTGGTAGAGATGAGGTGATGCGACAACACATCGATGGATATGAGGACGACGGGGTCAGGGACAGGCTAGACGATGTCATTGTTGCAGAAACGGCAAATGCGACACCTTTAGAGAATGAACCGGAGGAGCCGGGGGCAACCGCAAAGGCCTTTTTGGAGGTCTTGGCCTCGTCGAAGAAACCTCTTTATGCGGGTGCGAAAATATCTCAGCTAGATGCCATCTTGCAACTGATTGTAGTCAAGGCTGAGTACGGCTGTAGCTAGAAATGCTTCGAAGCATTCCTAGGAGTATGGGCTAATAGCTTCCCTGAGGGTCATGAACTGCCGAAAAGCATGTACGATACAAAGAAAATCATGAAGGCACTCTCAATGGATTATGAGAAAATAGATGTTTGCCCGAAGAACTGCCTTTCGTTTAGGCACGAGTATGCGGATGACAAGTACTGTAGGCAGTGCGGTTCGTCTCGGTACATTGAGGTGGTCGGTGAGGATGGTGAAAAAAAGCAGCTAACCATCCCCGTTAAGGTTCTTCGGTATCATGATTTTATAAAAAGACTGCAGCGCCTTTTCATCACGAAGGAGTCTGCAAAAATGATGAGGTGGCACAAGGAAGGTATAAGGTACAATCCAAAGAAAATTGTACATGTATCGGAAGGGGAAGCATGGAAGTCGTTCGATGAAGAATACCCCGAGGAATCAGCCGAGGCCAGGAATGCCAGAATAGCTATATCAGGTGATTGATTGAATCCATATGGTATGTCGTCCAATCCATACAGCTGCTGGCCCGTGTTTGTAATTCCGCTCAATCTTCCTCCCGGTGCCCTAATGCAACGCAAGACCATGTTCTTGTCGCTCATCATTCTGGGCCCTGATTACCTGGGGAAGCAATTGGGTGTGTTTATGCAGCTGCTGGTGGATGCTTTGCACCATTCTTGGTACTTTCCGAGGTTGACATACGACCAGGACCTGCAGAGAAATTTCTTGATGAAAGTTTGGTTGCACTATTGCATGCATGAGTTTCCCGCTATGCTCTATTCCGCGGATGGTGTACAAGTGGGAAGATGCCATGCCCAGTGTGCATGCAGGCTCTGCGAATGATTTGGCTGAGTAAGGGTGGCAGTATGTAGCCTTTGACCTGCATCGACAGTTCCTCCCTCCGCACCATCCAGACAGGAAGACAAGAAGAACTTCACGAAAGGCCGGGTTGTTCATGAAGTAACCGAGATTCCAACATTTTCGGGGGCAGATGTTCTTGCTCACCTAAAAGCTCTCCAGCCTAAAGTCAAAGGCAAAGCCAAAGCCAAAGGCTTCGAGGGATATGGTGAGACGCAGAACTGGACTCACATTACCCCCTTCTCGCAGCTTCCCTATTTCAAGAACCTCAAACTTCCTTACAATATCGATGTGATGCACACCGAAAAGAATGTGGAAGAGTCCCTTTTCCACACGATCCTCAACATTCCTGATAAGACGAAGGATAACGTTAAAGCTAGAGCCGATCAACAGAGAATTTGTGATAAACCACGTCTGAACATGAAGCCTCCCACAAGCGGTCGAAAAAAACTGGTTCAAGCTAGATGCCGACTTTGTCCTTAAACCGCCAGAAAAAAGGAAGTACTTATCTGGCTGAAACACATTTTGAAGTTCACCGATGGTTATGCATCGAATATAAGTAAGGGAGTCAATGTTTCAACGGGCAAAGTGAACGGCCTGAAGAGTCATGACTACCATGTATGGATTGAGCGGATAATGCCGGTGATGGTTCGAGGCTATGTCCCCGAGCATGTCTGGCGGGTGCTTGCTGAGCTAAGCCATTTCTTCCGCATGCTCTGTGCTAAAGAAGTAAGTAAAGACGTGATTGAAAAATTGCATAAGAAGGCACCGGAGTTGATAGTCAAGCTAGAGAAGATCTTTCCGCCAGGCTTCTTTACTCCGATGACACATCTCATTCTGCACCTCGAGAACAAGGTATTGTTGGGGGGCCTGTGCAGAATCGCTGGCGCATCTGACCCCGAGAGACAGAACAAGCATCTCCGATGTAAATGTGGAAACAAAGCTAAGATTGAAGCTTCCATAGCTGAGGCAGTTATCCTAGAGGTGTCAGACCTCAGGACATCATACTATCCAGACCACGTTCCCCATCTGCATAACAAGGTGCCTCGATATAATATAGAAGAGTCGAAGTATCAACCCAGACTCCATCTATTCAACGCGCAAGGTGTTAGGGCTGGGGCCTCGAAACCTTATAACATGCCATGACAAGAGTGGGAGGACCTCATGTTCTATATCTTGCACAACATCAAGGAAGTTGAGGAAGTGTGGATGAGGTAATACCACTACACCATTCCTTTATGTCTTCCACATCATCATGTTCTATGTTCACTTAGTCCCGGTCTAACACCGCTTTTTTTTTAGTGATTTCGTTCAAGAGGAATGGACGGGAATGAATCCTCCCTACCGAGGCGGAGGCACTTACTCTTCTCCGTCATGGAAACCACAGACGTAAAAATTTTGTTGCTTGGTTCATGGAGAAAGTAATATTCCACACTCCCCTATTAAATACCTAGTTCAACATTTATTAGTTAACTAATGCACGCAACAATTTCAATTATACTTGTAGGGAAAAGATCCGAACATATCTATGGATGATGAATTGAGATGGGTTTCCATGGGTTTTGACCCTGCCGTCATGACATGTAAAAAGTATGATGTGAATGGGTATCGCTTCCATACAGAGGAGCACCAGAACAGCCGGCCTGATCCCAAAACTATAAATACCGGAGTGTACACCCCCGGTCAAAATTCAGTAGACTACTACGGAAGGGTACAAAATATATACGAGATTAAATTCCACCAGGGGCGCGAGACCCTAAGTCTGCCTGTGTTCAAATGTGGATGGTTCGATCCGCGGGAGGGGGTAAAACATACGCCTTCCATTGGTTTGGTCCAAGTTAAACCATCAACCGTCTATGCCGGAGTCGATCTCTTCATTGTGGCTACCCAAGCTACACAAGTATATTATCTGCCTTACCCATGCCAGAAAGAGTACCTAAAGGGTTGGGAAGTTGTGTTCAAGGTGTCGCCACATGGTAAGCTACCGAACCCGAATGAAGACGATTACTACAACATTAACCCCATGACATACGAGGGAGTGTTCTATCAAGAGCAACCTGATGATGATGATGTGGTTAGGAACGATGACGCTAGACCATTGGGTGATGATGATGTGGATCCAAACGACGACGCTGCACGGAATGATGGTGAGACCATTATCAATGAAAATGACATACTTATGCTAGAAAAGTTAAACGAAGACGCTGACAACGAGGAAGAGCCTCCATCTCCGTCAGACAACGAAGATGATATGATTGATAGTGATGATGATATGGACCGAGAAAGAGGTTACAACAGTGATGATTCATATGGTTTCTAGCAGATGTACGTTTCAAGTCTTTTTTTCTATAGTTTAGGAATATGCCTTTTTATGCATTTTTATTAATGTGTTTATTATCATGCCTTTTCCTTCATTTCATTAATTTACTAACTGCTTATTCTCTTTTCAATGCAGGTTCGTGGAACATGGGAAAGGGGAAGGCTGACGGCGTGGGTTTCCTCATAAGGTCGTCGGCCTGCCTAGTCGGAGTGGTCGAGCACGTAATCCTCCCCGGCTGCTTGACGATGACTCCTCACAGGAGGTCGAGGGAGAGGTGCCCCTAGAGGAGGAGGGGTGGGGAGAGCCCCTAGAGGGCGAGGTGGTGGTGGGGGGGGGAACCACTACAGGGGGTCGCGGCCAGAAAGAGCACACCCTCACCGACTTAGGGGTGTTGTCTTCGAGGCCCTCCTCTAGTGAGGTACCCTCCTCTAGTGAGGTACCCTCCTCTGGCGAGCAGGAGGAGGAGGACGAGGCAGGCGAGGAGGAGGAGGAGGTTCGGGATGGGGCCGAGAAGGAGGTGGAGGAGGAGGACGAGGAGGAGGAGGATGAGGAGGAGGTTGAGGAGGGGGAGGCATGCGAGGAAGAGGGTGATGGCGGGGATGATGGTGGTGGCTGGGAGGGGCTTGACAACAAGGGGTGGCTGCGTGGTAACACAAAGCTACCAAAGCAGGTTCCTGCTACTGAGTAGCGGAAGTGGCTCATTGAGCCCACGGGGAAAGAGTAAGTGCCACTTTATAATAATTTCATTATTTTGCTTTTCACATGCTCATTCTGGTTGTTATTTTTTTTGCTTGTCACATGCTAATAGTTCATTCTTTTGCAGCAACTCGATATATTCTAAAGGGGTCCGTATTCCCAACAGCCTCATCACCGTCTTGCTGAAGTTACACTGTCCGGGGTTGTACTGTCCGGATCCAGTCAGGCACCCGGACCATCAGGTCTTGGCCACGAGTTGGGAGCACTGGGAAGCGGCCCTCCACGCGGACCATGGGACCCATGCCAAGGCCGTGATCACCACTTTCTGGGTGAGTTCTCTTCAGAAGCACAAGTCCATTCTAGTTTCATGAATGATTTAACTCATGGCTTCTTCCATTCTTGTTTCATGCATGATTGTAGAAATTCTATCGAGTTCTTCTGGAGCACAGAGCCAGAGCGGACCAGATCGTGTTGCACCAATGCAAGAAGAAGGCCCGCCGGATGCAGTATGAGGTGCGCTATGTGGCCATCTCGACATACTATCACGACTATCTTGCTGTGAAGATGACCAAGGAAGAAGCGCGGAGGAATGACATTACCTTGGAGAGGGACGAGTTCTTGAAGGTAAGTATAAAATATTTTTCATTATGCTTTCATTACCTTGTGGTACATTTCACCGTTGTGTTGACATGCCATTATGCTTTCATTATGTAGGTGTGTCCAAATTGGTATTATGGAAAAGATGAGTCCTGGGCGGCATTGGTGGATCTTTGGTGTGATGAGGCTGGAACCTGGGCGGCACAGAGAGTCAAAAACAACGCTAACCGAGGGAAGGAGGGAGTACATGCTCAGGGAAACCCAAACCACTATCTCCACAAGGTAGTTAATGTATGACTAACCCCATTAAACATTCTTCTTCTTCTATTTACCATCACTTTCGTATGTATGACTAACCTCTGTTTGGTGGTGCAGGAGGAGAAACTGAAGAGGCCGCTCTCACACATGCAGGCATGTGAGATCACCCATACGCGGAAGGACCCCAAGCCTGGCGAGCCCAAGTACTACGGCAAGAAGACCGCGCATAGGAAGAAGGCCTACTCCGATGGGTATCTGAAGTTACATCCTGACACACCAGACCCCATTGCGGCGGATCTGGACGAAAGGGCGGTGGTGGGCATGGGGCTAAAGGAGCACGGTCGGGATGCGGTTCTCGATGCTGTGATCACTCCTACTATCTCCTACACACAGCTCCGTCGGATCGACCCGACCCTGAGCCAGCGCACGAGCACGCCCATGAGCAGTGCACCGTCACAGTCCCTCTTTCAGGAGCAGCAAACTGTAAGTATTTTCCCTTTTATCTTCATTGCTCACTTTATTTTCCGCATTTAGTAGTTTTATGAGTTCCATCATGTCATACTGTAGGCCTACATGGAGTACACACGCCAGGAGACCATGGCGTGGCACGACCGCCTTCATGCATACCATCAGCAGAGGGATCGCCAGATGCAGCACGCTTTTCAGGAAATGGCGGCCGGCAGGTGTCCTCAATGGCCATCAGCAGAGGGTCCTCCAGCACAACCAACGTTGCTGACCTTTGAGGAGTTTGTGGCACAGAACGCTGGCCCCTCGCCGGTTAGTTCATCCCCAATCTATTCACTCAAAGCATATCATGCCTTTCAACACAGTCATATATCCCGTTAATATGTCTTTTCAACATCCAGGGAACCGGTGGATCAACCGTTGGCAGTGGTCTTCACAGCACTCCCGAGTCATGGAGCTCGACCACTCCAATCCACGGAGGTGGAGGCACAGGTGGTACCGCCAAGGCCACTAGCAGTGATGACCTGGTCTTCGGCGGTCTTGGCGGTGACGACTTCCGCGGTGCTCGACGTCCTGGCGCTTAAGTCTTTGGGTCACATTGTGGCGGTCTTGGTGGTGATGATACTTATATGTTTATGCTTGTGATGTTTCTTATCTTATTGTTTGTGAGATTCTTATATGCTTGGTGGTGATGATACTTATATGTTTATGCTATGCGATGCTTCTTATGATGTGTGATGATGAATTTGTTGTGTGATGCTGCTCCTTATTGCTACGTGATGTTGCTTCTTATATATGCTGTGTATATTCAAATGAATTGAGCTGAAAAGAAACAGAAAAAAAAACTGGACAGAAACTATGCCGCCGGTTTCTTCCACCACCCTGATTTCTTCTCCGCACGTAAAAAAACCGATGAAAAATAATACCGGGCAAACCCACCACATGTCTCACAATCCCCAAGCCCCTCTCTTCCCCCTCACCCTCACGCCGCTCGCCCGCCCCCGATGTGTTCTTCTTCTGCAGCGCCACCCCACGCCACTGACGCCCTTGCCGGCTGCAACCTCCCCGATCCTTCTATCCATGCGTTGCCGCCTAACACGTCGCCTCCCCACAGTCTCCACCAGCACCGCGACGGGCGTGGCCTCCGCACGCGCCGCCACATCCCCTCCACATCCGGCCGCCGTCAAGGTCATATCCATAGGTCTTCTCCATGGAGGGCCGCCAGATATAGCTGGTGCCGATGTGTCCTAGCCAACGGGATCGTGCTCGCCTTCGAACATGGTGCCTGCGAGGAGATCTGAGGGATCTCCCCTTGCTCAAGGCCAGCTCTGGCCCAGGGCATGAGGGGCGACGGCCTGGTGCTCCGGTACAGTACGTATAGGACAGAGTAAAGGAAAAAAAAGGAAGAGAAGGCCCATCTATGATCTATGGAGAAACCATCGCTGGCACTGAGGTGAACCAAACTAACCCGGCGGTAATCGAAGATATGAATAGAATGCTCTTGGCCCCTTTTACCGACGATGATGTTTGTCAAGTTTTTTTAGTTTTTGATTGCTATAAATTCCATGAAAATTTCCATGGATTGGAATGATACATCAACTATGTTGATACCCAAAGTTGATAATCCAAAAGTGGTAACTCAGTACAGGCACATACACTTATGCCATGTGTTCCATAAAATTATTTCTAACATGCTTGCCTTATGCCTCAAAAGTATTATGCCTGAAATTATCTAACCAACTTAGAGTGTTTTGTTGCTGGGAGACTAATCACTAACAATATCCTCATTGCATATGAGTGTGTGCATGAGATTAAAAACAAGAGAGCGAGAGTGGGGCAATAAGAACAAAAGGGAGACGATGGGCTCTGGCGACTCGGGCGATGGCGCCGGTGCGCCCCCGCCGCTCGTAGCCTCCTCCGCCCCGCCCCGTCCGCGCCGTCCGGTGGGTGCCCCGTCCCGCCGCTGCTGTCTCCGCCCCTCTCTCCGGCCTCACTCGCGCTGCCCGTGGCCGCTGCCCCCATCGCGTCGCATGTCCGGTGGGAATATTTTGCCGATGACGAGCCCTTTCCTCCGCCCGCTGACCCCGCCGCCTCTCCCGCCGCCGCGCCTCATCGCGCTACGCTGCCTCGCCAGGCTTGTGGCTCAGTCCCCCACGTGCGGAGTTCTGCCGCCGCCCCGCGACCGCCGACGATGCCCTCGAGCTCGTCTCGGGCGGATGGGCGCAAAGGCGCGGGTTTGGCTGGTGGGTCGGCTCGCCGCCGGCGCGGGCGAACCTGGGGCGTGGCTGGCCACTCCGATAGGGGGGCCGCCCGCTCCTCCTGGTGCCGCCCGGTGGCGGGGTCCGGCCAGCGACATCCCCGTCCCCCCGACGGCTCCTTCCGCTCGGTCGCCGTCGCTTCCGTTCATGCGCGTCTCCCCCTTCAGGCCCTTCATTGCGGCTTTAGGATCGTCGAGCCTGCGATTCCTCTCATCCCGTCGGGGCTCCGTGACCATGGCTGCATGCGCCAAAGCTCCGCCAGCGGCGGCGGCGGCCCTCACCCTTGAGGGGGAAACCCTTCGGGCGCCTGTGCTGCCCCGCCTCCTGGGCCGGGCCGACGCTGCGCCTGGGCATCCCGGTTGCTTCGCCGTTCGGTTGGCCTGCTCCCCCCTGGGCCGTCCCACAGTTGTTGGGCCGAGGGTGTACCCTAGGCCCAGGGAGCCAGCCCCTTCGATTTGGCTCCCCTGCGGCCTCCCTAGTCCCCCCTGTCCCCGTCCCCGCCGCCTCCATTCGCTCCCGTCCCTCATCCGGCTTGCTCCCCCCTCCGTTGCCTCGTCCCCAGTCCGGTGCCTTCCCATCGCCCCTTCCGACCGGCAGCCCCCGCCTCCCGCCGCTTCCCCTCCCCTGCCGCGGCTCGTCATGCAACGGGAGTGGGATGACGGGTTGGCTCGGTCCCAGCGCAGGGCGGAGGATCGCCATGACAGCTCTCGGACCTCTCCCGATGCTCTTCGGGGTGAAGAGGAGCTCCGGCGGGAGCTCCGGGAGCTTCGGGAGGGTCGCCTTCGCCTCCCACTGGGAGGCAGGCCGCTCCCGCTTGCATGGCCGTCCGCCTCAGGCGATGGCGGGCACGCCGCCGATCCCCCTCCCCGCCCCCTCGCCGCGGGCACTCGCCCTTGCCGCCCAGGATGTTGCGTCCGGCCTCCCCTCGCGCCCAAGGTCCACCGCCGGCCCCTGCCCCTCGCCGCTACGTGCCGCCCCACGCTGCTGTGCCCGCGGCCACTGCCCCGGCGGGAGGTGGTGCCGCGCGCGGACGTTCGCGTCCGGCCAAGAATAAGAAGCGCAGGGGTGCCCGCGGCGCTCCGCACGTGCCTCCCTCGGCGGCCCCGGGTTCTTCCGTCACGCCCGGGCTCGTCTCCGGCCTCCCTCGGCCCCCTGCTTCAACTGCGGGGTGAGGGGACACTCGCAAGTCAACTGCGTCAATCCCCAATGCTACTACCTCTGCAAGGATCCGGGCCACCCCGCCCTCCTGTGCCCGGATAGACCGGTGGTGTCGGAGCTCATGATGTACGGCCACGGTATCGAGGGGCTAGGCTTCTTCCACCTCGAGGTCCCAGACATTCCGCCGCCCTCGCCCTCCCTCCAGGCGGTCATCACCGTGGTCGACGGGATGTCATCCTCGAAGATGATTGAGGCCGAGCTCAATCACCTCTACCGTCGCAAGTGGGACTGGGTGGTCACCCCTTCTGCTAGTCACATCTTCACCGTCGTCTTCCTCGACTCCGTCAGCTACGGCTACGCAACGCACAGTGGCCGGATCACGCTCGCTCTCAACCAGCTGGTGGTCGACATCTCTGAGCCGATTCTTGATGCTCAGGCTGTGGCCGTTCTTGACATCGCTTGGATCCTTGTTGCCGGCCTTCCTGATATTGCGCGGTCCGAGCTTTTCATCCGCCAGATGTCCCGTCTCTCGGGCAAGGTGGTGGTGGTCGATGAGCTCTCTCTGCGCAAAGAGGAGGAGGTCAAGGTCAAGGTCAAGTGCCTCGACTCCTCCAAGCTCCGCACCACCGTTCGAGTTTTCTACAACGACCAGGGCTTTGACCTCAGGATCTCCCCCGAGCCCCCAACCACGTCGGCCGCCCCCGCTCCTTCGACGCTGGCCTCCCCGGTGGCAACCCGGGGACCGATGGGGACTACCACGGACGTCACCGTGCCCGCTCCCACCACTCGGATGAGGAGGGGGGTTTGGAGGACTCCCACTCCCCTTCCCCCTCGCCCCCTCCTCCTGCCGCTGGGGGCAAGGGCCGCCAGGCCGCTCCCAGCCAGACCTTCGGCGGTCCCTCGGACTCTGCGGCGACATCCACCAAGGCGAGTGACATCTCCAGCGTTGGCCTGGTCGTCTGCCCGGCTTTTTCCCCACGCTCTCCTTCCTCGGCCGCTCCCGTCGCGCTGGGCCCAGAGGTGGTCCTCCCCACGACGGCTACTCCGGGTCCAAGTCTGCTCCTGGCGGATCAAGTGGTCTCCCCAGAGGTGGCTAATACCCCGATGGCGGACACCCCCCCTCCGGCATCGCCTCCCGCGGCCGCTCAGCCCACCCCGTCTGAGGCACCACCGTCTCTGCTGCTCCCGTCCCCGACTCCGACCCCGGCTCCGCTCCTCCTCAGCTGCTTCGTGTC
The DNA here is from genome assembly GCA_021605145.1 of Aegilops bicornis. Taxonomy (NCBI): domain Eukaryota; kingdom Viridiplantae; phylum Streptophyta; class Magnoliopsida; order Poales; family Poaceae; genus Aegilops; species Aegilops bicornis. The sequence goes on from CM038673.1 coordinate 814,879,286, forward strand.
CGCTCCTCTGGCTTCACCCGCGGGGGCCCTGACCACGGATGGTGAGGCTCGGGTGACCACCCCCATGGCCGCCCAGCCACCCCCTCCACGGTCGGCCGCCTACTCTCGCCGCGGCCGGTCGGCCTCCTCCCCGGTGATTGCGTCCCGTCGGAGTGCTCGGCTGGATGCTGCTCACCCCGAGGGCAGTCCGGCTCTGCCCATCACCAAACGGGCAGAGATCCGTGCTGCTGCTCGGAACCTGGAGCCAGGTACGCCTGTTGTTCCCCCTTCGGCTTCGTCTTGTTCCTTCTCTGCTCTTGAGTCGATTCCTCTTGGCAACCTCGCAAAGGTGGCTTCGGACTCAGCGATCATATTTAGCGGGGAAGTTGGTCCCCCCTTAGTCGAGATTGCGGCTATTAGAGCCCGCGAGATCCTGAATGGGAGGCTCACGGAGGCCCGTGCGGCCTTCCTTCTGCCTCCGGTTCCGGCCACGGCCGGTGAGACCCCTCCCCCGGCGGAGTTGAGGCAGATAGGTGCCCTCGGTGGGGGTGGTCGAAATCCGTGGTCGCACTCGCTCCCGCACCGTGGCCCTCCGTGCTCAAAGTGCCTCTCGTGTCCTGGGGTCAAGCAGCCCCCCAATGGCGCCTTAATTCGTGCCCTGTTCTGGAACATCCACGGTTTCGACCATGATGGTCGACGCCGCCAACTCGTACAGTACATGCGTGAGGAACACATTGATATTGTTGCCATCCAAGAAACCATGCGTCTTGAATTCTCGCTCCCTGAGCTTGACCGTCTGAGCTCCCACCTCTTTGCGTGGCATTGGCTCCCTTCTAGTGGGAGTGCCGGCCACTCGAGTAGCCTCCTTTTAGGCGTGAAGGATGCCACCTTTGAGGTGGGAAGCATGGACCGGGGGAATTCTTTGTGAGCATGGAACTCTTCGAGAGGTCTCTCAACTTCAAGTGGGAGGTCATCGTCATCTACGGGCCTGCAGACCATAGTCGGTCTACCGCCTTCCTCGAGGAGCTCCACCGGAAGATCTCTGCGACCTCCCTTCCGGTGGTGGTGGGTGGCGACTTTAACCTCCTTCGCGTTGCGGAAGACAAGAGCAATGCTAATGTCTGCTTTGCACGGATGCAAATGTTCAATGGCTTCATTGCTGACCTTGGTCTCCGCGAGATTGATAGGATTGTTGCCAGGTTCACCTGGACCAACCGGCAGGCCACCCCGACCCAGTCCGTCCTGGACCGGGTCCTAGTGTCCTCGGGTTGCGACCTCCGCTGCCCCTTAGCTTCCCTTTGCGCCATCACCCGGATTGTCACAAATCATGTTCCCCTTCTCCTCTCCTCTGCTGACGAGCGTCCGCCAGTCACCCCTCGATTCCGGTTTGAGACCTTCTGGCTCTCCCAAACCGGGTTTATTGACGCGGTTGGCGCTCGGTGGATCGAGGCTCGCGCCCACCCCCACCCCCGCCTCCCCTCGGCCATTGACTCATGGCACTTCTGCGCGAAGCGCGGACGGCAATTCATGAAGGGGTGGGGTGCTAACCTGGGTCGTGACCTCCGTGAACGCAAGAAGGCGCTGTTATCCGCTATCCAGGCCCTTGACCTTCGCGGTGATATGTTGGGTCTCTCTCCGGACGAGTGGCTTGTTGAGGAACGTTGCAGAAAATTAAAATTTTCCTACGGTTTCACCAAGATCTATCTATGAGTTCATCTAAGCAACGAGTCAAGAGAGAGAGTTTGCATCTACATACCACTTGTAGATCGAAAATGCAGGCGTTCGAGGGAGTGGTGATGATGGAGTCGTTCCCAACGTGATTCCGATCACCGATGACCAAGCGCTGTAAGGACAGCACCTCCGCGTTCAACACACGTACGGGACGATGGCGTCTCCTCCGTCTTGATCCAGCAAGGATGAAGGAGAGGTTGAGGAAGACAACTCCAATGGCAGCACGACGGCGTGGTGCAACTGGTACAGCAGTTCTCCGGCAGGCTTCGCCAAGCTCGTGCGGAGAAAGAGAGGAATTGGGAGGGAGGGCTGCGCCTTCAAATTGTATGTTGCAGCCCTCCCCTCACCCCTCTATATATAGGAGGAGAGGGCAAGGGGAGCCGGCCATCTAGGGTAAACCCTAGATGGGGGCGGCGGCCAAAGGGGGGAAGAAAAAGGGGTGGCTTGCCCCCCAAGCTAGGGGGGCGCCCCCTTTGCCCCTTAGGGTTTCCCCTCCCCAAGCCCTAGCCGCATGGGCCTAAGTGGGGAGGCGCATGGCTCCCTCTCCCACTTAGCCCATGTGGCCCCCGGGAGGGGTGGCCCCTCCCGGTGGATCCCCGGAACCCTCCCGGTGGCCCTGGTACAATACCGGCATGCCCCCGAAACTTTCCGGAGTCCGTTTAACCACTTTCCATATATAAATCTTTACCTCCGGACCATTCCGGAACTCCTCGTGACGTCTGGGATCCCATCCGGGACTCCAAACAACATTTGGTAATCACATACTTGTCTTCCTAATAACCCTAGCATCACCGAACCTTAAGTGTGTAGACCCTACGGGTTCGGGAGACATGCAGACATGACCGAGACGACCTCAGGTCAATAACCAACAGCGGGATCTGGATACCCATGTTGGCTCCCACATGTTCCTCGATGTTGTCATCGGATGAACCACGATGTCAATGGTTCAAGCAACCACGTATTCTATTCCCTTTGTCAGACGGTATGTTACTTGCCCGAGACTCGATCGTCGGTATCCCAATACCTTGTTCAGTCTCGTTACCGGCAAGTCACTTTACTCGTACCGTAATGCATGATCCCGTGACCAGACACTTGGTCACCTTGAGCTCAATTTGATGATGCACTACCGAGTGGGCCCAGTGATACCTCCCCGTAATACGGAGTGACAAATCCTGTCTCGATCCGTGTCAACCCATGAGACACTTTCGGAGATACCGTAGTGCACCTTTATAGTCACCCGATTACGTTGTGACGCTTTGGTACACCCAAAGCACTCCTACGGTATCCGGGAGTTACACGATCTCATGGTCTAAGGAAGAGATACTTGACATTGGAAAAGCTCTAGCAAAACGAACTACACGATCTTGTGCTATGCTTAGGATTGGGTCTTGTCCATCACGTCATTCTCCTAATGACGTGATCCCGTTGTCAATGACATCCGATGTCCATAGTCGTGAAACCATGACTATCTGTTGACCAACGAGCTAGTCAACTAGAGGCTTACTAGGGACGTGTTGTAGTCTATGTATTCACACGTGTATTACGATTTCCGGATAATACAGTTATAGCATGAATAAAAGACAATTATCATGAACAAGGAAATATAATAATAATGCTTTTATTATTGCCTCTAGGGCATATTTCCAACATGGCTTTCCCGGTATGACCTGGAAGACCAGCTCTCCGTGATTTACACCGATGAGGAGGCCTATTGGCGCCTCCATGGTGCCCAGAAATTGGTCTTGAAGGGCGATGCGAATACGGCATACTTCCAGGCCATCGCCAACGGCCGCCGTAGATGCAACAACATCCCTCTCTTGTGGGATGGTTAAACTCTCCTTCAAGACCCTCGCGACATCCGGTCCCACGTCGATGGATTCTATAGAGCCTTATTCTCTTCCGCTCCTAGCAGCAGCCTCTCTCTTGCCCCCGATTGCTGGTCTGGTTCCCAGTTAGTGTCTGAGTCGGAGAACGCGGCCCTTACGGCCCCCTTTTCCGAGCAGGAGGTCTGGGATGCCATCAAGGGCATGAACCCATCCTCGGCGCCAGGACCGGATGGCCTCTCGGTTAAATTCTTCCAGACCTTCTGGAACGTGATTAAACCGGAGATCATAGCTATCTTCGACGAGTTCTACGTTTGCGCCATTGTTCTCGGGCGCCTCAACTACGAGATCATTTCTCTCATCCCAAAGGTCCCTGGGGCGTCCGACATTCGTCAATTTCGCCCGATCACCGTCATTAACGTGATCTTCCGGATCCTGGCCAAAGGGTATGCCAATAGGGTGACCCTCCTGGCAGACCGTGTGACGCATCCCAACCAGTCGGCCTTCATTAAGGGCTGTTACATCTTGGATGGGGTCCTAGTCCTTCATGAAGTCCTCCATGAAGTCCTCCATTAGGTTCGCACCAAACACCTCAAGGCGGTTTTTCTGAAGATTGACTCCCATAAGGCCTATGATACGGTTAGCTGGCACTTCCTTCGGGAAGTCCTTCTTCGGAAGGGTTTCGACGACCGATGGATCACGAGAGTCATGCAATTGATCTCTTGCGGTCGCACGGCCGTGAACATAAACGGTGAGATCGGCCCTTTCTTCCCCACCCTCTGTGGGGTTCGACAAGGCGACCCCTTCTCCCCGTTCTTGTTCAATATGGCCGTGGACGCGCTTGCCTCCATCCTAGATAAGGCGAAAGCCGCTGGCCATATCTGTGGGATTACACCCCACCTCGCCGGTGGCTCCGGGATTTCCATCCTCCAGTATGCTGACGACACTATAATCATGGTCGAAGGCTCGGAGACGGACATCTCCAACCTCAAGTTCCTCCTCCTTTGCTTCCAACAAATGACAGGCCTCAAGATCAACTTCGACAAGAGTGATGTTATGGTGATGGGATACTCCCCCGAGGAGTCTTTGGCCATTGCCAACAGACTTAATTGCCGCCTGGGCTCCTTCCCCACTTTCTACCTGGGCACGCCCATTAGTGACTTCCGGCTCACCGTCGCGGACCTGCAGCCCTCCGTGGCTAAGCTCCAAACACGCGTCGAGCCCTGGCAGGGGATGTGGTTGTCTAAGGCAGCCCGGATCATTCTCATCAACTCTTCCCTCTCAAGTCTCCTCTTGTTTCTCATGAGCTTCTACAGGCTTCACGAGACCCTGCACCATGAGATCGCCAAGGTCCAGTCCCGCTTCTACTGGGGGGGTGACAACGACAAGCAGAAGTATCATATGGTCAGCTGGCCGGACATTTGCAAGCCCCGGGAGCAAGGTGGCCTAGGCATTATGTGCTCTAAACGGATGAATATCGCCCTTCTCTCCTGCTGGCTTTGGCGCATCTCGCAAGGGCATGGTGGCCTATGGCTTGACATCATTCGGAACAAATACTTGCGCGGTCAGCCCCTCGCCTTCTGCCAGAAGTCTGGCGGATCTCAGTTCTGGCAATCGATTGTCCAGCTCCTCCCGGTCCTTCGCATCGGGACCTCCATCTTGGTCGGTTCCGGGGCGGCGACGCTGTTCTGGTTTGATCGCCGGGCCGGGGACACCCCCTTTGTGGCTCGCTTCCCCGTCCTCTTCTCCATCTCTGTCGACCCCGTGATATCTGTTGAAAGGGCCATTCTTGACCTAGGGCGCCTTGCTTTCCGGCGGGACTTTGGCCCCTTGGAATCCGCCGCCTGGCATGAGTTGCTTGACTGTGTTGCTCTCCATGAACCGGTTGTGGACGGTGGCCCTGACCTGGTGCGCTAGCGCCTTGACCCTTCGGGCCAATTTTCCACCAAGTCGCTTTAACTGGCCATTGCCCCCTCCTCCGCCCCTCCCCCTATTGATGGTGTGGTCCATCCGCCTGCCCCTGAAGATACGTATCTTCATGTGGCAATGGATTCGCGGTCGGGTCCCGTCCGAGGTGGAGGTGCGCAAGCGAAATGGCCCAGGTACTGGCATTTGCCCACTTTGTGGGGTCCCCGAAGACTCCAACCACATCTTCTTTGCATGCGTGTCCGCTCAGTTCCTCTGGAGCTGCTTTCGCGAAGTGGTCGGTGGAAATTGGTGCCACACCAACTTCCCGGACTTATTTGCCGAACTCCAGATGTCCCCCGTGTCTTCTCACCACATTAGGTGGCTTGAGATTGGGTTCCTCGCCTGGACCCTCTGGACGATCCGCAATAAGCTTGTGATTCAATGCACTCCTCTTTGGCGGGCTACTGAAGCTCTCTTCAAACTTTCGGCTTTCTTGCAGCTCTGGCGACTGCTTAGCCGTCCGACCGACCGCGACGCCATCGCCGCCTTCATCGCCGATCTCCGCTCGATGGCTGTCCGCCTGTCGCCACCGCCGCCGCCGCCGCCGCCGGAACCAGACTAGACGCTCCTTTCTTCCGGCTTTTTCTGGTTTTTTTGGGCTTGTTGAGCTGTGCCCTCAGCAGAACATGTGTACCTTGCTGTGAGACTTGGGTGTGTGTGTGTGTGAACGTGACTCTGTATGTGTGCTCTATGGCGGTTTGCTTTATCTCTAAAGCGGGTCGAAAGCCTTTTTCTGTAAAACAAGAGAGTGGGAAAGCCAGGCTTATGTGCGGTGAAATTAGATATGCATAAAGCTTATGATGGTGTGGAATGAATCTTTTCTAAAAGTATGATGCAAAAGCTGGGATTCCATAGCCAGTGGATAGAGATGATGATGTCTTGCATCAACTGTGTGAGGCATAAGGTGTGATTTAGTTCTCAAGAGACTGAGCTTTTTAATCCTACGAGAGGTATGAGACAAGGAGATGCTCTCCCCCCCTACTTATTCCTCTTATGTGTAGAAGGTTTGTCTAGCATGTTGCAATTTGAAGAAGAAGCTGGTGGCTTTGAGGGAATTATAGTGTGCAGAAATGCAGCATCAGTATCTCACCTTTTATTTGCCGATGACTCTTATTCTCATGAAAGGAGATGTGTTAAATGCAGCTTCCTTACATCAAGAGCTAGATACCTATTTTCAAAATTCAGGACAGTTGGTATGTTTGGCAAAATCAAGTATTTTCTTCTGTCTGAATACTAATGTTATTCATAGATCAAAAATTTTGTCAAGAGCTACATATTGATACTGAGGCACTATCTGAGAAGTATGTCAGACTTCCTGCAATGGTGGGTGCAAATAGAAGTGACTGTTTTAAACACTTATGTGAGAGAATTAAACATAGGCTAATTGGATGGATGGAGAAACAGTTATCAACAGGAGGTAAAGAAATTCTGTTAAAATCAGTAGCCCAAGATATCACTCCCTTTGCGATGTTACTCTTTTCCTTACCGAAAGGAATTTGCAAAGAGATTACTGATATTATTGCACAGTTCTAGCGGGGGAGATGGCGAAGAGAATAGAAAGGTGCATTAGTTTTCAAGATGGAAACATTGCTATCCCAAGGGTGACGGAGGTATGAGATTCATGGATCTGTACTGCTTCAACCAGGCTATGCTAGCCAAAGAATGTTGGAGACTAATCACAGACCCATACTCGCTATGTGCCATAGTTCTTAAAGCGAAATGTTACCCTTATAGTAGTCTCCCTGAAGCGACTTTGAAGAATGGATCATCATTTACGTCGCAAAGTATAATTAAAGGCTTTGAGGTGTTCAAACGTGGATACATTTTGAGGATTGATACATGAGAGAATGTTCATAAATGGTCTGATCCATGGATTCCGTCCAATCCGGATAGAAGAATTATTAACCCCAGAGGACACACCTTAATAACAATGGTCAATGAGCTCATTGACCCAAATTCTGGGATTTGGGATGAAGAGCTCATAAGGATATGTTTCAACCTAACAGATACTCCCTCCGTTCAAAAATAGATGATCCAACTTTGTATTAAAGTTAGTATAAAGTTGGGTCATATATTTTGAAACGGAGGGAGTACTTATAAGCTAAATATTTGCCACCTTGTGAGTATTTGAATGCTGAGCTAGGAGGCACCCCCTCTCAAGTTTGGAGATCTAACGTAGATGGACGCGACACACTTGCACAACGAATTATTTTGCATATTGACCATATATAGTTCTTGGAATAGAATTTGTTACCAGGACCTTTTAATATGCGCCCGATCACTAGTCTGACCCCTAGTCTCCCACAACTAGTGGGTGATTTGATACAGGCCTATGCTGAGTGGGATCGCACAACACTTGATGTTGTATTTTTACCAACTAATGGTGAAGCCATTCTCGCTATTCCGCTATGCAATAAACAGGTTGACGAGTTCTGGGTTTATGAGGAACGGTGTTTTCATTGTTGGCTCTGCATATCAAATGCCTTTATTTCCGACAAAAATGATTTTTCAACTTTTATTTTTCCAATATTATAATAAAAATTCGTTCTTTCTAATTGTATTTTTTTGGCCATCATACGAAAATCATGCTTCCAACTCAACAAACCATGCTTCATAATCTGTAATTCAAACTTTCTATTTTATTTTTCATGCATGCTTCCATGTGGTATGCCTGCAATTTTGTGGTTTACTACAATACATTTGCTTCACTTATAATTTGATAAAGCTTCATAATTTTGTTTTGTATGCTCCGGCACCAGAAAATCAATGAAACATACATATGTCTTGTATTGCAAAAAGGTCATATATCACCATTGCGTCAAATTCATGGCCAGTTGCAATTTTGAAGTGTTCACACATCTGCACGATTTAAATTGTTGTTGCAAAATTTGCAACTGTATTCTTTGTTTTGTTTATATGTATATATTGAATGTGTTCTGCTTGGCAGATAAATGCCTCCTATAGAATTTTATACAGCTTCACAAATTATCCTTTTGGGTCGATGCCTAAACTTTTCCAGCGTGCTCACTCCCGAGTATCTGGGATCTAAAGCTCTCCCCCGAGGCGGCGGCGCCACACCGCCCTCAGCCCTCCCCCTCCATCGCCTCCCACTACCGCAGCCGTCACTAAGGACACTGCGGGGCGAAGTCCCTCTGGTGAGGCGGCGCGGTCCTCGGCCGGCGGTAACGCGTGGGGGCCGCGGCGTCCATCTCCCTCCTCCTCCAACAGCAGTGCACATCGGGTTGGCGGTGGCCAGGAGATCTCCGGCGGCTCGAGGGGTTTAGATCGAGAAGCACTGTGGCTGCGCCTCGTCTCGATAACGGCAAGAGGAGATCCCCCCTGGGTAATCTTCGCGGCACGAGGACATCCGGGTCTCTTGGCCCGGGCATGGTGGTGGCGGCTGCCTTCTCCACCGAAGGCGGTTGGCCAGGCTGGTAGTGACGGATCTTGGATCCCACTATTAGCACCGGTGGCGAGCTGGGGAGACATAATCGCCGGTTAAATCCGAGCCGACTCCGGTCATGGCGGGCGATGGCGGCGTCTACGTCGTGACCTTGATGAAGGCATCATCAAGGAACTATCGTCAACCTGCTCGTGCCGTTCCAGGAGAAATCCTAAGATCACCGGATTGGACGATGGCGGCGTTGCGGTGTGGTGTTCCTTATTGGGGGCATCGTTTGTGGAGCGGCGCCAGATGGAAGAGGCGTGAGGTGGTGTGGCTCTCTCGCGTCGACGACAGCGGGTCTCGATGGCATGGAGCAGCGGGGTCTCGCCGGTGGGCGTGTGATGATGGACGAGCGCAGGATGGTGGCGTTGTCTGGCGTCGTGGTGGCGTCGACGGCAGCTAGACCGGGCAAGGTAGTTGCAGTAGTTCATCACTGAAGATGGATTGGTGGCAGGTGGCTGCAGCGGCCTCATATATACCCGGCAGGTGTCGTGGTTGAGGAGTGCACCGGACTGGTGGGTGCCCCATACCCGGCAGGCGTCCTGGTTGGGACCTCAGGTCTTAGATGTTAGGTTTGGCTGTGAGGTCTGTTTGGTATTAGGCCCAGACTATCAGCATCCCTACATCAAATGGATAGGAGTAGCGACAGATGTTGCCTAGACGGCGGCTTTAGTCTTACTGTTGTATGATTTTGTAAGGTCTTGTTTGAAAAATTAATAAAGTGGCCACATGCATCATCAAGATGCATAGGCCGGGGGTCCTCCTCCTTTTCTAAATAAATAAATAAATTATCCTTTGGGGCTTCGTCAGAAATATACATGCTTCCTTTAGTATAATTCCCTGCTTCAACAGTAGACCAACATATATTCACAAATTTATATGATTTGCTTCCTTGTTTTATATCAACTTTGCATCCAAACGAGAGTAGAATTTGCTTCACACCAAAAATCATTTGATCCCGCTGATATCAGAAATTGCTTCCATATACAAAACATCAACCCTAAGAATAGAATGAATGAATAAAAAAATTGGATGGCAGCGGGATCCATGACATAGAAGAAATAAGAAACATGTACGTGCATAACTTGCAAGCAATTTAAGGAGGTCGGCAGAGAGATTATATAAGCCTGGCACATGTCGTAGGATCAAACCGGTCATATTGACGTCTCTGGCCTGGTCTGACAATTGTAAAACATCCGGACGTCTGACTAAAAGTGGTTCCCTTGTTCATTTCTGTCGTCCGCCCTCTGAGCTCCTCGCACCCCCTTTTCCGGGTTTTCTGATTTTTTTCCCATGGATTATATTTAAAAAACCGCTTTAGCTGTCATAATTATTGACTGCTGAAACAAAATTATGTTTCTTTGGTAAGCAAATAAGTACGGATTCAGTTGGCAGTTAAATTCATTTTCGGTATGTAATCACGCATATTAATACTTTTCAAAAATTAGAAACATATATTGCTTTTTTTAGGAAAACAACAGGACTCTACTGCATATTTTTATTGATTTTCAAATAAATAGTGCAGGAGAGTGGAAACATATATTAGTAATTAATAACGGGAAGACAAATCAAGATGATTGCGTACAGAATATTTGTAGCCCGCGCATGCAATTTCGTAGTTATTACCTCTGGTGGTTCCCTATAAATACACAAATGCATTACGAAGTAAACCAGGCAAACAAACTTCATTGCTTGCTCTAGCCAGGCCTCAAATTAAACTCAACGCAGTGTTCTCTTCACAAGCCCATCATGATTGCTAGCAGGTTCACCGCCGTTGTCTTGTCCGTATGGATACTGGCACTCCTCCTTGCATCTTCAGGTAATCACTTTTTGATTTTTCTGTTTTGCATCTTAATTAGGTGATCATATAGATAGAACTATGTTGTTCCTAAGATTTTACATACAAGAGCTTCAGGACAATATCCTTAATTTGTATTTCCACTATGTATTTTATCTTAACTAATAGAAGTTTTTCCGTTGAAAGACATATTCTTTTAGGGGCAACCACCCTCACTTTTTTTATTGAATCAATATGTCGTCCAGGTGTGGTTGCTGTAAGGCCTGTGAAATGCCCGACCCATACTCCTGAAGACCCGATTTGTATCAGCATAGAAGCATGTGCTATACAATGCGGCGCTGAAGGCTACCATTTCGGGTTTTGTGATTTTGGCAAGTGCTTGTGCGTCAACTGTCACTCATCACTTGATGCTAAACCGGCTAAACGAGCATTGAGCCATTGAACACATGCGCACCTAATCTAATAAGCTGGATCAATAAACGAAAAATGATATCCTTTTCCTTTCTTTTTTTCTTTGGTCCCTTTTTTGTGGATTATCCGAGACGATCTTAACTATGTTATTTTGTTTGCCGATAGTGGAACCTATTCAGCAGATTTGTACGGAAAAAAAGTTTTGTATTAAAAATAATAGGTCAATGTCCTCATATATTAGCACTTGGGCACCAAGTACATGGGTGCCTTTCATTCCAAGTTGGGAATAAAACAATCACAAGTGGTCGATTTGAAGCTAAGTCGTTGGACCAAAATACAAATACTATCGATCGAAGATCTGCGGGCCTTAAGGTGAAGTTTCACGATAATTTGAACTACGGTTCCGCAAAAGAAATGTTATGCACAATCTATCTATCTTTCTTTTTATTATAATAAAAGGAAAATACGGGGCAAAGTATAATTTGCTAGAAATTCTCATGTTAATAAGAAAATACCAGCCCTTCATCTGGTGGACCCTCATGTGAGAATCAAGCATAACCATTAAACTTGTGTAATAGTGCCCTATATGTTTGTTGGGTGGACCCTGTAAATATGCAACGAGCATGTATACATGGGAAGTAAATTTTCCACTCCCATTCCCTCAAAAAAAAAAAAAAAATCCAGTCCCATGATCCATCACGTACGTCCACTCAAAAATAAATAAATGATCCATCATGTGGGTAGGTGCAAACTAGATATAGTTCTATAAAAATCCGATTTTGTTAGATGAAACCCTATAGCTGACCTAAAGGCAATGAAAAAATAGCGCACTGCAGCAAAATAACGGCAACCTCAAAATATGCTATTAGCGTGCTATATCGCGCTATAGCTTGCTATTAGCGAGACGTTGTACACCGATATATTTAACGAGACAATTCTCAATACGCTATAGAGTGTTATTTTTTTCAGTGCCTAAAGCAGGACTCACTATGAGCCGCCGCCACAACTTTGCCCCCATCGTCCCTCCACGACCCATCCTTCGCTCCTCCTCCGGCCACAACTTTGCCCCCATCGTCGTCCATGCACACATGACACATGCCTCCCTCTACTACTCATCTTTCTCTCATCCTCCACATGGCGCCACCACTCAATGTGCTCCTACGAATCATCATCACTGAGACTTCTAGAGCATGCTGCTTCGGAGAGAGCAGAGGCGTTGGCTGCGACGTGAGCAGGACAAAGAGGATTGGCGATGATGGCCATGACTAGGCAGGGTTGCTAGCTTGGGGCTGGAGTTCCTCTACGATTCTGTTTTCCTCTTTGTTTTTTTTGGTGCCAAAAGGTGGGCCTTCTTCAGTAGCATTTGTCCATTCAATTCTGTATGCAATATCTTCCGCACCATCCTCACGAGAAATAAGCTGGCTAATCTGGGTGATCCCGCAAACTTGCGAAGTTTCGATCTACTGAACTGCAGGCCTAGACGGCGAGGCTTGCAGAGTTCTGATCTCCATGGCGTTGTGTTTTTTCAATCATACCTTCTTTCAACTACTTTCGCACACTTCCGACCAGAACCAGAGAGATCAATATAGGGATGATCCATCATGTGGCCACACCTGTGAAAACTTAAGTCTTCGCCTTCGCTGATTTATGGCCGCCAGAAAGTTGCGCAAGCAAGACTCACTCACCAGAGCATTCTTGATCTCCATCCTGTCTCAGGAATCCTAATGCATGCAACGTGCATCACCGTACACGTAATGTCCACCCTTTCTCTCTTTTGGTTTCTCGTTGTATTTTCAAATGATGAATATATTTGCATGCAACAGTTTCTCTTTTGGTTTCTCGTCGTATTTTTAAATGATAGGTTCATGGCTTCGTTTGGCCGGTAACAGATTAATTAATAAGTGAAGCTAATTAAGATGCTTTCATCCCATAACAAACATCAATAATGGCCAACTTGAATATCAGTTAGGTGACGATTGTATATATATAATGTGACATAATAATAATGGCAGTAATGTCTATTTAAGAAAATATTGTGAGAGACTAACAGGCCGCTAATACACATTCGACAGCTTACATAATTCCAAACTGTACTATGTAAAAATCCTGCAGTCTTAAGCATAGAGAAAATAGCTATAGATTGCATTGTTGGATTTGGAGATGTTTGTTGTTTGGCCGGTTCGGCTTGCCCCTCTACTTGAGACTGGCTTGGTGGTTTAGCTGTGGACGTTTCGTTTGTTCGGGTTGAGCATCATGTCACTAGTAGAAAAGGGGGCAAAGGTCCAGGCCGGGTCAGCCCATTAGTCCCGGTTCAGTCCAAAACCGGGACCCATGGGGGCATTGGACCCGGTTCGTGAGCCCTGGGGGCCGGCCGGGCCACGTGGTCCATTGGTCCGGATCTTTTGGTCCCAGTTGGTGGGACAAACCGGGACCAATGGGCCTCGCTCCTGGGACGAACCGGGACCAATGGGCCTCGCTCCTGGCCCATCACCATTGGTCCCGGTTGGTGTCTTGAACCGGGACCAAAGGCTGACCTTTAGTCCCGGTTCATGCCACCAACCGGGACCAATGAGGTGCCTATATATACCCACTCGCGTAAGAGCAGAGCACACTGCTCTATTTTTTCTGGCTGCCGAGGGGGAGAGGGCTTGGTGGTTCTCTAGCTCACCTCCTATGCACACAAGGTGTTTGATGGAATGCCCGAGCCACACTACTTAAGCTTTCTCCTCTCCAAGCTCGACCTCCAAGCTCCATTTTCCTCAATATTTGTCTAGGTTTAGCGGTCTGTCACGCCCCGTCCCCGTCTTCACCGCCGTCGATCACCCGCGCCGATCTCATCGCCGGCACCACCTTGGTGAGCCTCTTGTTTTTATCTTCTTTCCGAAAGGAAAAATATTCTTACTTGTATGTTTAGATAGATACTTGTATTATTTTTCTTACTTTTATTATTGCATCTTATATAGTGCAATGGTTTTGGTATCCGCCCCCATCGGCCCTCGTCCTGTCTATGATTCGGATGTGGTATATATTATCTTTATAGCTATTGGTTCATTTATTGTTTATGAAAATTATGCCGACCAACGTGACATAGATTTTATTTATCTAGGAGGTATGTGAACCGGAAATTTCAACCGACCCTATTGTCGAGAGGTTAAATTTAGTTGAAGAAGAAAACAATTTCTTGAAGGAAAAAAAATTAAGGAGAAGATGATATTGTAGTTGCATGTTACGAATGTCGTCGATGATCACAAGATCAAGATGGATGTGCTACGTCTTGAGCTTGCGTTGGTTTTCCCCGAAGAGGAGAGAATGATGCAGCACAGTAGCGTAAGTATTTCCCTCAGTTTTCGAGAACCAAGGTATCAATCCAGTAGGAGGCACCACACAAGCCCCTTCACGGTCACTTACGAGAGTGAGATCTGATAGAGATAATATTTTTGGTATTTTTGGTATAAAGATGCAAAGTAAAAAGTAAAAGGCAAAGTAAAAACAAAGCAAGTATAAAAGTGATGGAGATTGATATGATGAGAATAGACCCGGGGGCCATAGGTTTCACCAGTGGCTTCTCTCAAGAGCATAAATATTCTACGGTGGGTGAACAAATTACTGTTGAGCAATTGACATAATTGAGCATAGTTATGCAGTTATCTAGGTATGATCATGTATATAGGCATCACGTCCGAAACAAGTAGAAGATTCTGCATCTACTACTATTACTCCACTCATCGACCGCTATCCAGGATGCATCTAGAGTATTAAGTTAAAAACAGAGTAACGCCTTAAGCAAGATGACATGATGTAGAGGAATAAATTCATGCAATATGATAAATACCCCATCTTGTTATCCTCGATGGCCACAATACAATACGTGCCTTGCAACCCTTTACATCCTTTGGGTAAGGACACCATAAGATTGAACCCAAAGCCATGCACTTCTCCCATTGCAAGAACTACCAATCTAGTTGGCCAAACCAAACGGATAATTCAAGAGACTTGCAAAGATAACTCAATCATACATAAAAGAATTCAGAGAATATTCAAATATTATTCATAGATAAGCTGGATCATAAACCCATAATTCATCGGTCTCAACAAACACACCGCAAAAGAAGATTACATCGAATAGATCTCCACGAGAGAGGGGAGAGCATTGTATTGAGATCCAAAAAGAGAGAAGAAGCCATCTAGCTACTAGCTATGGACTCGAAGATCTGAAGTAAACTACTCACACTTCATCGGAGGGGCTATGGTGTTGATGTAGAAGCCCTCCGTGGTGGATGCCCCCTCCGGCGGAGCTCCGGAATAGGCCCCAAGATGGGATCTCGTGGATACAGGAAGTTGCGGTGGTGGAATTAGGTTTTTGGCTCCTGTTCTGATCGTTTGGGGGTACGTAGGTATATGTAGGAGGAAGGAGTACGTCGGTGGAGCTTTGAGGGGCCCACGAGGCAGGGGGCGCGCCCTCCACCCTCGTGACCGCCTCGTGGCTTTCTTGACGGAGGGTCCAAGACTCCTGGGTCTTATCTGATGAGAAAATCACGTTCCCGAAGGTTTCATTCCGTTTGGATTCCGTTTGATATTATGTTTCTTTGAAATACTGAAAAAGGCAAAAAACAGCAATTCTGGGCTGGGCCTCTGGTTAATAGGTTAGTCCCAAAATAATATAAAAGTGGAAAATAAAGCCCAATATAGTCCAAAACAATAGATAAAGTAGCATGGAGCAATCAAAAATTATAGATACGTTGGAGACGTATCAGGATGCAATGCGCTTGAAGATTAGAAAGATTAGAAAATATGCCATTCATACCGAGGCTTGGTATCATTATGCCGTTGGATCAATTGTTACCTTGGTTGCGATTATGATCGCATTTGTTTTGCAATGAAATGTTTTACATAGTTTCAATGTATGGTTTAATTAATTAGATGCTCTGGTGAGCTACATGTTGTTAGATGAGAACTATGTATGTACTTTGATTTTAATGTGATGATGAACTTCTATTAATTTGGTCACTTATTTATCTATTCATGATGTTCTGTAATGGTTTTTGACACACTTAATTATATATAATGCACGCAGATGAACCGGCAATGGATGTACGGTGACAGACACACATCCGAGTACATTAAGGGTGTGCATGAGTTTCTCAAAGCGGCTAAGGCAAACAAGCAGAATGGTTTTATGTGTTGTCCATGCATTAAATGTGGGAATACGATGTCTTACTCTAACCGGAAAATCCTTCACACCCACCTGCTTTACAAGGGTTTCATGCCACACTATAATGTTTGGACGAGGCACGGAGAAATAGGGGTTATGATGGAAGGCGACGAAGAAGAAGAGTACGATGACAACTACGTGCCCCCTGAATACGGTGATGCTGCAACGGGGGGAGCTGGTGAAGATCAAGAGGAACCAGACGATGTGCCCAATGATGCTGCAACGGGTGAAGCTGCTGAAGATCAAGAGGAACCAGACGATGTGCCCGATGATGATGATCTCCGCCGGGTCATTGTTGATGCAAGGACGCAATGGGGAAGTCAAAAGGAGAAGCTGAAGTTCGATCGCATGTTAGAGGATCACAAAAAAGGGTTGTACCCCAATTGCGAAGATGGCAACACAAAGCTCGGTACCGTACTGGAATTGCTACAGTGGAAGGCAGAGAATGTTGTGCCTGACAAAGGATTTGAGAAGTTACTGAAAATATTGAAGAAGAAGCTTCCAAAGGATAACGAATTGCCCTCTAGGATTGGAGGTGCAGAAGATACATGCATGCCCTAATGACTGCATCCTCTGTCGCGGTGCATACAAGGATCTGAACGCATGCCCAGTATGCGGAGCATTGCGGTATAAGATCAGACGAGATGACCCTGGTGATGTTGACGGAGAGCCCCCCAGGAAGAGGGTTCCTGCGAAGGTGATGTGGTATGCTCCTATAATACCACGGTTGAAACGTATGTTCAGAAACGGAGAGCATGCCAAGTTGATGCGATGGCACAGTGAGGACCGTAAGAAAGACGAGAAGTTGAGAGCACCCGCTGACGGGTCACAATGGAGAAAAATCGAGAGAAAGTACTGGGATGAGTTTGCAAGGGACCCAAGGAACGTATGGTTTGCTTTAAGCGCGGATGGCATTAATCCTTTCGGGGAGCAGAGCAGCAATCACAGCACCTGGCCCGTGACTCTATGTATGTATAACCTTCCTCGTTGGATGTGCATGAAGCGGAAGTTCATTATGATGCCAGTTGTCATCCAAGGCACTAAGCAACCCGGCAACGACATTGATGTGTACCTAAGGGCATCTCCAGCCGCGCCCCCAACAGGCCCCCCAGGCCACTTTTTCGGCGCCGGCGCCGAAAAAACGGCCCAGTCGCGCCCCCGGGACGCCGAAAATTGCCGGTTAGGACCTTTTTTCCGCCCGGCAGTCACAGGCCGAACCCGCGCGCTGGGGAGCCGTTGGGGGCTCCGGCGCTAGGGAAAAGCACGCCTGCCCACACCGGCAGGAAAAGTCAAGGTTTTCTTCCCCGACTTCGCCTCGCACCCCCGCCCTCGGCCACCACTAGCTATATCCGGCGACAGCCGCCGGCCTACTCCGCTAGATAGCCAGTCCCCGCCGGAAAATAGCAGCGCTTCGCCGCGGCAGCCCCTCCCGCAGCAGCTGGGCGTTTCCGGCCGCCGTTTCCGGCCGCGGAGGCGCGGTTTAACGGCCGCTATACGCCCACCGAGTGCAAGGTGTTCGGCGTTTTGACTGTGTCGGCGATGGACTCGGATGAGGAGGAAGAGCTCGCCGCGTTGCTGGAGGAGGAAGCCGCGGCCGACGTCCAGAAAGAAGAGCATCTGATGGTGCTCGCCGCCCTCGCCTAGCTGCTGGCGAGCAATGAAAAGCCGCGTCGAGGTGGCTCGGCGCCGGGGTGGGTGAAAGCAAAGAACCGGCATCGTCTGCAAGGCTACTGCATGCTCTACTCCGACTACTTCGCTGATGCTCCACTTCATGGCGAGAAAACATTTCGGCGCCGTTATCGGATGAGCAGCTCTTCCTCAGGATTGTGAATTCCATCCGGAGTTCGACAACTACTTCAAGTGCAAGATGGATTGCACTGGCGCTCTTGGATTCACCTCCATCCAGAAGTGCACGACAGCGATGAGGATGCTTGCATATGGAGCTCCCAGTGATTCACTCGACGACTATGGGCGCATGGACGAGTCCACCAGCATAGAGTGTTTCTACAAGTTCTGTCGAGAAGTGGTGGCAGTGTTTGGGCCACAATACTTGAGAACACCCAATGCAGAAGACACTGCTCGGATCCTAGCCCAGAATGCAGCAAGAGGATTTCCTAGGATGCTTGAAAGCATCGACTGCATGCATTGGAAATGGAAGAACTGCCCATTTGGTTGGCAGGGGATGTACAAAGGCGCCAAAGACGGTTGCAGTGTGGTGCTTGAGGCGGTAGCCACATAGGACCTCTGGATTTGGCACTCCTTCTTTGGTATGCCAGGAACTCACAATGACATCAACGTGCTGCAGTGCTCTCCTGTTTTTGCCAAGCTCGTTGAGGGCCATTCTCCTCCGGTGAACTTCGAGATCAATGGGCTCCAATACAACAAATGGTACTATCTAGCTGACGGCATCTATCCGAGATGGTCGACATTTGTGAAGACGATCTCAAACCCTGTGGCAGGAGGCAAGAATGTCTGGTTTGCGAAGCTTCAGGAGGCTTGCAGGAAGGATGTCGAGCGGGCATTTGGTGTGCTCCAATCTCGATTCGCTCCATGATCATCATTGTCACCGGCATGACACCATGATCTCCATCATCATGATCTCCATCATCGTGTCTTCATGAAGTTGTCTCACCAACTATTACTTCTACTACTATGGCTACCGGTTAGCAATAAAGTAAAGTAATTACATGGTGTTGTTTAATGACATGCAGGTCATACAATAAATAAAGACAACTCCTATGGCTCCTGCCGGTTGTCATACTCATCGACATGCAAGTCGTGAATCCTATTACAAGAACATGATCAATCTCATACATCACATATCATTCATCACATTCTTGTTGGCCATATCACATCACATAGCATACCCTGCAAAAACAAGTTAGACGTCCTCTAATTGTTGTTTGCATGTTTTACGTGGCTGCTATGGGTTTCTAGCAAGAACGCTTCTTACCTACGCAAAACCACATCGTGATATGCCAATTGCTATTTACCCTTCATAAGGGCCCTTTTCATCGAATCCGTTCCGACTAAAGTGGGAGAGACTGCACCCGCTAGCCACCTTATGCACCAAGTGCATGTCACCGGTGGAACCTGTCTCACGAAGAGTACGTGTAAGGTCGGTCCGGCCGCTTCATCCCACAATACCGTCGAAACAAGATTGGACTAGTAACGGTAAGCATATTGAACAACATCAACTCCCACAACTACGTTGTGTTCTACTCGATGCAAAGAATCTACGCAATAGACCTAGCTCATGATGCCATCGCTGGGGAACGAGCAGAAATCCAAAATTTTCCCTACGTGTCACCAAGATCTATCTATGGAGCAACTAGCAACGAGGGGAAGGAGAGTGCATCTACATACCCTTGTAGATCGCTAAGCGGAAGCGTTCAAGAGAACGGGGTTGAAGGAGTCGATTACTGCCGTGATCCAAATCACCGGAGATCCGAGTGCCGAACGGACGGCACCTCCGCTGCTCAACACACGTACAGCCCGGTGACGTCTCCCATGCCTTGATCCAGCAAGGAGAGAGGAGAGGTTGAGGAAGACTCCATCCAGCAGCAACACAACGGCGTGGTGGTGGTGGAGGAGCGTGGCAATCCCAAGAGGCTTCGCCAAGCACCAAGGGAGAGGAGGAGGAGGAGAGGCAGGGCTGCACCAAGAGGGAGAGAACTCATGTATGTTGGGCAGCCCAAAACCTCAAGTATATATAGGGGGAAAGGGGGGCTGCGCCCCCTTTAGGGTTTCCCACCCCAAGGGGTGCGGCCATCCCTAGATGGGACTTGGGGCGGCCAAGAGGGGAGGAGTGCCTCCCAAGTCAAGTGGAGGCCCTCCCCTTAGGGTTTCCCCTTCCCATGCGCATGGGCCTTGGGGGCTGGTGCCCCTGGCCCATTAAGGCTAGGGCGCCCCTTACAGCCCATGCTACTGTATTGGACGTGGTGGAACAATTTCCGGACCTCCGACCCCTCCGAATCCTCCGAACCTTCGAAGCTTCCGGTACAATACCGAAAAAACCCGAACTTTTTCCGAACCCAACAACAACTTTCCATATATAAATCTTTACCTCCGGACCATTCCGAACTCCTCGTGATGTCCGGGATCTCATCCGGACTCGAACAACATTCGGTAACCACATACAAACTTCCTTTATAACCCTAGCGTCATCGAACCTTAAGTGTGTAGACCCTACGGGTTCGGGAGACATGTAGATATGACCGAGACGTTCTCCGGTCAATAACCAACAGCGGGATCTGGATACCCATGTTGGCTCCCACATGTTCCACGATGATCTCATCGGATGAACCACGATGTCAAGGACTCAATCGATCCCGTATACAATTCCCTTTGTCTAGCGGTATTGTACTTGCCCGAGATTCGATCGTCGGTATCCCGATACCTTGTTCAATCTCGTTACCGGCAAGTCTCTTTACTCGTTCCGTAACACATCATCCCGTGATCAACCCCTTGACCACATTGTGCACATTATGATGATGTCCTACCGAGTGGGCCCAGAGATACCTCTCAGTTTACACGGGGTGACAAATCCCAGTCTCGATTCGCGCCAACCCAACAGACACTTTCGGAGATACCTGTAATGCACCTTTATAGCCACCCAGTTACGTTGTGACGTTTGGTACACCCAAAGCATTCCTACGGTATCCGGAGTTGCACAATCTCATGGTCTAAGGAAATGATACTTGACATTAGAAAAGCTTTAGCATACGAACTACGATCTTTGTGCTAGGCTTAGGATTGGGTCTTGTCCATCACATCATTCTGCTAATGATGTGATCCCGTTATCAACGACATCCAATGTCCATGGTTAGGAAACCGTAACCATCTATTGATCAACGAGCTAGCCAATAGAGGCTTGCCAGGGACATGGTGTTGTCTATGTATCCACACATGTATCTGAGTTTCCTATCAATACAATTATAGCATGGATAATAAACGATTATCATGAACAAGGAAATATAATAATAACTAATTTATTATTGCCTCTAGGGCATATTTCCAACAGTCTCCCACTTGCACTAGAGTCAATAATCTAGTTCACATCGTCATGTGATTAACGCTGATAGGTCACATCGCCATGTGACCAACATCCAAAGAGTTTACTAGTGTCATTAAACTAGTTCACATCATCATGTGATTAAGACTCAATGAGTTCTGGGGTTTGATCATGTTTTGCTTGTGAGAGAGGTTTTAGTCAACGGGTCTGTAACATTCAGATCCGTATGTACTTCGCAATTCTCTATGTCATATTGTAAATGTTGCTTCCACGCTCCACTTGAAGCTATTCCAAATGGTTGCTCCACTATAATTATCCGGTTTGCTACTCAGAGTCACTTTCGGATAGGTGTTAAAGCTTGCATCGACGTAACCCTTTACGCCGAACTCTTTATCACCTCCATAATCGAGAAACATGTCCTTATTACTCCAAGGACAATTTTGACCGCTATCTGGTGGTCTACTCCTTGATCACCTTTGTACTCTCTTTCCAGATATGTAGCAAGGCACACAACCAGTGCGGTACTTAGCATAGCATACTGTAGAGCCTACGTCTAAGGCATAGGGGACGACCTTCGTCCTTTCTCTCTTTTCTGCCGTGGTCGAGCTTTAAGTCTTAACTTCATACCTTACATCTCAGGCAAGAACTTCTTTGACCGATCCATCTTGAACACCTTCAAGATCATGTCAAGGTATATGCTCATTTGAAAGTACTATTAAGCATTTTGATCTATCCTTATAGATCTCGATGCTCAATGTTCAAGTAGCTTAATCCAGGTTTTCTATTGAAAAACATCTTTCAAATAACCCTATATGCTTTCCAGAATTCTACATCACTTCAGATCATCAATATGTCAACAACATATACTCATCAGAAATTCTATAGTGCTCCCACTCACTTCTTTGGAAATACAAGTTTCTCATAAACTTTGTATAAACCCAAAATCTTTGATCATCCTATCAAAGTGCATATTCCAACTCCGAGATGCTTACTCCAGTCCTTAGAAGGATTGCTGGAGCTAGCATACCTTTTAGCATCCTTAGGATTGACAAAACTTTTCTGATTGTATCACATACAACCTTTCATTACGAAGACTGGTAAGGAAATTCGTTTTGACATCCATCTGCCAGATTTCATAAATGTAGCTTATGCTAACATGATTCCGACGGACTTAAGCATCGCTACGGATGAGAAAGTCTCATCGTAGTCAACTCCTTGAACTTGTGAAAAACTCTTCGCCACAAGTCGAGCTTCATAGACGGTGATATTACCGTCCACGTCCGTCTTCTTCTTAAAGATCCATTCATCTCAATGGCTTGCCGATCATCGGGCAAGTCCACCAAAGTCCATGCTTTGTTTTGATACATGGATCCTATCTCGGATTTCATGGTTTCTAACCATTTGTCGGAATTTGGGCCCACCGTCGCTTCTCCATAGCTCGTAGGTTCATTGTTGTCTAGCAACATGACCTCTAAGACAAGATTGCGTGCATCACTCAAGCAAAGACGCATCCTTGTCACCCCACGAGGCACGGTAGTGACTTGATCCGAAGTTTCATGATCACTATCATAAGCTTCTACTTCAATTGGTGTAGGTGCCACAGAACATCTTCACGTGCCTCGATACACACTAGTTGTAGTGACGGTTCAATAACCATATCAAGTCTCCACCATCCTCCCACTCAACTTTCCGAGACAAACATTTCCTCGAGAAAGGACCCGATTCAAGAAACAATCCCTATTGCTTATGGATCTGAATTAGGAGGTATACCCAACTGTTTTTGGGTGTCCTATGAAGATGCATTTTGTCCGCTTTGGGTTCGAGCTTATCAACCTGAAACTTTTCCACATAAGCGTCGCAGCCCCAAACTTTTAAGAAACGACAACTTAGGTTTCTCCAAACGGTGTCGCCTCAACGGAATTACGTGGTGCCCCATTAAAGTGAGTGCGGTTGTCTCTAATGCCTAACCCATGAACGATAGTGGTAATTCGATAAGAGATATCATGGTACGCACCATATCCAATAGAGTGCAACTATGATGTTCGGACACACCATCACACTATGGTGTTCCGTGCAGTATTAATTGTGAAAAAATTTGCACAATGTCTTAATTATGCGTGCCAAAACTCGTAACTCAGATATTCATCTCTATGATCACATCACATACATTTTATCCTCTTGTCACGAAGATCTTCAAAATCACTCTGAAGTAACTTGAACCTTTCAATAACTCAGACTTGTGTTTCATCAAGTAAATATACTCAACATCTACTCAAATCATCTGTGAAGTAAGAACATAACGATATTCACTGCATGCCTCAACACTCATTGGACTGCACACATCAAAATGTGTTACTTCCAACAAGTTGCTATCTTGTTCCATCTTACTGAACCCGAGGCTTTTCAGTCATCTTGCCCATGTGGTATGATCTGCATATCTCAAGTGATTCAAAATCAAGTGAGTCCAAACGATCCATCTGCATGGAGTTTCTTCATGCGTATACACCAATAGACATGGTTCGCATGTCTCAAACTTTTCAAAACGAGTGAGTCCAAAGATCCATCAACATGGAGCTTCTTCATGCGTTTTATACCAATATGACTTACATGGCAGTGCCACAAGTAAGTGGTACTATCATTACTATCTTATACTTTTGGCATGAAAATGTGTATCACTACGATCGAGATTCAATAAACCATTTATTTAGGTGAAAGACCATTGAAGGTATTATTCAAATAAACAGAGTAACCATTATTCTCCTTAAATGAGTAACCGTATTGCGATAGACATAATCCAATCATGTATATGCTCAACGCAAACACCCAATAACAATTATTTAGGTTTAACACCAATCTCGATGGTAGAGGGAGCGGGCGATGCTTGATCACATCAACCTTGGAAACACTTCCAACACATATCGTCAGCTCACCTTTAGCTAGTCTCCGTTTATTCCGTAGCTCTTTTATTTCGAGTTACTAACACTTAGCAACCGAACCGGTATCTAATACCCTGGTGCTACTAGGAGTACTAGTAAAGTACACATTAACATAATGTATATCCAATATACTTCTATCGACCTTGCCAGCCTTCTCATCTACCAAGTATCTAGGGTGGTTCCGCTTGATGTCCGTTCCTCTCATTACATGAAGCACTTAGTCTCGGGTTTGGGTTCAACCTTGGGTTTCTTCACTAGAGCAGCAACTGTTTTGCCGTTTCATGAAGTATCCCTTGTTGCCCTTGCCCTTCTTGAAACTAGTGGTTTTACCAACCATCAACAATTGATGCTCCTACTTGACTTCTACTTTCGCGATGTCAAACAACGCGAATACCTCAAGGATCATCATCTCTATCCTTGATATGTTATAGTTCATCACGAAGCTCTAGCAGCTTGGTGGCAATGACTTTGGAGAAACATCACTATCTCATCCGGAAGATCAACTCCCACTCGATTCAAGTGATCGTTGCACTCGAGACAATCTGAGCACAAACTCAACGATTGAGCTTTTCTCCCTTAGTTTGCAGGCTAAGAAAATCGCCGGAGGTCTTATACCTCTTGACGTGGGCACGAGCCTGAAATCCCAATTTCAGCCCTCAAACATCTCATATGTTCCGCGATGTTTCAAAACGCCTTTAGTGCCTCAACTCTAAACCGCTTAACTGAACTATCACGTAGTTATCAAAACGTGTGTCGATGTTCACAACATCCACAGACCACGTTTGAGGTCCAAAGACACCGAGCGGTGCATTAAGGACATAAGCTTTCTACTGACCGCATAATTGCTACTGTCAACTTTCAACTATATTTTCTCTAGGAACATATCTAAACAGTGGAACTAAAGCGCGAGCTTACAACATAATTTGCAAAAGGTCTTTTGACTATGTTCAGGATAATTAAGATCATCTTATGAACTCCCACTCAGATAGACATCCCTCTGGTCATCTAAGTGATTACATGATCCGAGTCAACTAGGCCGTGTCCGATCATCACGTGAGACGGACTAGTCATCATCGGTGAACATCTTCATGTTGATCTATCTACTATACGACTCATGCTCGACCTTTCGGTCTCTGTGTTCCGAGGCCATGTCTGTACATGCTAGGCTCGTCAAGTTAACCCTAAGTGTTTCAAGTGTGTAAATCTGTCTTACACCCGTTGTATGTGAACGTAAGAATCCATCACACCCGATCATCACGTGGTGCTTAGAAGCTTACGAATCGTAGCAACAAAGGCACGCTTAGGGGGAACACTTCTTGAAATTTGTGTAAGGGATCATCTTATTTACTACCGCTGCTCTAAGTAAACAAGATGCATAAACATAATAAACATCACATGCAATTATATAGTAGTGACATGATATGGCCAATATCATATTGCTCCTTTTGATCTCCATCTTCGGGGCTCCATGATCATCATTGTCACCGGCATGACACCATGATCTCCATCATCATGATCTCCATCATCGTGTCTTCATGAAGTTGTCTCACCAACTATTACTTCTACTACTATGGCTACCGGTTAGCAATAAAGTAAAGTAATTACATGGTGTTGTTTAATGACATGCAGGTCATACAATAAATAAAGACAACTCCTATGGCTCCTGCCGGTTGTCATACTCATCGACATGCAAGTCGTGAATCCTATTACAAGAACATGATCAATCTCATACATCACATATCATTCATCACATTCTTGTTGGCCATATCACATCACATAGCATACCCTGCAAAAACAAGTTAGACGTCCTCTAATTGTTGTTTGCATGTTTTACGTGGCTGCTATGGGTTTCTAGCAAGAACGTTTCTTACCTACGCAAAACCACAACGTGATATGCCAATTGCTATTTACCCTTCATAAGGACCCTTTTCATCGAATCCGTTCCGACTAAAGTGGGAGAGACTGGCACCCGCTAGCCACCTTATGCACCAAGTGCATGTCACCGGTGGAACCTGTCTCACGAAGAGTACGTGTAAGGTCGGTCCGGCCGCTTCATCCCACAATACCGTCGAAACAAGATTGGACTAGTAACGGTAAGCATATTGAACAACATCAACGCCCACAACTACTTTGTGTTCTACTCGTGCAAAGAATCTACGCAATAGACCTAGCTCATGATGCCATTGTTGGGGAACGAGCGTAAATCCAAAATTTTCCCACGTGTCACCAAGATCTATCTATGGAGCAACTAGCAACGAGGGAAGGAGAGTGCATCTACATACCCTTGTAGATCGCTAAGCGGAAGCGTTCAAGAGAACGGGGTTGAAGGAGTCGTACTCGTCGTGATCCAAATCACCAGAGATCCGAGTGCCGAACGGACGGCACCTCCGCGTTCAACACACGTACAGCCCGGTGACGTCTCCCATGCCTTGATCCAGCAAGGAGAGAGGGAGAGGTTGAGGAAGACTCCATCCAGCAGCAACTCAACGGCGTGGTGGTGGTGGAGGAGCGTGGCAATCCCGCAGGGCTTCGCCAAGCACCAAGGGAGAGGAGGAGGAGGAGAGGCAGGGCTGCACCAAGAGGGAGAGAACTCATGTATGTTGGGCAGCCCAAAACCTCAAGTATATATAGGGGGAAAGGGGGGCTGCGCCCCCTTTAGGGTTTCCCACCCCAAGGTGCGGCCATCCCTAGATGGGACTTGGGGCGGCCAAGAGGGGAGGAGTGCCTCCCAAGTCAAGTGGAGGCCCTCCCCTTAGGGTTTCCCCTTCCCATGCGCATGGGCCTTGGGGGCTGGTGCCCCTGGCCCATTAAGGCTAGGGCGCCCCTTACAGCCCATGCTACTGTATTGGACGTGGTGGAACAATTTCCGGACCTCCGACCCCTCCGAATCCTCCGGAACCTTCGAAGCTTCGGTACAATACCGAAAAACCCGAACTTTTTCCTAACCCGAACAACAACTTTCCATATATAAATCTTTACCTCCGGACCATTCCGGAACTCCTCGTGACGTCCGGGATCTCATCCGGGACTCGAACAACATTCGTAACCACATACAAACTTCCTTTATAACCCTAGCGCCATCGAACCTTATGTGTAGACCCTACGGGTTCGGAGACATGTAGACATGACCGAGACGTTCTCCGGTCAATAACCAACAGCGGATCTGGATACCCATGTTGGCTCCCACATGTTCCACGATGATCTCATCGGATGAACCACGATGTCAAGGACTCAATCGATCCCGTATACAATTCCCTTTGTCTAGCGGTATTGTACTTGCCCGAGATTCGATCGTCGGTATCCCGATACCTTGTTCAATCTCGTTACCGGCAAGTCTCTTTACTCGTTCCGTAACACATCATCCCGTGATCAACCCCTTGACCACATTGTGCACATTATGATGATGTCCTACCGAGTGGGCCCAGAGATACCTCTCAGTTTACACGGAGTGACAAATCCCAGTCTCGATTCGTGCCAACCCAATGCACACTTTCGGAGATACCTGTAATGCACCTTTATAGCCACCCGATTCGTTGTGACGCTTTGGTACACCCAAAGCATTCCTACGGTATCCGGGAGTTGCACAATCTCATGGTCTAAGGAAATGATACTTGACATTAGAAAAGCTTTAGCATACGAACTACGATCTTTGTGCTAGGCTTAGGATTGGGTCTTGTCCATCACATCATTCTGCTAATGATGTGATCCCGTTATCAACGACATCCAATGTCCATGGTTAGGAAACCGTAACCATCTATTGATCAACGAGCTAGCCAATAGAGGCTTGCCAGGGACATGGTGTTGTCTATGTATCCACACATGTATCTGAGTTTCCTATCAATACAATTATAGCATGGATAATAAACGATTATCATGAACAAGTAAATATAATAATAACTAATTTATTATTGCCTCTAGGGCATATTTCCAACAGTCCTAGTTCATCTAGTCGACGAGATTGTCATTCTAGGGCCCGTATTTCTACACAATATGTTCCCCTTTGAGAGGTTCATGGGAGTCCTAAAGAAATATGTCCGTAACCGCACTAGGCCAGAAGGAAGCATCTCCATGGGCCATCAAACAGAGGATGTCATCGGGTTTTGTGTTGACTTCATTCCTGGCCTTAAGAAGATAGGTCTCCCTAAATCACGGTATGAGGGGAGACTGACTGAAAAGGCACGCTTGGAAGGGACTCAATAATATGCAGGGACAGATATTCTTGGTCTCAAGCACACTACAGTTCTCTACAGAACTCTACCTTGGTGACCCGTATGTCGATGAACACAAGAACAGTCTGCGCTCCAAACACCCGTGAGCAAAGGCGACGGTGGATTACATGTGAACACATCAGGACTTTCAGCAGTTGGTTGGAAACACGCCTCGTGAGGTGACAACACTGTTTGTGATGAGTTGTACTTGTTGTCCAGGGACCATCTTTGACTGTATTGATTTACAAAGGATACGAGATAAATGGGAATACATTTTACACGATTGACCAAGATCAAAAGAGCACCAACCAAAACAGCGGTGTCCGCTTTGATGCAACAACCGAGAGGGAAATGACACATATTATGGTTACATAGTGGACATATGGGAACTTGACTACGGACATGATTTTAAGGTCCCTTTGTTTAAGTGCAAATGGGTCAATCTGTCAGAGTATGGCAGTGTAGACCCACAGTACGAAATGACAACAGTGGATCTGAAAAATCCTGGGTACACCGACGAACCGTTCGTCCTAGCCAATGATGTGGCACAGGTTATCTATGTGAAGGACATGTCTACCAGACCGAGAAAAAGAAAATATAAGGAAGCGAATACATCATACGATGAGCCAAAGCGCCACATAGTTCTTTCAGGAAAAAGGGACATCGTGGGAGTGGAGGGCAAGACAGACATGTCTGAAAATTATGAAAAGTTTCATGAAATTCCTCCCTTCAAAGTTAAGTCTGACCCAAGCATCCTGATAAACGATGAATATTATCCATGGTTGCGGCGCAATAAGCAAATGACACAAGCGAAGAAAAAGTGAAGACTTTCTCCCGCAACTATTATGATGATACCATGCCAACTTTGTAACAGACGAGTATGATACCATTGTTCGCTTTGTACATGCACATGCTATGTGGGTGAAATTATGATACCATGCCAACTTTCAACTTTTTCAGAGTTCATTTGAAATGCTTTAATGTCTTATGGTTCGGCTCTCGTAATACCATTAATCCCGGTTCGCTCCTTGTCAACTATATTCTCACCTAGAACACTCTCAAAGAGGGCAGCCACGTGGGCCATTGGTCCCGGTTCGTCTGGACCTTTTGGTCCCGGTTCCACACACGAACAGGGACCAATGCGCCTCGCCCCTGGCCCATGACCATTAGTCCCAGTTTGTGCCACAAACCGGGACTAAAGGGTTGGTCCTCGTTACGCTCAGAGTTTAGTCCCACCTCACGAACCGAAGGTCGCTCACACCGGTTTATAAGCCCGTCCCTCTCTGCCTTGTTGAGCTCCTCTCAAAGTGAAAATAGATGCCCCTATACAGGGAATTTGACCTAAATTCATAGTGAATTTCTCTGAAATTCATAGAAATTTATTATGAATTTAGGTTGAATTTTCTCTATAGGCACATCTATGTTCATTTTTTTAGTAAAGTAAATCACAAACTTGTGATTCACACAAATTTCAAAGAATTCAAATTTTAACTATTCAAATTTGAAAACTAATGGTACTAACAGAAAGTTTATAATTTTTCTAAAACTAATGTCACTAACAGAAATTTTGTAATTTTGCTGACCTAAAAGAAAAAAAACAATTAAAAAATAAAGCAAAAAATAAAAGAAAATAAATAATGCAGAAAACAAAACAAAAAAACTGGAAAAAATAAAAATAGCAACAATAAGTAAAGAAAACAAAAAAAATGCCTCCTACTGGGCCCCCACGGCCTGAATACGACTAGAAACCCTACCATGGGCCAGGATTCAGCCCGCAGAGGCCCAAGAGGCCCACAGCAGATAAGTGACTTTAGGCCCGTAAGCTCAGCATTTGAGAGGAGCTCAAGTGGTCAGCGCAGCATCGCTTATAAACCACTGCCGAGCCCTCACGGCTAGCGAGGTGGGACTAAACATCCCACCGCACCGCCAGTTCCAAAGACAGTTTTGGTCCCGGTTGGGGCCACCAACCGGGACTAAATGGGTGCATTGGTACCGGTTCGTGGCACAAACCGAGACCAATGCCCCCCTTTAGTCCCGGTTGGTGCCACCAACCGGCCTTTGGTCCCGGTTGGTGGCACCAACCGGGACTAAAGCGGGGCATTGGTCCCGGTTTGTGCCACGAACCGGGACCAAAGCCTTTCCTATATAACCAAACACTTGGGAAATTTCCCCCCACCCGCCATTCTTCTCTCCAACGCTGCCAGGCTGCTGCGCTGCTCCTCGAGGCCGGCCCCGGCCCCGACGTCGCCGTCGCCTCCCCTAGCCGCCTGAGGTCGCCGTCGCCGCCTGCTCGCTGTCGCCGTGCCCTCGCCCGGCCTTGCCGCTCGCCGCCCTGCCCGGCAGCGTCGCCGTCGCCACCCGCCCCTTCCTCGCGGTCGTCGTCCCTGCCCCGTCGTCGTCCTCGCCGCGGAACGCGCGCCCCCCGCCCCGTTGCAGTCCTCGCCACCGAACCCATGCCCCTGCCCCTCCGTTGGTCCGGCCAGCGCCCCTCCCCTGTTTTTTTTCTTATATTACATGCTTGTTTTTTCAGATTATATATATATGTATGTATGTGAGTATATGTATTGTGTATATTGCTTCTTTTCAGATTTTTTCATATATATGATGATTTGTATTTTGCTTTT
Organism: Aegilops bicornis; assembly: GCA_021605145.1. NCBI lineage: Eukaryota > Viridiplantae > Streptophyta > Magnoliopsida > Poales > Poaceae > Aegilops > Aegilops bicornis. Next base: position 814,910,435 of record CM038673.1, read on the forward strand.
TTATAAAAATGTATATATGTTTGTATGTTCTCTATGTATATATGTTCATATATGCAAAAGTTAGATTTATATATTTAGAAAAGGATTATCTATATATGTTCTCTGATTTAGTACATTTTAGGTTAGTTTCATTTTTAGAAAAGTTTTATATATTTAGGAGAGGAAAAACGAAAATAAGAATAGGAAAAAGGAGAAGAAGAGGAGATTAAGAAAAGGAAGAGGAGAAGAAGAGGAGAGGAAGAAAAGGAAGAGGAGAAGAAGAAAGGAATAGAGAACATATTTTCTATTTTTTCTTCTTCTCCTCTATTCCTTTCTTCTTCTCCTCTTTTTTTTTCTTCTTCTTTTTTCTTTGATCTTCTCCTCTATTCCTTTCTTCTTCTCCTCTTTTTATTTCTTCTTCGTTTTCTTATGTTTTATAGGGTCTGTCAGTCATTCATATACCCCTCCCGATAACTTCAACACGAGGGGGGGGTCGATATACCCCCTCCCCGGTAATATTATTTTCCCATGTACGTATGTCGTGTCGATATAAACTCCTGATAACTTCAACACGTGGGGGGGGGGGTCGATATACCCCCTCCCGATAACTTCAACACGAGGGGGGTCGATATACCCCCTCCCGATAACTTCAACACGTGGGGGGGGGGGTCGATATACCCCCTCCCCGTTACTATTATTTTCCCATGTACGTATGTCGTTGTTGTCGATATAAACCCCTCCCGATAACTTCAACACGTGGGGGGGGGGGGTCGATATACCCCCTCCCGATAACTTCAACACGTGGGGGTTGGTCGATATACCCCCTCCCTGATAATATTATTTTCCCATGTACGTATGTCATCGTTGTCGATATAAACCCCTCCCGATAACTTCAACACGTGGGGGGCGGTCGATATACCCCCTCCCGATAACTTCAACACGTGGGGGTCAATATACCTCCCGGTAACATTATTTTCCGTGTATGTATGTCGTCGTTGTCGATATTACCCCTTGAAGCGTTGTCGAGGCCACCCCAAACCCTAGAGAAGCAGCGTCGAGGCCACTAATTAATATGATTCTCATCGTGATTAGCTAGCTAGTTCTACGTTTGCCACTAGCTAATATATCCATCTGTCATGTTTGAATAATAATTGCCATGTTGTAAATATTTGTAGAAACTATGGACAACCCCTGAGACGAAGCACAAGAAGCGTTGTTGGGGGACATAATCGCACAAGGAAGTGATGCCGTCTGCTCATTGTTTCTCAATGACACCGATGGTCTGGAAGGAGAGGGTGAAGAAGCAGCTGGCTATGATTATGATGGCTCCGGTGACCCAACGCCAGTGCAAGAAGGAGACCGTGAGGATGGCTCCGGTGACCCAATGGCGGTGCAAGAAGGAGACCGTGATGACGGCTCCGGTGACCGAACCGAGTCCGGCCAGGTATATATATTAGTTAAGCCTGTGCTGACTAGCTAATTGATGCATTCATTGTTTTGGTATGTACACATATTAATTAACTCTCATCTTTGTTCTTTTTTCTAGCCCTCCGGATCGAGCACAACTTCGGTAAAGAGACGAGGCCCGAAGAAAAAGTTGAGCTCGGATGAAAGGTTTGAGATCATAGCAATCGCGCGCGACGGCCAACCGATTGAACCCATCCGGACAAAGAACGCATTTGTTGCTCAGTGCGGGTTCTGGTTAGGGACAAGATCACGTTCAGCATCCACCAATGGTATAAGCCTAAGAATGAAGAACCTGAGGTGTCTTATGTCAATGATATGCAGAAAAATGATCTTTGGACTGAGCTGAAGTCAAATATCACCCTACCGCCAGAGGATGATCCGGAGAAGCCAGTTAAAGAGCAATTAATCAAGTCTTTTGCTCTTAAGAAGATGGCAGGCCTATTCAGGAGGTGGAAGAAAGACCTGAATACGTTTGTCGACAAAAAAGAGACACCAGAATTCAAGGGCAAATATGAGAAGATCGAGATCATCGCCCGCATTTGTGGCCCACAAGACATCGGAAAAGAGTAAGAAGATGTCGGCGACAAACAAGCAAAATGCTGCAAAGAAGAAGCTTCACCATCGCACGGGGTCAGGTGGCTACCTCAAAGCCCGGCCTAAGTGGGCCAAGGCTGAGAATGATCTGGTTGATAAAGGGATCGAACCAGAGACAATGAACTAGCCAGACCGTTGTCGGACTTGGTTCTTCAGGGCTGGCGGAACCTTGGACCCTGTATCAGGGAAGTGCATTTGGACGGACGAGCAATTGGAAATAATGATCAAGAGGCTTCGCACTATATCGATGCAGCGCCGAGGGACGTTCGTTCGAGAGAGAACGACGAGCTCACAATGGCCCTCGGGAATCCTGAGCACCTTGGACGGACACGAGGCACGCCAGGCTCTATTCCGTGGAATGCTGGTTTTCCGGACGCAGGCGGTTAAAATGCCAGGAGAGGAGGAAAAAAGTGCAGCAGACCCAACTGCAGGCGCTGCACGCAAGGGTACAAGCGATAGATGAACGAGAAGCAAATCGCAGCAAACGAACTGCCGAAGCTTCCCCCAAAGCTACCCCACCATCTCAGCGGAGAAGCAGCGTGGCTTCCACCGAGCTGCTTCAGCCGGAGCATGTCTTGACGGCTCCTGCCAGCTATCCCGTGGATGCTATCACGGAGTCTCAAAATTGCCACATTATGACGCAATGGATGAATTTGAAGGTCAAGGCGGCTGTTGGCTCTGTTTATCCTACTGAACCCGGCGAATCTTTTCACTGCCGGCCGATTCCAGAAGGATATGCTAGGGTGATGGTGGATGAAATAACGGAGGAATGTGAGGACCTCCAGCTTGACCACCCTACCGGTGAAGCGGAGACTCGGCTAGGTTCTGCTCTGAAGACTCCATGCCTATGGTGGAAGGAGCTCGTCAACCTTCCGAACTGGACGCCTCCGCCTCGTCCTCCTCCTCCGGCGAGTCAGGGCACTCCACCTCCTCCACCGCCTCCTCCTCCGGCGACTGACGATCAGGGCACTCGGCCTCCTTCTCCGGCGTGTGGCGGCACTCCGCCTCCTTTTCCGCCTACGCCGGCGCGCTCGAGCAGCCAGCAGCCTCCTCCTTCTCCTCCGCCTCGTAAGCAAGCATGAAAGAAGACAGCCGCAGCCGCTCCGTCTGCTCTGGCGTCTAGCAGTACAACCAGAGGCGGGAGGCAATACAGATACGGTCCACCTCTCAAGCCTCTAGAGAAGTTACCATACGAGAGAACCGAGGAGGAAAATGCAAAGATCGTGCGGACCGAAGTGAAGGACTTCTTTGAAGGGTTGAAAGCAAAGAGACATACACCTACGGAGGAGAAGGTAGATCCGGTGAAAGCAAAGCGCACTATCGATGCCCTGAGGAAACCACCAAAGTCTCTGCCGAAAACCAACTATGAGCGCATTACTCAAAAGGCATCTCAAGAAGCGTCGCGGTCGGAAGTACTGTCAGTGATCAAAGGTTAAAAGAACGACGAGCAGCTGGGAAAAAATTGCCCAGCTCGGCGAACAAGCGAACCAATCGTGCCCCCCGCTCAATGTGTCTAGCGACATCGTCGCTAATGCTCCGGGGACGGTGCCCGGTTATAGCAATCTTGGAGATTACCTGCCTGACGATGTAAATTTTGATTTCATGGAGGTGGTCGAACACGACATCTGATGCACGGGAAGCCTCTCGTCAAAGATGAAAATCTCTAACAACGATGATGCGAAGATTCCATAATTGGTACATGAAAACCTGCAGAGAGTCTGGGGGGACGAATACTTTGTATCTGAGAATTAAAGAGGAGCACGACCTCGTTGGAACTGATCTGTTGCCTATTCCATTTGAGGAGTTCTTCGAGTTCTTCAATCAAAAGGCCCTTGATAAATTAACGGTCTTTTGCTACTGTCTGTAAGTACTATTTCTGTGATTAAGTCTTTATATATAGCTCAGCTCTTTCATTGCAGGTATTTATAATTAATTATCCTCACTATATTATGCATATTGAAGATCATCGAGTGCAGAAAACAAGAAATGTATGATATTGGGTTCATTAACACAAATATCATAGATGAAATTCAGGTTAAAAATCACGTCGAAGAGGCCGAGGCCAACTTGCAACAATCGTTGATCAAAAATCAAAACAAAGATACCATACTCTTTCCTTACAACTTCAAGTGAGTGTTACTGTCATGTGCATATTCGGTTTCCCTTATTACTCGAGCAAGGTTCTAGTAATGTAATTGATGAGTTATGCATGCGTGCGCAGCTTCCACTATGTTCTTCTGGAGATTAAGCTTGAGCTGGGACTAGTAACCGTCTTAGACTCGCGACGAAAAGATCCCGAAACCTATGCGGACATGACTAAATTGCTCAACAAGTAAGTTCAATCGATCATTATTGCACCATATCGGCAACTGTTTGTTCATTTCATGATATCTCAAGTAATAATAATTATTTTCTTTGTCTTGCAGGGTTTGGAAACAGTTCACCGCAGAAGCTTCGGGACTGCCGAAGGAGCTGCGATATACATACCCGAAAGTAAGTACTAGTAGCTAGCTAGTTGCGCGCATCTCACGTTGATTCTATAGCTATACTTTCATCAATGCCATTTATAATGCTTCATTATCAGTTTGATTGACCTCTATTTCTCGTAAAGTGCTTGTGGCGGGAACAAGGGAATGACTACTGTGGATACTACGTGTGCGAGTCCATCTACAACGTGACTTTGAAAAATAAGCGGGGCGACTCTAAAAGACAATATGAAGTGCGTAAGCAATAATATTCACAATTTCATTTTATTACACCATCATTTCTGTTGAGTTTCATTCATATATATGTATTAACCCCCTTCTTCAAATTAGACGTGGCAGATGCGGAATGAACTCCTACCACAAGATCGCATGAAAGCAATTCAAGAGGATTTGGCGGGATTATTTCTTGACCACGTCATCAATAAAGCCGGAGAATACCATGTGGAAGTTGATTTCAAATGCTAGGGGATTGTAAGAGATCTTACATATTCTATATGTATGTAGCCAGTAGCGTCGGATAGTTAATACGAAAACTTGTTGTTCGACCAATCTCTCGGAGAAGGAGAGGTCGATTGATCACTTCTTTCGGTATGCATGACGAACTTCTGTACTTAATGGTTTCCTTCATTTTCTTACTAGCTAGCATGTCGAGGGCCTCTCTATGTATAGTACGTAGCGTCGACCAAGCACGGACATAAGAGAGGACACTTCTCTCTATTAATTAGCTAGCTAACACAATATATGAAACACCTAAATTAACCCCCCAAAACCCCCAACCTCCCCCCTTTTAAAAAAAACAAAAACCACAGCCCCTGAAATGCTGACGCGTGGATGCCTATTGGTCCCGGTTGGTGCCACCAACCGGGACCAAAGGCCCTCCTGCGTGGGCTCGGCGCACTGGCCACGTGGAGGCCCATCTGTCCCATTTCTGGATTGAGCCGGGACTAAAGGGCCAGGGCATTAGTAACGACCCTTACAAAAGGCCCTTACCAACCGGGACTAATGGTGGTTTATCTACTAGTGTGTGTCTTTCTGCTCCGGGTCCCATGTCCACGGCTTCTCATGTATGCGTCTGTGTTATGTGTTATACCTTCCTATGTGCTTTTCTACTTTATTTATATCAATGCAATCATACGGAAGCTTTGCGCTTTCTCAAAAAAGCTATAGATTGCATTTTATAGGATCCCCGGATCTAACTATAATAATAAACACAATACAACAATCTTCCTGGCCAACCAAAGAATAACATGGGCTACAGCGATCGTCGTTGCTTGTTGTTGGTGGATATACAGTCTAGACACAGACACAATTCAAGCATAGTCACTTTCAGAAAGTCAAAAGAAACCTCCTTCGAGTAGTTGTCTTAAATTTTCACTTCAATTAGTGGGTTTGATCCAGGTCCGGGCGGACAAAATCCTGGGCCCTGTGCCAAATTAAAAAAATGGGGCCCTATCTCACTAAAAAAACCTAAACATCAATTATAATGTATATATTAATATATATCAAGCAGAAATGTTTTTATAATGTATATAATATAATGTCTTACATAACAATTGGACGTATGAAAAATCATACCAATTCAACTCCCGGCTACTATTTATTTGAAAAACTTCATTCTTTTAGTATTCTTTGAAATGAAATCTTCAATGATATCCTCGTAATCAATCTTCTCCAACACTTCACTCTCAAGTGCTATTGTGGCCAAATCATTGAGTCTTTGTTGTGTCATAGTAGTACGCATATAGTACTTTAATAGCTTCAACTTAGAAAAACTTCTTTCTGCCGATGCAACTGTCACAGAAATGGTCAACAGAACTCTATATGCAATACTTGCATTGGGAAAACAGTCATGCCGCTTTAAAAAATTCAGAATTTCAACAGGTCCGATATTTTCTTTTGGCATGAAATTTTGAAGGAACTTCAACTCAACAAACAGATCATTGGCATCAATATCAGATTGTTTATCCTTCATAAGGGCAGCCTCAAGATTAACACAAGAATATTTCAAACTATCCTTATCCAATGAACGTAATGTTTCAAAGGTAAATAAGAAACCAAAAAAATTCTGGTAACCTTGATATTGCTCAAATCTCCTTGTGAGTGAGGAAATTGCTTGATCGACAACAGGTGTAAAATAGTTGATTCTAAATGATTCCTCTGCAGACCGTGTGGCAATATTTGTGTCGTCTGGGTTCTCATCATAATGTTTCTTTCTTTTAGTTTCTCTCCTTTTAAGAAATGTTGCACCAATTTCCATCTCAAGTGCAATTTCTTCGGCTATCTCCAATGCTTCTAAGAAACCAGTTTCCCTGTACCCCTCGGAGAAAGAAATAAGCTCTTTCACTTTCTCAATGGCAACATCAATAAGCATATCCTTTGTTTGCATGTTTTTTCTTACTAAATTAACAACAAACAATACCTCATACCAAATGACTATTGCCATGATAAATTCATACTCTCCAAGTTAATTATTTGCCAAACCTAGAGCCTCACTGCTTGCCTTTGGATCACTATCAGTTTCAGATACCTGAAATTAAAAGAAAGTTTGTAAATGTTATGGTTGGATGTAGTCAAAGCCTAAAGGAATTACATCACTATTAATATGAACATATTGGTTACCTGAAGTAGAGCCTCCCGAATGTCTGAACATTGAAATCTGATAGCTTTAACACTTTCAACACGAATAAAAAGCTCTAGGATTCACATCCAAAAGTTTCATTTGTACCCCTTGATGTGTTCATATTTGATCCATTATCATAACCTTGTCCTCGCACATCATTTATATCAAGATCAAGAAGTTTTAGCTTCTTCTCTAGCACATCGAAAAGTCCTTGGCCGGTTGTATCATTTACATCTAGAAATCCTAGAAAGGACTCTTCTATGCAAACTTGACTTGAATATGAATCCACATATATTATAATAAAAGACATTTGCTCTTGGTGACTTGCATCAGGGGTACAATCAAGTATGCCAGAGAAATACTTTGAGCTCTTTATTTTCTTGATAATTTCAGACCTAATAGAAGAAGCAAGCAAGTGTAGCAATTCATTCTGAATCTTATGATCAAGATAATGAGCATGAGTTTCTTCATTTGTAATACGACGAACATGCTCCTGAATAACGGGGTCAAATTCAGCCAACATCTCTACCAAACCCAAGAAATTACCATTGCTATCTTCATACAGCTTGCCATTAGTACCACGGAATGCTAGATTATGCTTTGCAAGAAATTTTACAATGCAAACAAATTCTGAATAATACCTTTCTTCAATGGTCCTTCTCTTTCTCAAGTTTTCGTTGAGCAGCTTTATCAATAGTTTGATGTTTCTCCAATCTACTACGCAACTCATACCAATTAGTCATACTCGAAACATGATCCACACTTGTCTCGTGATATTTTAGTCTATTGGTCATATGTGACCAATCATTACAGCCCTCATTTGCCAACTGACCTTTCCGATGACCTTTTGTAAATAATTTACAACCAAAGCAAAAGACTCTATCAAATTTTTCAGAATAGACAAGCCAGTCTCTATCACAATACTCTCCATTTGATAGGATTCTAGTATAGAATACTGAAGTAAACCTTTTACGATATCTATCTTTGGGACCTTTAGCTGACTTGTCTGTTTTTGGACCCTTCTGTGCTAAGATATCAATCTGTTTAGAATTAAGAGAATCCCAGTTTCTTGGATCAAATATATCAGACCGAAAAGAATCATCAACATCCTCACGAGGTGAACTATTCAAGTTAACATCAATATTATCTTCCTCTACGTCCATATTATTTGTCTCTGTCTGACTATCTCTAGAATCGTTGTAAGGAACAATTGCAAGTGCAAGGGTAGAAGGATCAATAAAGTGATTACCAGATGACACTTTTGCGGTGCTTTTTTTAACAAATCTCTCCATACGACCTTTATGAGATTTATTAATTAAATTTTCTTCTTCTGCTTTTTTCTTGCGCTTATAGGCAACCAACTGACGTTTCCCCATGATGACTCAAATCAGTATTATTAAAACACAAGATAAAGAAGATGAATAAAATAAAATTGAATTTATACGTAGCATATATAAATTGCAGATCACGCGTCAATGCTTGGGAATTAGACGAACCATCTAACTCACCTAATGTTCGGTCCTGTGATCTTTAACTGAGGAGCTACGAACCAATCTCTAATGAAGTAACGATCCCTATCAATAATTAATTAGAAAATTAAGAATTAGGATTTAGGAGTAGGAACCGAAGTTAACAAAAAAAAGACTTGCTAAGCACCTGAAGGCTAGCGTCGGTCACCGATCAATCCGATGAGATGAGAAAGTCAACGGCGGCACCACAACAGTGGCCTGTCGCTAAGTCAGGCTGAATCCGAAATTGCATCGGTCTAAGGAGTAAGGACCATGGACCGAGCGAGAGCCACCGAGGGACGAGGCGGGACGAGGCGTCGACTTGACGACGTCAAGGGCTCCAGTCGTCCAGCCATCGGTGGCTCCAGCGATCCGATCCCTGTAGGCTGTAGCGATCTAGTGTTTTTTATGGTAGCGATCTAGTATTTTTTTAGATAACGTAGCGAATTAGCGATGCCCTGGTCGCCTTTTTTTCCTGAGTGCTGCCTCCTCGCCCGACCATCTAATAGCGATGGAGGAGTCCCAGTGCTCCATCCGCTAGATGGGCCTAGTCGCTCGCCGCTCGGCCCAGCTGCGCTTAACTGTTACTACACCTATATAAAAAGTATGGGGCCCCCCAAAAATTTAGTCCCTGTGCCGGCCGCACCTTTGGCACCACTGTGGGCCGGCCCTGGTTTGATCGATAAGGAGAGAGAGAGAGAAAGAGAGAGAGAGAGAGGCGGGGGTCGTGCATGTGAGAGGGCCAGAAATGTTCTTTAGTAGACCAATATATTTTAGATACTTTAGTGAGTCTGAGGACATTCTCTACAAATTTGAGTTTCAACGAATGGTTGTGCTAATTTTCTTGGCTAGGCCAACAGAGTTAAGAGATGGATGTATATGGCGAATTGACTATTGACAGAACTAACTCCAGCAGATCTAGGGTAGGGGGTCCCAATTTGGTAGCCTTGGCTAGATGGTATCAGGACACAAGGGACACTGATGCTTACCCAGTTCAAGCCCTCTCAAAGCGGTAAAATCCTACATCCTGCATTGTTGTATTGATTGTGGATGGGGTACAAAGTACATGTGATCTAACACGACATCGTATGATAATGAACGTGCCCTCTACATCCCTAGTACCTCGGCTTATATAGATGTCGGGTACCTAACATTACAGATAGGCCGGTGGAATCTAGGGGTTGACGCGCTGTGGATTGCATCAAGCTCTTGGAGTACATGCCAAGTCTTCTGGTCGGTTCTTCACGCATTTGTTGAACCTGACGAATGAGGCCCATCCGTTGATGGACTTAGGGGCACCTAAGTCCATCCCAAGGGATCAGCAACTGACATGCCAAATATGTTGTTGGTGATGGTGATGGAGATGGCGAAGATGACTCGGACGTGTCCGAGCGGCACCGGATGAGAAGGGACCCACCCACCCACCCACCCCCCCCCCCCTTATTCCTCTTCCCTGGGCTGCAAGGGGAGATGGGGCTCTCCCCTAGATTGGATCTTGCAATGTTTTGTCCCCTGTTTTCGCTACTGTTTTCATACTTTTCAAACATTGATCACTGTTTCCTAAATAGCCATATATTCGTTATTATGAGCGGGCTGGTTTTTTTACTGATTTTTTTATTTTAGGAACTTTCTTGCTGCGAATAATGCATAAACTGCAGTTCAGAGCCCTCATGACGCCCCAACACACACCCTTGGGAGACTGTGGGCCTGTCGCGTGGATGTCCTATCGGGCCAGATCCAGCCTCTTCAGTCCCTACAACTGCAGTGGCTTAGGATGATATTATGCATGGGCTAGTAGAGTTGCCAGATTTGCATAGTGCCAGTCCCGAGATGCTACAACAATGGCGAGTCGATAGGTGCTAGGTAAGCATGGTTGTGCTTGGGAAAGGATGGTGTGGCTACAGGGGTAGGGCATGAGCACTGGTGCGCCATGTGCAGTGATGTTGCTCTGCTGAATGCAATCACCACTGCCATAATCGGCATTGATTTCTGTTTGGCAACGATGATGGCGTCGAGAGGAACTCTGGTCGCGGCTCGGGCTTCGATAGTCGGATCTTCCCGGCGTGTCCGAGGTGCTCTTTGGGGCACGGTCGGCGCAAGTCTTGCATATTTCCCTTGTGATGATTGTTCAGAGTCGGAGCTGTCGGTTGTTCGCGCGTGTGGCCTTCTGTTGGCATGTGCCGTCATGGTTTCTGTGCAGCTATTTGCAGGTTGGCTTCGACGATGAAGGTCTTCGGCGAAGTCGGAGTCGCCCGTTCGGAGGTAGCCGGTGATGACGATGACGCTTGCGACTGCTCGGCAGATGTCTTTTCCTCTTTGTAGCTCTGTGATCCTATGTCGGTGGCCAGGTTGACCGGCGGTACCCATTTTATGTGTGTTGGATTGTATCGGTTTTTGCCTGGTTTTCCGTCAATTAACCGGACAATTCTCACTCTTTCTTAATTAATGAAAATGGCAAGTCTTTTGCCTTGTTTAAAAAAACCAGCTTGAGTAAGGTTTCGACACTCTGGGTCATGGCCAGAGCTAAGATTTCGCATGGTCGCATCCCAGGGGGTTCTTGTCATTATGGGAAGTTTTAGCTTGAATGTGAGGTCCACTTCACTGACATGGTGCAAGTACTATTCGAACCGGAAATTAAAAATAATTTCTAGAGGTCTTAAATGGCAAATCTTGGGGCTGAAAATAATAGGGTAGGCTCTAAGGCTTGTCATAGTGGGGAGTATCTTAGACTAGTGTCATGCATATAGTCCAAAGTGTCATATAGGCAGTATCGTAGATGATTGCACTTATTAGCTTGTAGAGTCATTTTGCTTGGGTTGCATTATGCCATGGTAACATATTAGGCCTCTTCCAATGCACATGTGCTAAGATGGGGTGCTAGGTGCATTAAAAAGTTTAGCAACCAATGTCCCCAATGCATAGATGCTTAGTTTGTTGGTGCTAAGCTTCCTTCATTTAATTGTTTAACAACTAAAGTCTTTCATGCATTGGGCAAACTTCTTTCATTTAAGTGTTTTGCATATGTCCGCGCGCTTGGCATTGGTTCTTCCTGGGTCACCAAACTCCTCTCTCTCCTCTTAACTACCTTGCCACATCAGATTTTTTGCCTATGTGGCATGCTTAGCACCTGTACATCATGGAGCATTGGGAAGGTCCTTCTACATCTTCCAACGCAAAGGTTCTAAGATGGTGTGTTAAGTGCATTAAAGAGTTTAGCAACTAATGTCCCCAATGCATAGGTGCTTAGTTTGTTGTTGCTAAGCTTCCTTCATTTAATTGTCGAACAACTAAACTCTTTCATACATAGGGTAAACTTCTTTCATCTAAGTGTTTTATAGGTCTATGTGCTTGGCATTGGTCCTTTCCGGGATCACCAAACCCCTCTCTCTCTCTCTCTCTCTCTCTCTCTCCTCTTAACTACCTTGACACATCAGATTTTGTTTCCCTATGTGGCATGCTTAGCAATTGTACACCATGGAGCACTTGGAAGGGCATGTTACCAAAAAAAAACACCTCTCATCTCATTAACTAGTTGCAACATAAGCAAACTATTCTCAGGGTACATTATATTTCTACGTAAGTTACTCCTACTATGACCAGCCTAAGCGGTATATAAATCACTCAAAAAAATTCAGCCCAAAACTCAATGCTTAAATGTCAAAAATATTTTTTGTTAACTTGCTGACATAAAGTTTGAGGAATTTTAGAAGTCAAAATTTGTACTGAGATACCACATGTTTTTGTATATTTGAACATGCATGATTGTGAGACACTTCATTTTCTTCACAGAAAATAAGTTGTTCAAAAACGTGCTCCTTCACAAAGGGGTGGAGAGAGGGATTTCTTTTAAAAATAAAAAAGAAATAGTTTTGGAAAACCTTGGGGCTGAAAATGACACATGTGAAAGAGCATTCGTAGGACAAGATTTCAAACTTGTTAAATCTGGTTTGTGAAAATAACCCGTGCCGCCCATTCCAAACAGTTTAGCGAATGTGTTGTGGACAAAACAACTACTCCGGGCACGACCCTTGCTAGAGAAAGGCGCTGAGCATGCGCCGACCTAGCGCCTGCATCAGAACATCCATCTCCTGCCATCGTCACCCCTAGGCACTTCCCCTATAGCTCTGACTCCACAATGACACGATGATGCACGAGACCCATCGGACACGCCGGTTGACACAGACTACCAAACCCGGCCCAGCCGCAACCCAACTCCACTCGAAGTTCCATCATTACCGAACAAGAAAACGCCCCACTCAAATCTAGGGCTGGCGCCCCAGCATCCCCGCAACAAGTATCGACATAACCCATCAACCGAGATGACTCCAAGACAATGGCTTCAAGAAGGACCATTTTGTTATACTTGCAAAGATTTACAAAAAATATCATGACGCAAAGATAAGTACAACGGCAGTGCACGTGCTAGTCTTTCATATACCACTTGCTCATTCAATCATTTTGTGTGAATCACCCGATGCAGGGGCTGAGGGATTTCCTCTCTTTAAAAATGAAAATATTCAGGTCTGCTCACGTTCGACAATTGAGTGGAGGAGGAACACCTTTATTTGTTACTAATCCAAATCAGATTTTTGTTTCAGGAATTGTATATCATCAGTCCGTAATAAAAGAGAGAAACAAAAAGGCAACGGCGGGTCGGCCAGTGGAGCATCATGCATGCATGCTACAGGAGTCGCCAAAGCAACGGACTGTGCGTGACAAGTTGAGCTTGAAAGAAAAGACCATTGCCATGTTCCAAAAGCAAGAGAGGAGATTCTGTGCTGCCTCCTCCCTCCACGTGCGTGCAAAGTTAACGGCAAAGTTGGTTTATGCGTTAGCTATGCTAGCTGCAAGTCGCGAGCTCGATCCAAACCGAAGGCAGTAATCGTGTTGGTACTCCTACTGGAATCAATTCCTGTTGTGATATATATGAGCAGACATGCGGAGCTGTGCCACGTTGTAGTGCGGCCGGCCGGGTTTCACTCACATGCATGTCACGACGGAGAAAAGAGCAACAGCAAAGCCGAGGCATCTACGTAGGTTGCAGGAAAGCTGGGGCATCTACGTAGGTGCATGATGAGTAACGTACATGCATTCGTAGGTCGCGCTGTCGTGAGATAACGCATGCAGGAGAAGGGCGTCCGTGCCTGCTTCAACGATCGACTAGGTTCTGGTCCCGATCGTTGCCAAAATCGAGCGGATCATCTTTAGCGTGCCAAAACTGCTAGGCAATTATTTTGTCCATATACAAACTATTATTCTAGATACATTCTTGAAGGTGTAATTTTCACTTCTACTTCTAATAAATAGGGAAAATGAATCACAAAATACATTTTTAAATATTGTGGTACATTTTTTGGAAAAAAGAACCAAACGTATTATAAAGGCCAGCGATGCGCGGTGGCGTGCCAGTCAAAATTTCAGCCGGCCTTCCCCCAAACCGTCCAGAATTGAGTCGATGTGCTTGGTCTTCCTCGCATACACCTCCGGTACGACGGAATGTCCAGGGAGAAACATGGCCGCCGTGCTCGCCCCCAACCACCGCGACCTCGTCCTCGGCCGCCCACGCTTGTCAGGCACCCCGGGCCACCCTGTGCTCGCGCGCCACCCCCAACCACCGCCTTTTGTCGCTGGACGCCGCCCTCGGCGGCCATCCTTGTCGCCGTTCTCCAGCAATGCAACAGTTGCGCCTGCGGTTGCAGCTTCGTGCGCCGACTATTGGAGCTCCGATGGCGACGGCAGCAGCTCGCCGGCGCACTCACCACTGCCCATGCCCGTCGGTCACCATTTCATCGGTCGCATCTCACGGTTGCAAAAAATCGCTAGACCCGATACGTGCTATTGTGCAATGCAGCAAACCGCGATGGCGGTTGTAGCCGGGAGGGAGACCGGTAGTAGCAATTTGCAATGTGAGTTGTAGCATGTAGCAAAACCTCCTGACGTCAATTGTTGCTTGGAGCAGTGCCTCCCGTCCTCGCCGGCTGCGGTCACCACACTCGCCACTCTCGGTTGTAGCAAAAAATGAAGCCGGTAGTAGCAAAAAACCAAGTCGGTTGAAGCAAAAAAAAAAAGTCACCGACGCCAACTGTTGTTTGAAGTAGTGTCACCCGTCCTCGTCGCCCACGCTCACCTCTCTATCTCTCTCTCTCTCTCTATCTATGTGTGTGTGTGTGTTCTCTCTTTCCCTCTATGTGTGTGTGTGGACCAGGGGGGGGGGGGTCCAGCAAAAACAAAAGCCGGTTGCAACAATTTGAACCATCGGATGCAATTCCTTCCACTGCAGGGTGCAGCACCACCATCGTCGGGGTGTTGGTTCTAGCAAGAAAGAAGCCGGACGGAGCATTTTTCTAAAGCTGGTTGCAGCTCTACCGGCTGTAGGTCGCAGCTCGTGTGGAGGAGGTTGATGGTTCGTGAGGGGATTTGGGAGTGTAAAAGGGGAGGGAAGAGCATCCTCGTTGTCGCCGTCTTCTCCCCCCGCCACGGCTCACCCTAGCAGCTGCAAGGCCCCTCCATGCAAGTCTGATGCAGTGGGCGGAGATGTAGGACGGAAGCAGTTGCAACAACAGCTTGTGTCACGTCGTGGAAAAAACAGGGTCCAAGGCCATCCAACCATCTTCACCAAATGTCCGCCCCTATTTCGCCTTCCTCCATTTCACGTAGATATTTGTATGTAAAAAAGAGCATACTAAAAAAATGGTATATACTACCTAAAAATTTGTATATATACTACCCAATCATTATTATATACTACATACTACACGTACATAATTTCGGTTTCGACAGATACTACATACAACATACACAAACCAAGTGGTGGTAACTACCACTGCTTGTAGGAAACATTTGTCATATATATAGGGAAAATCCATCCTACCACCCGGTGGTAGTTACCCCACATGTCTCATATACTAGCATGTGGTACTATATATATTATTTTATTATTTTAAATATATTCATATACTATATCTAAGATCTTTCAAAACAAGTTAAATGAAAAAATTGCACATGAGCCCATAGTTTTTGTTATATTTGTGAAATACATACATATTTGTATGTAAAAAAGAGCATACTAAAAAAATGGTATATACTACCTAAAAATTTGTATATATACTACACAATCATTATTATATACTACATACTACACGTACATAATTTCGGTTTCGACAGATACTACATACAACATACACAAACCAAGTGGTGGTAACTACCACTGCTTGTAGGAAACATTTGTCCTATATATATATATATATATATATATATATATATATATATATATATATATATATATATACCAATTTATGCATGTGTTTAATAGTAGCAAACATATGTAATCACAACCAAAAAGGACCGGATGTTCATAGTTTTTAGATCCATCGATTCCAGAAGTTGTCAGTTAGGTTGTCCACGCCAAATACCTCATTCTTCATCTCCCAGCCCGGCTGTCCATGACAAAGACCGCACACTCTGGCTGGTCTGGCCTCCTGCGTTTGTGACACTTCAATAAGCTTGCATAGTATGCTTGGACAGTGTTCACTCCATCAGGATCCAAGTCTGACGTCTTCATGAACAATATTCTGGAGTCCTCCGAAGCGACCTTGGTCTCAAACTTCTTAACCGAGCGGCTTGATCTGGGCTGGCCATCGTGGCAGCCAGCGTAGTTGTACTATTTGCCAGAGGATGTCTACCTTCACTGTGTCGCCATCACTGTCAGGTTTACCGGCGGTCGCAGACAGCAAAACGTGGGGAGAGGGAGCGGATGCTATAAGGGCGGAGGCAGTGGGAAAGGGTGGGCTTTGGTATGGAAGTTGTGGTTTATGTCCAAATGTGCAGGCTCCTGGTGGAGTTTTTGGATGCTGGAGGTCCGGATGCCGGCAAACCTCCCGTACATTTGGTTTTGATTTCCGAGCAAATTTGGTTACTGGAGTTGGATGGCAAAAATTGTGCAATGCTGTTGGAGGCCTTTTGTGGCCCCAACTTCTCATAAACAGTAGTTTTTTGAAGGATACATTGGAGTTTCTCTTAGCGGCCCAGCGGGTAGTCCTGTCCCGCTTGCATCCTGATTCCTGATGTAGACTCTCCAGTTGAGCAGCTCCACTCGAAACCCTTCTAAGCAGTACTACGAAAGAAGAGTAGCTTCAAGGTTTGAGTCACTACTTCCACGTAGCTAGTAGAACCAAAACAAAAGGGCGCTCTCTCTCTCTCTCACACACACACGCGCGCGCGCGCGCACACAGACACACACACACACACACAAACACAAGCAAAGCTCTCCCATTCTCTGCTCCCCCTCTCCCATTCTCTGCTCCCTTGCTCCCTCCAGATGAGTTCATGGCTGAACATTGTGGTGGTTGTGCTGCTCGCAGCCGCAGCTACACTGGAGGCCGCGTCAGTCACGGTGCTAGGTCTGGAGCGTACACTGCCCCTCACTGAAAATAAGTATATGGTATGATTGCCTAGTTTTTTGCAACTCACTCACAATATTAGTTACAGAACCTACTAATTTTTAACATGCCAAAAGATTATGAGAGAGAGAGAGAGAGAGAGATGGACCATCTAGCATCTGCAACAGGGAAAGTCTTTTTTAGAGTGTTGCCATTTTGCACTTTGATGACAACCGCCCGAGAGAACGAAACTAATTTTGATTTCCTTATGCTCTTAAATTTACTTGACCAATGTTTTTATAGTGTGATTGTCGTCAAACTTCTTTTTCGCATTATCATCTCACAGAAGACAGAATGTACAACCATGATTTTTGTTATTTCAAATCAGACCACTCTTTTGGCGATTGATGTATCTAAACAACCAATTTTCAGGCTCTACTATACCCGTGTGAAATTGGGAACACCACCAAAAGAGTACACTCTCCAATTTGACACTGGCAGCGACCTTGTGTGGGTTTCTTGCACCCCTTGCACAGGTTGCCCAGCATCAACTAATCCCAACGTGCGGCACTCCTTGTCATATCTCTTATCCACCTCTTTAAGAACTAGCTTCTTTTCAGAAAATTTTGATGAAATCAGGTCTTCTCATGCTAATTCATTTCTCTCTTCAGATCAAATTGGAGAACTACAACCCAGATTCTTCTTCAACGTCGTCTAGGATATCATGCTCTGATAAAATGTGTGCACAAGCCCTAGAAACAGGGTATGCAGTATGTCAGACATCAGAATACCCAAACAAACAATGTAGCTATGCTGAGACATATGCTGATGGAACTGCCGCGTCAGGGTACTATGTGTCTGACACTTTCTATTTCGACAAATACGTGGGTCAAAAGCGGGTTACAAGTTCTGGATCTATGTTTTTTGGGTACAGTTTTCAGTCCTATATCACATTAAGTTATGGATTATATAATGGAAACTTAACATTAGTAATGGTCAGTAATGGATAGACAGTTAAAACCCTATCTAGGTTGACCTTGTGAAGTCCTTTTTTAAACAGATGTAGCAACTCGCGATCATATCAGTTTCAGACAAATGGGATTATTGGATTTGGACAGAATGTGATCTCTGCTATCTCACAACTGAATTCTCAAGGGGTGTCCAATAAGGTGTTCTCTCATTGCCTCAGGGGTTTAAAAGATGGTTCAAAAGATGGTGGTGGCATTCTTGTTGTTGGTGAAGTTAAGTGGACAGGACTTGTGTTTACTCCGATAATCCCATCACAGTAAGTTCTTTTACTTGGAGTTACACCCTTTATAGAATGGAGGCTAGAAATCAGTGGAGCAAATGAAATAACAGATTTGGCCAATATTTAATTTGCACAATCTCATCTCCTTGTCTTCATTTGCAATGTTTGCATAGTTTATTTACAGGTTGTGTGTATTTAAACAATGTTTTACTCTCGACATTAAGTGAGATATTTTTTACAATCTCTAATTGGCTAGAACTGCGTGAAAATAATGTCCTTTCTTAGTCCCCTTCTTCCCCTCAAAAAACTATGACTTACTTATGCGGACATATGCAAATTATATTGCTAGGATATTTATTTTTCAGAATGTGAAATCTGCCATTCCAAGTGAAATATCCTGAATTAGGCATGTCAAACTCCTTATGTCGATAAAATACAGGGACAATTACAACGTGAATATGAACGGCATTGCTGTCAATGGTAAAAACATTTCCATTGATTCTTCCTGGCTTACAACATCAAATGCACAAGGAACCATTGTGGATTCAGGAACAACATTAGTGTACCTTGCAGATGGAGTGTATGATCCAGTTATTACAGCGGTGAGTTCTTCATGTCCAACATTTTTATTGTCTCTTTGCTGAAAAATCAATAATTAAATTAGTCTTTGTTACTTTAATAATTTATCGTGCCACCGTTAGCCACGTAATGATTCGTATTTGGCCATCAACAGATAAATGACGTCGCCCATGCTGGTTCTATAAACTCTTTCATCATGAATGGGAGCCAATGTTATTATAAAAACATAAGGTCTTTTTACGAGCAATTAAACCTTTGATGTCCTTCAAAATGTCAATTGTTTAACAAATTATTATTTTACTTTTCCACTAGCAATGTCTCATTATTTCCAACAGTGACACTATATTTTGAAGGTGGTTCTTCGATGAAAATGGGCCCAAAGGACTATCTTGTGCCCATGTTTCATTATGTAGGTCAAATCACCTTTTGATGTTACCCGTATTAAACATATTTACAATTGCATATCTGTTAACTATTTGTGAAGGAGCAATAATATCATATCATGGTCTGTAGGACGGTTTGCAGGACAAGGATCCCATGTTGTGCATTGGCTTTCAACCAAGCAAAGGCCTCGATAATTTCTTCCAACATACCACTATACTTGGAGGTTAGCCATCTACTGATCGGCTAACTTAGCCAGATTCCATGCCTTCTTTAACTTTTGATATTGTGCTCATCCGAACTTTGCATGAATAGCTCTCCTTTAGCGATGACCTAGCAACTAAATACAGTAAAACTGTCCAATCATGCTTCTCATTCTCTCAAGTCTGGGGAGTTTTGTGGCTAACTAATGGGTGCCTCTTATTGCAGATATTGTTTTGCATGACAAGATTTTTATGTATAACTTGGAGACTAAGAAGATTGGCTGGGTTCACTATAACTGTAAGTTTAGAGTTCTCTCGATAATCTAATAGCTCCATAGTTCGCGCTCTCCCAAATTTACGGCCATTTTCTATCATTTTTCAGGCTCCCACCTCAACACGAGCACCCCATTAGTTGGTGCCAATGTGACATCGTACAATCCACCTGTTATCAGTGAGTCATTCAGGCATCGTGCACCACCGTACTGCAACGGCCTGATAGCTCTTGCGGCCGCCTTCATCCATATTTTATAATCTCCAACTTACTTATCTCTTAGGAGATAAGCGGAAATATCAGGCAAATAATTTTATTTCAACATTTCTTCATATATATTATTTTTGGAATGATGTGCCTGTAATATTAAACGTAATACATGTAGATTATCAAAGCGTTACTAGTAGTAGTGTGAGTGTAGGCACGTCTTGACCAATATAGTCAACCGAAGCATACTGTATAAATATAAAATACAGGAAAATTATTCCGACTCAAGAAACTACAGCAGTGTAGCACATGCTGTGTTGAGGAGAGTTAATGTTTTTTCCAAGATTGATGAGAAATTAAGCTAGCTGTAGCCAGTAGTGGATCTGTGTTGGGCAAGGGATCATTTTGGACTAATTAAGGTGGAGATTAGCTATGCTATCAGGTACAACCACAGATAAGAACTGTCATAGTTCTAACTAATTTTTGATGTGAATTCAGTTTACTGTCAATTTCACAAATAGAGAGATCATTCAGTCTTTGTAGCGGTGCAAACATCGTCTACAGAGAATGTAGACATAACAGATCACCATATTATGCACAGACGAATATACATGCAAAGTAAGTACAGGAAAATTGTTCCTCGGATAAGGCAATCTCAGTGCGTTGACCCTCAGACATGTGAAATAATTCCTTCCTGTGACCCCCTACAATACATTGAAAAGTAAAAATACGCATGCATTTGTGTATGTACCTTGCAAAATATTTGATGCTTTTCTTCTTTTAAGCCGAACTTGTCCTTTTTATATATATTTTTTGGAAATGGAGGTATACCCCCGGCCTCTGCATCATGATGATGCATGCGGCCCTCTTATTAAAAATCCAGAAAGTATCATCATAAAGGACTTAGAGCTCGCAAACGGAGCAAAACAAAGTGCATAAACCGGAAAAATACAAGCGGACAAAGACAACCGATACGGTAAAAATAAGGATAAGCTCTCTAGACTCCTATCATGTTATGCAAACGCCATCCGAACCAGTTGAATATTACCCGACCACCATCTCCCATTGGTTGCACCAGTAACCAAAGGCTCCTTGAAGTCCATAGAAATGAGTAAGGACCACGCACGGATCCAAGCTGTAGCTCTGAAGATAACCTGCAAAAAAGTTAAGTTGTGTTGTGTTGGAAATATGAGCAATTTACCGAATGATTTTATTAACAGAAATACTAGATAAAACATGACTAGTATAGCAGTGATAAAACAAGTCATGCGATTTGACAAAGTGAAGATAAATAACATCCTCATATATGAGCTAGAAAGGATCATCTCTCGAGCAGACAGTAGATCAAGATGCATATATGAGGTAGATCCTAACATGTGTAGGGTAAACACTAGAAGAAAGAACTGTGACAAGAACTCTAACAGGAAAAACAAGAACACGTACTGGACAACAGCTGGAGCAGAGGCACTGGACTTGGGGTCGGTGTCCTCCATGTCGTCGAGGAGGTTGTTGACGTCGGGGAAGTAGTCGTCAGAGTCCGGAGCGTCCGTGATTTAAGAAGTCAAGAGGTCGCGCGAAGCGCTCCCCAAAAACCTTATCACCCTTCTCCCGTACAGGACTCAAAGAGGTGCGGTTTCGGAGGCCTACTGTCCCGACTCGCGGTGCACGCCGCAAGCCGGGATGAGGAAGACAGCAACAGCGCAGAGATTGGAACCGGTGGCGAGAGGAAGGAGAAGTTCTGGTGCGTCTCTCTGAGAGGAGCGACCTCCCTTTTATAGGCGTAAGAGAAGGAGGCGAGAGGGCAGCGACGGAAGGTGAAACGAAGAGACGAAGACCACTATCGCAAAAACTTTTCAGTTTCCGTGTGACCTCTCGTATACCCGTAGTGCGTGGCAAAAATTTAGACATCGGCTCGGCTCATTCCCGCAACCCGCGGCGCGGCGCGTCGTGACGAGGCGTGGCGTGGCGAGGCGGGCTGCAGAGGAGGAGCGCGCGTGGATATCCCTCTTGTTCTCATGCTCATACAAGTGGGGAAGGAGCCTCCCTTATAAAGAGGTCCAACTCCCTCTAAACTGGCAATGTGGGACTAAACTTTAGTTCCACCTCTTGCCTTGCACGAATGGGCTGCGTGAGCCTCTAGGATTTATTAGGAATTTCTGAAACTGCTATTGGGCTAGGCCCAAATAGACAAAAATTCCAGCAATCCCCTACCAAATCCCAGAGGCACACAAAATTTGCCTTTGGTTCCAAAACACTATTTTATATACCGGTACAGCAGTGGAGACTGTCAAGTTGAACTTCCACCTAGAACTCTATACTACACTAGTAAGCAACTTGAACAGTGGACTGGGCCTTGAACTGCAAGTTTTCTGCGAATCTAGCTTCACATAAAGCCTTGACCGATACGTGGCTACCGTGGGTCTTCCCATGGTGGAGCTTATGCGTCATACTCCGAGACCTTTCATGAGTTTACTAGAGAGAACCCTACTCTCATAGATTGCGACGTTTAACAATCAGACTCATATATGCGTTCTTCAAAAGATGTTACGCAGGACAACATCTCTGCTTCAAAGAGCCACTTAGAACACATTAAGATATACATCAACCTGCCATGTAGATTAGGAGAGTATTGAATCTTCATGGAGTGGTATTTTTTAACGATGAGATACTCTCCTCCCGGTTGACCAACAGATTGTCTTCCACATCAAAATCACGTGAACTCCGATCACAAAGAATAGGTTACCATTGTGAACAACTCATATTGTGGGTCTCATACCCATCTCCCTCGATGCATTATCTATCACATTACGTGATAGCCCTTAGTGAAAGGATCTGCCAGATTTTTAGACGTTTGGATATAATCCAATGCAATAACTCCGGAGTTTCTCATTTTTCTGACAGACTTTAACCTTCTCTGAATGTGTCTTGATGACTTCCTGTTATCCTTAGTGCTGTTCACTTTCGTGATCACGGTTTGATTGTCGCAGTTCATAAGGATACCCGGTACAGGTTTCTCAACAACCGGCAAGTCATTCAAGAGCCGGCGAAGCCAATCTGCTTCGACCGTAGCTGTATCTAGTGTTATGAGTTCTGCTTCCATTGTTGACCTCGTTAAGATGGTCTTCTTGCAAGACTTCCAAGTAACAGCGCCACCTCCATGAGTGAATACATATCCGCTCGTGGCCTTTATCTTATCAGCATCTGAGATTAAGTTTGAGTCACTATACCCTTCAAGCACCTTTGGGTGCCCAGTGTAGTGAATTCCATAATTATGATGCCTTTCAAATAACGCAAAACTCTCTCTAGAGCTTTCCAATGCACATCTCCTGGTTTTGAAACAAACGGACTCAGTTTGCTAACAACAAAAGAGATGTCAGGTCTTGTAGCACTGGCTAAGTACATAAGCGAGCCAATAATCTGAGAATACTTCAATTGATCTCTAGCAATTCTTCGATTCTTTCGAAGCAGCATGCTAGCATCATATGGTGTTGGAGAGGGCTTGCAGTCACTATAGCCAAAGCGAATCAAGATCTTTTCCACATAGTGAGATTGAAGCAATGTAATCCCACCATCATCATCTCTCAACAACTTGATGTTCAGAATGACATCAGCCACTCCTAAATCCTTCATCTCAAAACAGCGAGATAGGAAATCCTTGACCTCCTTAATAACATTCAGATTTGTTCCGAAAATTAGTATGTCATCAACATACAAGCAAAGCATAACTCCCTCGCCCCCACCATGGCGATAGTACACACATTTGTCAGCTTGTGCACAACAAAGCCTGCAATTGTTAAAGTTCTTTCAAACTTCTCATGCCACTGTTTGGGTGCTTGCTTGAGTCCATACAAAGACTTGACAACTTGCACACTTTCCCTTCCTGACCATCTATTAGAAACCCATCTGGTTGTTCCATATAAATTTCCTCATCCAACTCTCCATTTAGGAAAGCAATCTTAACATCCATTTGATGAACGAGAAGACCATGTGAGGCAGCTAGTGAAAGTAGAACTCGAATAATGGTCAGTCGAGCCACAGGTGAGTAAGTATCAAAGAAATCTTCACCTTCCTTTTGGGTATAACCCTTAGCCACGAGCCGAGCATTGTACTTTTGAATAGTACCATCAGGCCTAAGCTTCTTCTTGAATACCCGTTTGCATCCTATAGGTTTGCACCCATAAGGACGATCAGTTATCTCCCAAGTTTCATTCGCCAAGATGGAATCCATCTCAAGATTAACTGTTTCCTTCCAAGAAGTCAGCATCTTCGGATGCATAGGCCTCTGAAATAGAACTGGGAGTGTCATCTATGAGATACACAAGAAAATCATCACCAAAAGACTTCGCAGTCCTCTGTCTCTTGCTCCTAGTAGGAACTTAATTGTTCTCCTCCACAGGACTTTCAAAGTGTTCCATTGAAATGGCAGGTTCAGTAATTTTAATGGGTTCCTGATTCGATGAACTTGGAATCTCCTGATTAGATGAGGTAGCCATATCCTTCATGGGAAAGATATCTTCAAAGAAAGTCGCATCATTCGACTCCATGATCGTACCGACATGCATGCCAGGTACCTCAGATTTTACAACCAAGAATCTATAGCCAATGCTATGAAAAGCATATCCCGGGAAAACACAATCCACAGTTTTTGGTCCCAGCTTCCGCTTCTTTGGAATTGGCACATTGACTTTCGCCAAACAACCCCAGGTTCGTAGATAAGAGAACTTTAACCTTTTCTTCTCCCATTCCTCGAATGGAGTTATCTCTTTGTTCTTTGTGGGAACTCGGTTTAGGACATGACATGCAGTCAATATCGCCTCCCCCCACCATGCCTTGGAGAGACCCAATGTGTCTAACATGGCGTTAACCAAATCAGTTAGAGTACGGTTCTTTCTTTCGCCACCCCATTTGGTGAGGTGAGTAGGGAGGCGTCCTCTCATGGATTATACCATGTTCCGCACAAAAAGCATCAAATTCATTGGAAAAATACTCTCCACCACGGTCGGACTTAAGCCTCTTGATTTTTCGATCAAGTTGGTTTTCCACTTCAGCTTTATAGATCTTGAAAAGGTTCAAAGCCTCATCCTTAGATTTCAGAAGATACACATGGCAGTATCTACTGGATTCTTCAATTAACGTCATGAAATATTTCTTTCCACCTTTTGTCAAAAAACCATTCATTTCACATAGATCTGAATGTATAAGTTCTAGTGGTGCAAGATTTCTCGTCTCCGCAGTCACGTGAGACTTACGAGGTTGCTTAGCTTGCACACACACTTCACACTTAGGTCCCTTGACAGTGGTGAAACTAGGGATTAAGTTCAATTTCGCTAGTTGCGACATGCAACCAAAGTTAACATGACAAAGACGTGAATGCCACACATTTGATTCACTATTGTTGCAAATATGATTAACAACTTTATTGCAAACGTCTGATAAGGATAAACGAAACAGGCCTCCTGACTCATAGACTTTACCAACAAAGGTTCCATACATGGATATTACAAATTTATTTGACTCAAAGACAAGCTTATAGCCATCTCTACACAGAAGAGATCCGCTAACAAGATTTTTATTAACGGAGGGGACATAATGCATGTTCTTGACCAAGACGATCTTCCCGAAGTAAACTTCAGATCGACCGTACCAACACCATGAACGAAGCACTTGAACCGTTGCCCATCAACACGGTTGAAGTCCCTATGATACGATAAGACGAAAACATGGAAATATCACCGCATACATGCACATTAGCACCCGTGTCAATCAACCAATCAGGAGAATGACATACTGAAAGAATAGTGGAAAATATACCATACCCAACATCCTTCATGTCAATGTCTCCGATGACAACATTAGCGGTCTTGCCGCCTTTCCCAGGATGACGCTTGTCATAGCGATTAGGACAACTAGGAGCCCAATGATCAGGATCTCCACACACATGACAAGCACCTTTCTTCTTGTCACTCTTCTTCTTGAAGTTCGTGTGTTGTACAACCTTGTTCTTCCCATCAAACTTTGCTTTACCATCAAGCTTGCCCTTGTTCTTGAACTTGTGGGACTGGAAGTTTTTCTTCTGTACCAGATTGGCACTAGATCCTCCCTCAATACCTCGAGCACGTGTGTCCTTTGCCCTCGCCTTTTCTTCCACATCAAGAGTACCGATGAGATCTGGGACGGAAAACTCCTGTCTCTTATGCTTCAGTAAGGTAGCAAAGTTCCTCCACGAAGGAGGAAGCTTAGTGATGATACCCCCGGCAACAAACTTGTCCGGTAGCATGCAATTGAAGTGCTCAAGTTCTCTAGCAAATGACTGTATCTCATGAGCCTGCTCAACCACGGAGCGCTCTTCAGTCATCCTTTAATCATAGAATTGCTCCATGATGTACAGCTCAGTGCCGACATCCGAGACCCCAAACTTGGCCTCGAGTCCGTCCCACATATCTTTTCCATTGTCAATTGACGCATAAGCATCAACTATGTTCTCACCAAGAACACTCAAGAGAGCAGCCTTAAACAAGGTATCCATTTTCTGAAAAGCTTGTGCCTGTTGGGCATCTTGCTCTCCTTCAGGTTTGCCAAGAGTGGCGTCATAGCAGCTCATGGTCTGAAACCATAAGACTGCTCTCACGTGCCACCTCTTATAGTGGATACCCTCAAACATAGGAGGTCTCATGGAAGCAGCAAAACCACTCGGGGTAAATTGCCTATAATAAGGTTTTTGGATTGTTGGAAATATGAGTAATGTACCGAATGATTTTATTAACAGAAATACTAGATAAAACATGACTAGTATAGCAGTGATAAAACAAGTCATGCGATTTGACAAAGTGAAGATAAATAACATCTGCATATATGAGCTAGAAAGGATCATCTCTCGAGCAGACTGTAGATCAAGATGCATATATGAGGTAGATCCTAACATGTGTAGGGTAAACACTAGAAGAAAGAACTGTGGTAGGACCTCTAACAGGAAAAATAAGAACACGTACTGGACAACAGCTGGAGCAGAGGCACTGGACTTGGGGTCGGTGTCCTCCATGTCGTCGAGGAGGTTGTCGACGTCGGGGAAGTAGTCATCATCGGGGAAGTAGTCGTCGGAGTCCGGGCGTCCGTGTGAAGAAGTCGATGGTCGCTATGAAGCGCTCCCAAAAACCTTATCACCCTTCTCCCGTACAGGACTCAAAGAGGTGCGGTTTCGGAGGCCCACTGTCCCGACTCGCGGTGCACGTCGCAAGCCGGGATGAGGAAGACAGTAGCAGCGCAGAGATTAGAACTGGTGGCGAGAGGAAGGAGAAGTTCTGGTGCATCTCTCTGAGAGGAGCGACCTCCCTTTTATAGGCACAAGAGAAGGAGGCGAGAGGGCAGCGGCGGAAGGTGAAACGAAGAGACGAAGACGAAGCGAACAGCCAGCAGCCGAAGGGCTGCACCGTTCGCATTAACTCCACTATCGCAAAAACTTTTCAGCTTCCGTGTGACCTTTCGTATACCCGTAGTGTGTGGCAAAAATTTAGACATCAGCTTATTCCCAAAACCCGCGGCGCGTCGTGACGAGGCGAGGCGAGGCGTGGCGTGGCGAGGCGGGCGGCGGAGTAGGAGCGCGCGTGGATGTCCCTCTTGTTCTCATGCTCATACAAGTAGGGAAGGAGCCTCCCTTATAAAGAGGTCCAACTTCCTCTAAACTAGCAATGTGGGACTAAACTTTAGTTCCACCTCTTGCCTTGCACGAATGGGCGTCGTGGGCCTCTAGGATTTGTTAGGAATTTCTGAAACTGCTATTGGGCTAGGCCCAAATAGACAAAAATTCCAGCATGTTGTCTGTTAAAAATCATATCATTTCTGCAGTTCCATATAGCCCATAGTAACGCACATATTCCAATCCGAATACGAGCTGCCATGATCTGTTCAACCCCAGCTAACCACGTCCCAAATAAAGACGCAATATCTACTGGAGGATTGATATTAAAAGCTATATGAATCGTTCTCCAAAGTAACTTGGCAAGTGGGAATTCAAGGAATAAATGTTGTATTGTCAAATCCTGAGCACAAAAACAACACCGCGAGTTGCCTACCCATCGCCTCTTAAGTAAGTTGTCCTTTGTGAGTATTACTTACTTGTGCGCAAACCACATAAAAATTTTAATCCGCGAAGGAACCTTAACCTTCCATATATGGAGTGACCTTGAGAGGGGGCCAGAATTAATCAGATCCGTATAAAAGGATTTCACCGTAAATATCCCATTTTTAGTTAACTTCCATTGTGTTGAGTCCGGCATGTCGGAGAGTCGAACTTCAATCAATCTCCGAACCAAGTGCATCCAGGTTGTCCATCTCTCACCCACTATCGTGCGTCTGAACTGGATGTTTAAGGGAATAGTTTGAAGGATGATACCTACGTAATCTTTCTTACGTTGCACAATATTGTAAAGGATAGGATATTGTAAGGCCGGAGGTGTCTCTCCTAACCACGTATCCTCCCAAAATCTTGTTGACATCCGGATGCCAACCAAGAATTTGACCCTGCGAAAGAACATATCCTTCGTTCTCATAAGTCCCTTCCAGAACGACGAATCAGTCGGTCTGATGGTAGCCCGGGCTAGCGTTTTCGAGTGCAAATACTTATTGCGCAGGATTTGAGACCACATGCCCTCCGGCTCTGTCTCTAACCTGTACAACCATTTGCTCATAAGGCATTTATTCTTAATCTCCAAGTTCTCAATACCGAGGCCCCCTTGGTCTTTAGGTCGACAAAGGATATCCCATCACGCGAGACGGTATTTCCTCTTGGCCTCATCAGACTGCCAAAAGAAACGAGATCTAAAGAAATCAAGTCGCTTTCGGACCCCTTTCGGAATTTCGAAGAACGAAAGTAAAAACATTGGCATGCTAGTCAATACTGAGTTAATCAAAACTAGTCGACCTCCATATGACATCAGCTTGCCCTTCCAGTAGCTGAGTTTTTCTTAAATTCGTTCTTCAATACATTTCCATTCTTTATTGGATAGCTTACGATGATGAATCAGAATACCCAAGTAACTGAATGGTAAAGCACCTAATTCGCATCCAAATTTTTGTCTGTAAGTATGTTCCTCGTATTTGGCCTTCCCAAAACAGAACACCTCGCTCTTATGAAAATTGATTTTTAAGCCAGACAATTGTTCGAATAGACACAAGATAAGTTTCATGTAATGTGTCTTAGCCACGTCATGTTCCATGAAAAGAATAGTGTCATCAGCATATTGTAGAATGAACAACTCTCCATCAACCAGATGAGGAACTAGACCCTCTACATGGCCATGCTGTTTGGCCCTGCTAATAATGACGGCCAACATATCTGCCACAATATTGAACAGAAGAGGTGACATGGAATCCCCTTGTCTAAACTCCTTATGTGTCTGGAAGTAGTGACTGATGTCATCGTTCACCTTAATTCCGACACTACATTTCTGGACTTGAGTATCCACCTGGTTCCTCCAGGTTTCACTAAAACCCTTCATGCGCACAGTAAATATTTTAAAGAAAACAGTTTAGGCTAATAAAGCAATCAAAAGGCACCAAAGAGGATGCTCATGAATAAAAGGTCATAGTTTAGAACAATCCAAACTACCTCCTGTTTGATGTATTTTTCGTTACTGCAACTGCCCCAATCCAAACCATCAGTGCGACACTGCCCATGAGCAAGAGGCCAGAATTTGGAACAAGCCAACATGTCCAGCTCTGTTCCCTTTATCAGTGCCTCCTACTTGTAGCTTAGTTTGTTTTGATTGTGGGTGCACTAGATACAGGATTTCATGACCCAGTTCTCTCCTAGCCAAATGCACACAAGGATTATAAACTTAAATCCCGTAAGAGCATTTACATGTTTTCAGTAATTCTGTTTCTTCAGATGACTTGGGTTCAGGTAAGGTAGTGTTGACTGATCTGCTTTTTTTTTTTTTTGAGAACACTGATCTGCAATTCTACATATATGGTTACCAGTTCAACAGCGGATGTTGCTTCCAAGTTCCAACATAATATCATTCTATATTTTTCGTACAGGTTGCTCTAGTAGTGAGGATGAGATGGATTGGATGAACAACGAGGCACTAGAGTGGAGAAGCTTGCGACGAGATGACTGAGCTGCAGCAACGTGATACCCAGATGCAGCTTTTGTCCACTGAATAATTTGCTAATGATCCATAGAGAACATTGACACGACATGCTTGGGCTCTGAACGCTTTCTCGGGACTTGTGAGCGCATCCCGTTTGAATATCTTTATTGTTGTAATAAGCAGTATAATCATGATTTGCTTGCTCTAGCAGCATGAATAATACTAGGGCACTTGACTATGGGAATAGGAGCTCACTGTTTGGCCTGAACCCTGAAGAGTAGAGCTAGCGAAATGCCAGATTGGTGTTGATGGCAGACGCAACGACGAGAAAACTTGGTGACAACTTTTATTGGAAACTATAACAGCAGGCGTATGGCGTCGAACGTTTGTATTACCTCGACGGACCTGGAATGGCCACAGATCGCTGATCCAAACGACTCAACAATGGGTAGACCCATATAGGCAAACCGAAGCTCGGTTGTTTCTCAAAATCAAGCTGACCAGAGCATATACCGGGCCGGGAACTCGTTTAATTCAAGTGCGCTTTATACTGCAACCCGTTGAGCCATTTCGTGAGGCACTTAGAGGACACATAGATAATGTATGAACAGAGACACACACGAAACGTTTACTGCTTGAGGGACTGCGTTGGCCTCTGCTCGGCACGCCGCGGTGGTGCTACTCCTCCTTCTGTTCCTTCGCCTCGAGTGGAGCAGGGCACTATGCCGGTGTAGCATCCGACTGCAGCTCCTCTTATCAGGTCTCAAGTTACAGTAACGTTCCTGCAAAATGTTCATTAGTTTATTTTAGGTAAGCTTAAAATGTGTTAAATTGCACAAAACAATTACATTTGTGGTTAGCTTTGCCCAAAACCACCTAGTCGTGGCAGTAAAATCCCACCCTCCAGCGGGCGCGCGCTAACCTTGCGCCGCCGCCAGGCCGGCCACCCTTCCCTCTCCCTGCCATCGCCGGCGCCGATGCACGCCGCCGGGCAAAACTTAGTCAGCGTAGGCGGCGGCGGGATTTCTCACTCCCCCTTCGAAGACGGGCGGCACGGGCCGAGGTGCTTCGGATGGCAGCGATGCGCGAGCGCAGAGCGTCTGGCGGCGGTGCCGTGGACGCCTGTCCTTGCGCGGTGTGCTGTGTGGTGGTGTCACCCGTCGCGGCCACGGCGGCCCGGTCTGGTTTGGTCCTGGGCGGATTTGGGTGGCGATGGCTGCGGATGGCCGGTGGCCGCCCGTTGTTCCTCCTACCGCTCCTGGAGGTCTCCCTCATGCCTGCATGGGTGGGTGGGGAGGGTGTTACACGGCTGCGGGGCGGGTAGCAGTGCGCTCTGTGAAACGTATTAGGAAGCGTTGAACCCTTTGCTCGGGCCGCACTTGTATATATAGAAGCAATGTCGTGGCTTATAAGATGAGAACGAGAGAGATCGTCCGTTAGAGAGAACGATCGTTACAGAAGGATAACAGAAGAAGAGATAGAGAAGGATACAAGGTTTAAACAAGATATCTATCCCTATACAACTCTATCTCAAACTAACTATTCCAACACTCCCCCTCAATCTGAACCTTGTGAAACTTTTCTAAGGTTGAGATTGTACTTGAACTCGTCCAACCTTCTCATGGTGAGAGGTTTTGTAAACCCATCAGCAAGTTGATCTCCAGTAGGTATAAACCAAATGTCTAGTAACTTTCGAGCTACTCTTTCTCTGACAAAATGAAAGTCAACTTCAATGTGTTTTGTGCGTGCATGAAAGACCGGATTGGCTGAGAGATTGGTTGCACCAATATTATCACACCATAACCTTGCAGCCTGTGGAGCTTTAATTCCAAGCTCATAGAGTAATGTCTGTATCCACATTACTTCAGCTGTAGCATTTGCTAAGGCCTTGTCATTAGCACACCCTGCCCAGTCTGCATCAGAGTATGCAGTAACAAGCATAGACAAAGACTTGGTAATCTGAAGTCCAAGACCTTTTGAATATTTAAGGTACCTCAAAATCCTTTTTACTGTAGTCCAGTGAGTTGTTCTAGGTGCATGCAAATATTGACATACCTTATTCACAGAGTAAGAAATGTCAGGACGAGTAAGAGTCAAATATTGTAAAGCACCAACAACACTTCTGTATTTTGTTGCATCTTCTGGTCCAAGTGCCTCTCCACTTTCAATTGTAAGTTTTTCTGAAGTTGAAATTGGTGTACTCACAGGTTTACAATTTTCCAATCATACTCTCCTGAGTATGTTAGTGGTGTATTTTTCCTGTGTAAGAAGTATACCATCCTTTATCTGATTAACTTCTATGCCAAGAAAATAATGAAAGATCACCTAAGTCCTTGAGAGCAAACTCCAACTTCAGATCCTTAAGCAAACAAGTGGTAGCATGTGCACTCGAACTAGCCACAATTATATCATCAATATAGACAAGAACAAATATAGTGATATTATCTCTATGATAAAAGAACAATGAGGTATCTGCTTTAGATGTTGTAAACCCAAGTTGTTGTAGTTGCATATTCAATCTTGAGTACCAAGCTCTCGGGGCTTGTTTCAAACCATACAAAACTTTATCCAACTTACAGACATAGTGTGGTGCACTTTGGTCCTCATATCCTGGTGGTTGCCGCATGAACACTTCTTCCTCGAGAACACCATGAAGAAACGCGTTCTGAACAGCTGTTGTAAACTCCACCCTCTGGAAACAGCAATAGACAGTACAAGTCGAATAGTAGCTGACTTAACAACGGGACTAAATGTATCTTCATAATCAATGCCAAACCTCTGTTTGAAACCTTTAGCAACTAGTCTAGCCTTGTATCTGTCTATGCTTCCATAAGATTTTCTTTTTATTTTGTATACCCATTTACAATCAATGACATTGACCCTGCCTTGGTGGTACTAGATGCCATGTTTTATTTTTCGTGAGTGCATCATATTCATGATCCATAGCTTCTTTCCAGCCTTTATGTGCAAGAGCATCACGCAAATGAGTTGGTTCACCAATACTACTGAGAAAAGCACGTTTAACTTTGTCATACCTGACCGTGTCGTCGGTGTATTCCTTAGCTTTGATAATACCTGACTATGACCGAGTATGTCGTCAAGGAGGTTGATGAGCTGCTGATGCTGTAGGCGCAGAAGATCTTGTGCAGGGGATGCTGTAGAATCATGTGCAGAGGATCCCGGCTCCGGATCCGAGAGAGATTCGCACGCAGAATCTGCACATGGGTCCAGCTCGTGATCCGAGGGTGATCCTGGTCCCGCAGGTCCCGCAGGCGCCCCGCTGCAGGAGGCCGGCTCGGTCCGCGGGTCCCCAGCGCGCTACACGCCGTGTGGAGACGCGGTTTCTCCCATGCGAGGGCTGGCGCGTGGGCTGGCGGGGTCCACCAGGTGGAGGCTGTCGGCCACAGCCGCGTCAGGACGAGACAGGCTCGCGCTGGCGTGTGCCTGATTGGCTGCATGCTGATCTGCGTCGGATCGCACGACGACAGAGGCAGGGCTGACGCCCGAATCAGCGCCGGATCGCGTGCCGTCGCTGCCAGGTGAATCAGCTCCGTTTTCTGCGTCATTCTTGTCCTGTTCTATACACATAAAATGACACCCCAATCTTGCACAAACATCATCAGAACCACTATTTTCGACGGAATTTTGCACATAGTCAGTTTTATTTAATTCACCCCCGTGATCTGGAGGAAGTGCTATCTCAGCACTAAGAAGGGCTCCGGCATTTGGATGAAGTTTGGCAAACGGAAAAAGAGTTTCATCAAAAACAACATCTCGAGAAATATAAATCCGTCCAGTTGCAACTTCTAGACATTTTTATTCTTTATGAGGATTGCTATAGCCAATGAAGACACATTGAGTTGAACGAAGCTCAAGTTTATAGCGATTGTATGGACGTAGATTGGGATAGCAAGCACACCCAAATATTTTGAGAGAATTGTAGTCGGGTTTTTGATGATATAACCGCTCCAATGGAGTGATGTTGCCAATAACTTTACTAGGAAGACGATTTATAAGATAGGTGGCAGTAATGAATGCTTCATCCCAATACTTGAGAGGCATGAATGCATGAGCAAGAAGGGACAGGCCAACCTCAACAATGTGGTGATGTTTCCGCTCAGCGGAGCCGTTCTGTTGGTGAGCATAAGGGCAAGGAACATGATGTTCAATGCCTATGCTACGGAAAAAAGAGTTGAGCTTTTCATACTCCCTTCCCCAGTCACTTTGGACTGTCAAGATTTTTTTGTCGAAGTGTCATTCAACAAGTTTTCGGAACTCTTGAAACACAGAGAAAACTTTAGATTTGTACTTGAGCAAATAAATCCATGTAAACTTGCTAAAGTCATCAATGAAACTAACATAATATTTTGTTTCTGCCAAAAGAATTTCTTGCATGACCCCATACATCATTGAAAATAAGTTCTAAAGGAGCATGAGAAACACTATTCGACTTGGGATAAAGGAGTTGATGACTCTTGGCACATTGACAAGCTTCACAAATAGACTCACTAATGGGACTATGTGACAATGAGAGATTGCCTTTATTGACTACTTGTCTAACAATGATCGAAGATGGATGTCCTAATCTTTGATGCCACCTTGCCAAAGAGGGCTTGATGACGGAGTAGACTTGACGATGCTTGCGACTAAGTGCTCCGGATGTGATTGGGTAGAGACCTCCAATGCATCTACCGTGATGGAGGAGTTCCCTCGTTGCCCGATCCTTTATAAAAAAGTAACGAGAGTGAGTTTCAAAGAAGATGTTATTATCATTGGCTAAATGAGACATGGATGCAAGATTTTTTTTCGGCTTGAGGAACATGGAGGACATCTTTTAACACTACATCACGCTTAAGTGTAGGGGAATTAATAAAAGCTTGACCAATGTGCTGGATATCCATACCTCCACCACTTGTGGTGTGAATTTGATCATTGCCATGGTACTGTTCACGAAGGGCGAGCTGCTCTAGTTCACTTGTGACATGGTCCATTGCACCGGAGTCAACGTACCAAACACCTTCTCCTCCTTGTTCACGCATATGGCGGCAGCAACATGACGAGAATCAGGCACAAAATTCTCATCGTACCTATGCCAACAGTCCATGTCTTCATGGCCTGCCTTCTTGCAGAGTTGGCACCGAGGACGAGCACGGGAGGACGTGGGATGGCGGCTGTTGTTGGAGTTGAAGCCGCCACCCCCTGCCATGTTGTTGTAGCCACTGCTGCCGCCGGTGGTGTTGTAGCCGCTGCTGTTGTTTTTGGTGTAGTCATTGTTGCCGCGTCCGCGCCCGCCGCTGCGTTGCCCCTGGTGACCGCGCCCACGGCCACGACCACGAGACGCAGAGTTGGCGGAGTACTGACGAACGTTGGTGCCGTGAAGGAGGCTGAGGCGAGCTTCGAAGCTCAAGAGCTGGTTGTACAGCTCCTGAACGGTGATCGGTTCCACCCGAGCAGCAAGGGACGAGACAACAGGATTGTAATCCGTGTCCAGGTCGGCGAGGATCTTCGACACAATCTCAGGATCGGAGAGCGCGGCGGCGGTGCAAGCTATTTCATCGGGAAGGCTCTTAATTTTTTCAAGATATTCGTCCATGGTCATGTTACCTTTCTGAAGATTCGTGAGCTCGATGCGGGTGTTGATTGCTTGAGCTTGGCTTTGGGCAGCAAACATGGCATGGATGGCATGCCACACTTCGGCCGGCGTTGGGAGCGTCGCGACCTGGGCCAGGATCTCGCGGGATAGGGATCCCATCAAGAATCCTTCGAGCTGCTGCTGTTGTGCATACCAGAGGGATCGAGCGAAGTTGACTACCTGTTCTTCCTTGCCGTCCTTGGTGATGGTGAGCGTGGCCGGCGGTGTCGGGCTCTTCGCGTCGAGGTGGTGCTCCATCTGTGCACCCTTGATCTGGGGTAGCACGATGGCCTTCCAGAGCAGGAAGTTGCCCCTCGTAAGCTTCTCTTGTGGTGGCGATGCGAGAAGGGAGGTGTTGGTGGAGGTGGAGGAGGAGGCAAAAGCGGAAGATGAGGAGGTGGTGAGCGCACCCATGGTGCTGGCCGTCATGGTGGCGGAGGTGGTGGACATGTCGCTCGGTCGCGGGGTAGCTAGATGCAATTTATTCCTGATCTATTGAGGAAGAGGCTCTGTTACCATTTGAAACGTATTAGGAAGTGTTGAACCCTTTGCTCGGGCCACACTTGTATATATAGAAGCAATGCCGTGGCTTACAAGATGAGATCGAGAGAGATCGTTCGTTACAGAGAACGATCGTTACAGGAGGATAACAGATGAAGAGATAGAGAAGGATAAAAGGTTTAAACAAGATATCTATCCCTATACAACTCTATCTCAAATTAACTATTCCAACACGCTCGTCCTGGATCTGGCGTCGGGATTGGGGTGGGCGGTGCGGATTGGGCAGTGGCCTCGCGTGGCCGTTCCTCCGGCTGTGGGCGGTGGCACCGGGAGGTCTGGCACACAGGCGGTGGCCTCGCAGTGGCTTTGCCCATGGTGGCGCCCGACTTTACTTCGACGTCACGATTATCTGCACTTGAAGATCAGTCAAAAGCTTGAGTAGACTACATTCATATCTGTGGGAGGTTCCTCAGCAAGTCAGAAATGCTTAAGCTGCTTCATTGATCATTCATTTTCAGAGTCCAGTCCATCATCTTGCTTAGGTAGGCCCCTTTTGTTTGTTCTTAGCTGCTGTTCTTCTTCTGTTCTGTTCTCCGTTGATGACATCCTTGTAAAATTGATACAACACTGATTAAGTAGTGCTGCATATTGTTTTTCCTAACAGGTGTTTAATTACCACTTAGTTTATAAAAATGTCTGCCAACAAAATTATTCAGTATCGTGCCTACTCATCTGGAAGTCTCAGCTAGCTAGCACGCATAGCAGCAGCATGTGCCTGCATGTTTCCGCGTGTGTGCTCAATTGGCAAAACAGTCAGCATGTGTCCACCTGGCATAATAAGCTCCTTTTCTAAAAAAAATGGTATGTGAAAGCTGCCCGCTAGAGTTGCATCCTGAATTTGGGTTTCTCAAATTAGCCACAGTACACATTCTCTCGGGACAGACACAAGCCTCCCACCACCAATTGTACAAACGGAGAAACCACCACTTTTGTTTTACAAAACAAACACTTCACCCATAGCTGCAACATAATTATTCTTTATTATATTATGAATAAATGATATTACAACATCATATATTCTTCTTATTTTCTTTTTTACATTATGACTAACTACTATTATTTTTAATAAATACATTGTTGAAGTTTTGCATTTTTGTAACCTAAGCTACGAAAAGTAAAATTGTGTAACTGATGTGTATCAGTGTCTGCAACTCCTACTTAGTTTCATTAAGACAATGAATAAAAGGGCAAGGAGGTATACTTTATGTAAAATAATACAGGTTGGAAATTGAAAAATCTCGACAAGGACATCGTAATCTAAGAGTAAATAATGAACAAACCGAAATAGTGCATCATATCCATATGGTGGAGCATCTCAACTGGTTCTACAAATAGGTCAATGCCAACCAAGGTTTCTTTTCTGATTCTGTTTTTTTAGGGAGGGGACGGAATAGCTGGTTTTCGAAAAATTCCAGTAATTTCATGTCTCCGTGCTAAATTATTGAAACCATCATGAGATCGATGCTCTTCCATGGGATGTAATAAATTCTTAGAATTACAGCTGTTACGGTGATTACAAGTCGTAACTCTACAACCACCGTAAATACTTTGTTCTACCGCGCATTTGGGTTAGCACGACGTTGAACATCTAGGCCAACCTCTTGTTTGTCTTCACACAAAACAGTCAAGGGTACCATCAGAACGTTTTTGGACCACAAAGGCTTGGTGTGAAGTAGAGTGTGTTTTGGAATTATATGATTCTCTCAAAATCCTATAGTTAAAGCATGAGTTACTTCGTTTCTGATTATAATAAGGTTTTACTGTTAAACATATAAGCCCTTATGACTAAACCATTCATTCATACTACTTGCTTTGAGACAGCTTGCGATGCGCTAGAACGAGATCAACCTAATTTCTAATTTTGAGAGGGAGGGAATAGCGTGGGATGAGTTCACTTTTCGGAGCACAGTTCTCTCCTTGACATTTTAAGAGTGGGAGGGAGTAGCGTGGGATGAGTTCACTTTTTGGATGTCAGTCAGGCAGGAAGCAGGTTCGGTCCATGGACTATAGTTCTCTCTTTTTTGAGGAAAAACCATTCAGGGCGCACTATTATTAAAATATCATAAGACAGTTACATCAAATAAGATGTCCGGAAGACAAAACTTGGTCGATCGCCATCCCAATCCACCAGTACATTCAAATCATAAGTACGCCAAGCAAGATTATGTGCGGCCAATTTGCCTCCGTAAAGGCAGTGAGAAAACTTCACTGAACCAATGCTATGATCCTTTGGAAATAGTCTGCGAGAATAGCAGTATAAGGGCATCAGATTTCGATGACGCCATTGTAAGACTGAATAAGCCCCAGAGAGTTGCTGGAATTTGGTCTATATTGGGGCAGCCCAATAACTATTTCAGAAATTCCTAATAAATCCTAGAGGCCCACTTAGCCCATTTGTGTAAGGCAAGGGATACTACTAAAGTTTAGTCCCACATTGCTAGTTGAGTGGGAATTGGACCTCCTTATAAGGAAGGTTCTTTCTCCACTTGTACGAGCATGAGAACAAGAGGGACATCCACGCGCGCTCCTCCTCCGCCGCCCGCCCCGCCGCGGGTTGCGGGAATGAGCCGATGTCTAAATTTTTGCCACGCCTCGCCTCCGAGACCGCACCTTTTGAGTCCTGTACGGGAGAAGGGTGATAAGGTTTTTGGGGAGCGCTCAGCGCGACTACTGGCTGTTTCATCATCACGGACGATCCGGTCGCCGACGACTACTTCCCCGACGACGACTTCTTCCCCGACGTCCACGACGCTTCTGCTGCTGCTGTGCCGTACGTGTTCTTCTCCTTTCTGTTAGAAGTCCTCCTACAGTTCTTGGCTCTAGTTTTTGTCCTACGTATGTTAGGTTCTGTTTCGTATAAGCATCTTCATCTAGTGTCTGTTCTAGATGTGTTTACCTCAAGTTCATATATGCAGACGATGTTTACCTTCTCTCTGTCAGATTGCATGACTTGCTCTATATTTGCTATTTTAGTCATGCTTTATCTAGTTTTTCTGTTAATAAAATTATTCGGTAAATTGCTCATATTTCCAACAATTTTTAGTCATGCTTTATCTAGTTTTTCTGTTAATAAAATTATTCGGTAAATTGCTCATATTTCCAACAATTTTTAGTCATGCTTTATCTAGTTTAGCAAGTTATTCAAGAGGGAGGTGAGAGACCTTACTGCAACGCCACTGCCTCCGCCGTCATGTAGTTTAGCAAGTTATTCAAGAGGCATGACCGTCCTGCCGTTGCTTCTGCCTTTGAGTTTTGTAGAATTGCTGCCGCTGCACCCATCCCATCTTCAAAAAAGGTATCATCAACATTTTATTTATACCAGTACGGCTCTGGTTATCTCATGTAATTTTATGTGGGTTTCCAGTACCCGAACCTTGAGCAAAATTGGCTGCAAGAGCCTGAATAGCAAAAGCCGTTCCAGCGGGTGGTCCAACATAATTTCCCTTTACTGTTTCCCAATGTTGCCACCTTATGTACTATGCTCCGACACATATAGTTTCCTTAAGACCCAGTTAATTTGCTTGAGTTTGGTGACAACGTGATCTTCGACCTTAGGATTTCTTCAAGAACAACGCTTCCAGAGCGATCAACAATTAGGGCTTCTTTAATCACGTTCAGCAATCCCAATGATTTCCATACTTCCTTGGTTCTCCTACACGTGAATAGTAAGTGTCTCATGTCTTCAGCTCCTTGCAAACAAACTAGGCATTGAGGAGGCACATTTTTATGTCTATTTGCAAGTATGGATAAACCTGGGACTATTCCATTCAATGCTCCCCATGCTAATATCTTGACTTTTCCTGGCATCAGTAAATTCCACAAGATTTCCCATACCGGATTAGTCCTAGAAGCACCCTGACCACCACTTCTTCTCAATCCGGACCCTTACTGGTGTTAGCATTCACGGTAGTACGCTGACCTTACCGTGAAACAATTATTCTTTGTAAGATTCTAGGCCACGAAATCATCAATTAGTTCTACATTCAAAGGAATTTCCATGATTCTTTATATATCGATAGGATAATTTTTTTAGCGAATCATTAGCTCATCCCATTCACCGGATTGGGGATCAATCAGATCCTCAACTTTACTTAGCAGCACATCAGCCCTAGGTGTGAGAACCTTCTTTCCGGACTGCCTGGTACCAAACAATCATCCCATATATTGATTCGTTCCCCGGTTCTAACCCTCCAAATATGGCCTCTTACAGAAGTGTGAATTCTAGCAACTATACTTTGCCAAGTAAGCATGAGACATTTTTATGTCCTGCATTGGGTAAATTTCCATCTGGATAGTATTTACCCCGAAGCACACGTACTGTGCAAAGAGTCTGTGGGTTAGTTAAAAGTCTCCAGTATTGCCAGACTAAATGCATGCAAATCTCTAAAACCCTTACCTCCCTCTTTCTTTGATATACACATTCTCCACGAAGCCCACCAACGCAGTTTCTTGTGATCCTCATCGATCATCTCCCCACCAAGTTTCATAATCTGAGTATATGTCTTGTTAACTACTCCCTCCTGTATTAAGGAACGATTTTAGATTTCAGATCATGCTATGATCGTTGATGCCTGACAGTTTCGGTATTGTTAACTACCAGCCATCATATCGTTAGTGATTTGCTACCCTGTTTTCTCCTCAACTAGTATATATAGTAATTGTCTTGATTCTACTCTAGCAGAACCGGTTGCAATTGTTCCAGAAAAAGTCATCTAGACGGACATGGGGGCATATGCCCCCCCACACACACACTTCTCTCTCTCTCCCACAGAAACAAAGCTCAGAATAAGTTCCGAGCGAGGGAATATTGTCATCTCTCAAAAGCAAACATGGTCAAAGATGAGTTCAGGGCTTATCCTTGTGGTGGTTGTGTTGCTGGCAACCGCAACTACACCACGTCAGCCACGGTGCTAGTGCTGGAGCGTACCCTCCCGCTCACCGGCGTGCGCCTCGAACAGCTCAAGATTTTCGAAGAGAAGCACCTGTCGATGAAGACAAATTTCATGGAGTACTCCCTGGGTGGAACGCCCATGTAAGTGCTTTCTTGAATTCTCCTGTTCTATTCAGATCCTAGCACCGTTTATCAAAGCCATATAAGAGAAACAACAGAGGGGATAGATATTTTAGCAAGCTAGAAGAAATTTTAATATTTTATACATATGGAGTGCACAGTCAATAATTTCAGTTGAGTTGCACCAGGGAGAAACAGGAAGTTCCATAATCTGAGTATATGTCTTGTTAACTACTCCCTCCTGTATTAAGGAACGATTTTAGATTTCAGATCATGCTATGATAGCTGATGCCTGACAGTTTTGATATTGTTAACTGCCAGCCATCATATCGTTAGTGATTTGCTACCCTGTTTTCCCCTCAAATAGTATATACAGTAATTGTCTTGATTCTACTCTAGCAGAACTGGTTGCAATTGTTTCAGAAAAAGTCATCTAGATGGACATGGGGGCATATGCCCCCCCCCCTACACACACACTTCTCTCTCTCCCATAGAAACAAAGCTCACAATAAGCTCCGAGCGAGGGAATATTGTCATCTCTCAAAAGCAAACAGGGTCAAAGATGAGTTCAGGGCTGATCCTTGTGGTGGTTGTGCTGCTGGCAACCGCAGCTACACCACGTCAGCCACGGTGCTAGCGCTGAAGCGTACCCTCCCGCTCACCGGCGTGCGCCTCGAAGAACTCAAGATTTTCGACGAGAAGCACCTGTCGATGAAGATAAATGTCATGTAGTACTCCCTGGGTGGAACGCCCATGTAAGTGCTTTCTTGAATTCTCCTGTTCTATTCAGATCCTAGCACCGTTTATCGAAGCCATATAAGAGAAACAAAAGAGGGGATAGATATTTGTCCAATCGGTCTAGTAATATTTGTCCCCTTTTCTATTCCTAGCAAGCTAGAAGAAATTTTAATATTTTATACATATGGATGAAGGAAATATGCCCTAGAGGCAATAATAAAGTTATTATTTATTTCCTTATACCATGATAAATGTTTATTATTCATGCTGGAACTGTATTAACCGGAAACATAATACATGTGTGAATACATAGACAAACAGATAGTCACTAGTATGCCTCTACTAGACTAGCTCATTAATCAAAGATGGTTGTGTTTCCTAACCATAGACATGTGTTGTCATTTGATTAATGGGATCACATCATTAGGAGAATGATGTGATTGACATGACCCATTCCGTTAGCTTAGCACTTGATCGTTTAGTATATTGCTAATGCTTTCTTCATGACCTATACATGTTCCTGTAACTATGAGATTATGCAACTCCGTTTACGGAGGAACACTTTGGGTACTACCAAAGCGTCACAACGTAACTGGGTGATTATAAAGGAGTACTACAGGTGTCTCCAAAGGTACTTATCGGGTTGGCGTATTTGAGATTAGGTTTTGTCACTCCGATTGTCGGAGAGGTATCTCTGGGCCTTCTCGGTAATACACATCACATAAGCCTTGCAAGCATTACAACTAATGAGTTAGTTG
Organism: Aegilops bicornis; assembly: GCA_021605145.1. NCBI lineage: Eukaryota > Viridiplantae > Streptophyta > Magnoliopsida > Poales > Poaceae > Aegilops > Aegilops bicornis. Next base: position 814,953,145 of record CM038673.1, read on the forward strand.
TGAGATGATGTATTACGGAACGAGTAAAGAGACTTACCGTGCAACGAGATTGAACTAGGTATTGGATACCGACGATCGAATCTCGGGTAAGTAACATACCGATGACAAAAGGAACAAACGTATATCGTTATGCGGTTTGACCGATAAAGATCTTCGTAGAATATGTAGGAACCAATATGGGCATCCAGGTTCCTCTATTTGTTATTGACCGAGAATGGTTCTAGGTCATGTCTACATAGTTCTCGAACCCGTAGGGTCCGCACGCTTAAACGTTTCGATGACAGTTCATTATGAGTTTAAAAGTTTTGATGTACCGAAGGTTGTTCGGAGTCCCGGATGTGATCACGGACATGACGAGGAGTCTCGAAATGGTCGAGACATAAAGATTGATATATTGAAAGCCTATGTTTGGACTTCGGAAAGGTTCCGAATAAAAACAGGAAGTTACCGGAACACCGGGGTTACGGAACCCCGGGGGTATATGGGCCTTGCTGGCCCATAGGTAGAATCGGAAGGGCCTGCCCGGGCAGGCCCCGCGCCCCCCTCCCCCTCTCCTCCGAATGGGACAAGGAGAAGGAGGGCGGCGCCCCCCTTCCCTCTTCCCTCCTCCAATCCTAATCCAACTAGGAAGGGGGAGTCCTACTCCGGTGGGAGTAGGACTCCTCAGCGCCGCCTTGGGCTGGCCGCACCCCCCCCCTTGCTCCTTTATATACGGGGCAGGGGGCACCCCATGCCACACAAGTTGATCTACGGATCGTTCCTTAGCCGTGTGCGGTGCCCCCCTCCACCATATTCCACTTCGGTTATATCATCGCGGAGCTTAGGCGAAGCCCTGCGCCGGTGAAGTCATATCGTCGCAGAGCTTAGGCGAAGCCCTGCGTCGGTGGAGCATCATCATCGTCCTGCGCCGTCGTCTTGTGGAACTCATCCCCGACACTTTGCTGGATCGGAGTCCGGGATCGTCATCGAGCTGAAAGTGTGCGTAACTTCGAGGCGCCCGTCGTTCGGTGCTTGGATCGGTCGGATCGTGGAGGCGTCTGACTACATCAACCACGTTGTTATAACGCTTCCGCTTTCGGTCTCACGAGTGCGTGGACAGACACTCTCCCCTCTCGTTGCTATGCCATCACCATGATCTTGCGTGTGCGTAGGAAAATTTTGAAATTACTTCGTTCCCCAACAGTGGCATCCGAGCCTGGTTTTATGCGTTGATGTCATGTGCACGAGTAGAACACAAGTGAGTTGTGGGCGATATAAGTCATACTGCTTACCAGCATGTCATACTTTGGTTCGGCGGTATTGTGAGATGAAGCAGCCAGACCGACATTACGCCAGACGCTTACGCGAGACTGGTTTCACCGCTTCGAGCACTAGTTGCTTAAAGGTGACCGGCGGGTGTCGGTTTCTCTCACTTTAGTTGAACCGAGTGTGGCTACGCCCGGTCCTTGCGAAGGTTAAAACAGCACCAACTTGACAAACTATCGTTGTGGTTTTGATGCGTAGGTAAGAACGGTTCTTGCTCAGCCCGTAGCAGCCACGTAAAACTTGCAACAACAAAGTAGAGGACGTCTAACTTGTTTTTGCAGGGCATGTTGTGATGTGATGTGGTCAACACGTGATGCTATATTTTATTGTATGAGATGATCATGTTTTGTAACCGAGTTATCGGCAACTGGCAGGAGCCATATGGTTGTCGCTTTATTGTATGAAATGCAAACGCCATGTAATTGCTTTACTTTATCACTAAGAGGTAGCGTAAGTCGTAGAAGCAATAGTTGGCGAGACGACAACGATGCTACGATGGAGATCAAGGTGTCGGCGCCGGTGGCGATGGTGATCATGGCGGTGCTTGGCGATGGAGATCACAAGCACAAGATGATGATGACCATATCATATCACTTATATTGATTGCATGTGATGTTTATCCTTTATGCATCTTATCTTGCTTTGATTGACGGTAGCATTATAAGATGATCTCTCACTAAAATAATCAAGAGGTGTTCTCCCTGAGTATGCAACGTTGCTAAAAGTTCGTAGTACCCAGACACCACGTGATGATCGTGTTGGGGAACGTTTGCAGAAAATTAAATTTTTTCCTACGGTTTCACCAAGATCCATCTATGAGTTCATCTAGCAACGAGTATTCAGATTGGTTAGCATCTACATACCACTTTGTAGATCGCATAGCAGGCGTCGGAGTGAACGTGGATGAGGTAGTCGCGTACTTGCCGCGATCCAATTCACCGATGATCTAGTGCCGAGCAGACGGCACCTCCGCTGTTCAACACACGTGCGGTCAGCGTAACGTCTCCTTCTTCTTGATCCAGCAAGGTGAAGGAGAGGTTGAGGAAGATGGCTCCAGCAGCAGCACGACGGCGTGGTGATGGTGGAACTTGCAAGATACTCGGCGGGGCTTCGCGTGCACTACGGAGGAGGAGGATGTGTTGGAGAGGAGAGGGAGGCGTCCAGGGCAAAGTGCTGCTGCCCCCTCCCTCCCCTTTATATAGGTGCCAAGGAGGGGGGGCGCAGCCTTGCCCCCTCCTCCAAGGGAGGGGTGCGGCCAGAGAGGGGAGGTGTCCACCTCCCCATGGCACCTCGGAGGTGCCTTCCCCCTCATGGACTCTTCCCTCCTTAAACCCTAGGCGCATGGGCCCCTTGGGGCTGGTTCCCCTTGGCCCATGTGGGCCTAGGCGCACCACCTAGGGCCCATGTGGCCCCCACAGGGCTGGTGGCCCCACTTGGTGGACCCCAGGACCCCTCCGGTGGTCCCACAATACCGATATCACCGAAACTTGTCCCGATGGCGAAACAGCACTTCCTATATATAATTCTTTACCTCCGGACCATTCCGGAGCTCCTCGTGACGTCCGGGATCTCATCTGGGACTCAACAACATTCGGGTTACTGCACATACATATTCCTATAACCCTAGCGTTCACCGAACCTTAAGTGTAGACCCTACGGGTTCGGGAGACAAGCAGAACATGACCGAGACGGCTCTCGGGCAATAACCAACAGCGGGATCTGGATACCCATGTTGGCTCCCACATGTTCCACGATGATCTCATCGGATGAACCCACGATGTCAAGGATTCAATTAATCCCGTATACGATTCCCTTTGTCAATCGGTATTTTACTTGCCGAGATTCGATCGTCGGTATACCAATACCTCGTTCAATCTCAAGTATCGGCAAGTCACTTTTCTCGTTGCCGTAATGCATGATCCCGTGATCAAACACTTCGATCACATTGAGCTCATTGTGATGATGCATTACCGAGAGGGCCCGGTGATACCTCTCCGTCAAGCGGAGTGACAAATCCCGGTCTCGATCCATGTCAACCCAATGTACACTTTCGGAGATACCCGTAGCATACCTTTATAGTCACCCGATTCGTTGTGACGTTTGGCACACCCAAAGCACTCCTACGGTATCCGGGAGTTACACGATCTCATGGTCTAAGGAAAGGATACTTGACATTGGAAAACTCTAGCAAAGCGAACTATGCGATCTTATGCTATGTTTAGGATTGGGTCTTGTCCATCACATCATTCTCCTAATGATGTGATCCCGTTATCGATGACATCCAATGTCCATAGTCGAAACCATGACTATCTGTCGATCAACGAGCTAGTCAACTAGAGGCTCACTAGGGACATGTTGTTGTCTCATTATTCACACATGTATTACGATTTCCGGTTAACACAATTATAGCACGAATAAAGACAATTATCATGAATAAGGAAATATAATAATAATGCTTTTATTATTGCCTCTAGGGCATATTTCCAACAGTCTCCCACTTGCACTAGAGTCAATAATCTAGTTACATTGTGATGAATCGAACACCCATAGAGTTACGGTGCTGATCATGTTTTGCCTTAGGGAGAGGTTTAGTCAACGGATCTGCGACATTCAGATCCGTGTGCACTTTACAAATTTCTATGTCTCCATCTTGAACATTTTCACGAATGGAGTTGAAGCGGCGCTTGATGTGCCTAGTCTTCTTGTGAAACCTGGGCTCCTTTGCAAGTGCAATAGCTCCAGTGTTGTCACGAAGAGCTTGATTGGCCCCGACGCATTGGGTATGACTCGAGGTCGGTGATGAACTCCTTCACCCAAATTGCTTCATGTGCTGCCTCCGAGGCTGCCATGTACTCCGCTTCACATGTAGATCCCGCCACGACGCTTTGCTTGCAACTGCACCAGCTTACTGCCCCACCATTCAAAATATACACGTATCCGGTTTGTGACTTAGAGTCATCCAGATCTGTGTCGAAGCTAGCGTCGACGTAACCTTTTACGACGAGCTCTTCGTCACCTCCATAAACGAGAAACATTTCCTTAGTCCTTTTCGTGTACTTCAGGATATTCTTGACCGCTGTCCGGTGTTCCTTGCCGGGATTACTTTGGTACCTTCCTACCAAACTTACGGCAAGGTTTACATCAGGTCTGGTACACAGCATGGCATACATAATAGAACCTATGGCTGAGGCATAGGGATGACACTCATCTCTTCTATATCTTCTGCCGTGGTCGGACATTGAGCTGAGCTCAATTTCACACCTTGTAAGACAGGTAAGAACCCCTTCTTAGATTGATCCATATTGAACTTCTTCAATATCTTATCAAGGTATGTGCTTTGTGAAAGACCTATGAGGCGTCTCGATCTATCTCTATAGATCTTGATGCCTAATATATAAGCAGCTTCTCCAAGGTCCTTCATTGAAAAACTTTTATTCAAATAGGCCTTAATGTTGTCCAAGAGTTCTATATCATTTCCCATCAAAAGTATGTCGCCTACATATAATATGAGAAATGCTACAGAGCTCCCACTCACTTTCTTGTAAACACAGGCTTCTCCATAAGTCTGCATGTAAACCCAAACGCTTTGATCATCTCATCAAAGCGAATGTTCCAACTCCGAGATGCTTGCACCAGCCCATAAATCGAAGCGTTGGAGCTTGCACACCTTGTCGACATTCTTAGGATCGACAAAACCTTCCGGCTGCATCATATACAATTCTTCCTTAAGGAAACCATTAAGGAATGCCGTTTTGACGTCCATTTGCCATATCTCATAATCATAGTATGCGGCAATTGCTAACATGATTCGGACGGACTTCAGCTTCGCTACCGGTGAGAAAGTCTCATCGTAGTCAACCCCTTGAACTTGTCGATAACCCTTAGCGACAAGCCGAGCTTTATAGATGGTCACATTACCATCCGCGTCTGTCTTCTTCTAAAAGATCCATTTATTTTCTATGGCTCACCGTTCAACGGGCAAGTCAGTCAAAGTCCATACTTCATTTTCATACATGGATCCTATCTCGGATTTCATGGCTTCCAGCCATTTGTCGGAATCCGGGCCGCCATTGCTTCCTCATAGTTCAAGGTTCACCGTTGTCTAACAACATGATTTCCAAGACAGGGTTCCCGTACCACTCAGTGCGGAACGCGTTTCCTTGTGGACCTTCAATTTCAGTAGGAGCTTGATCAAGTATCTTGATCATAATCATTAATTTCCTCTCTAGTTGGTGCAGGCACCTCGTGAACGATTTCTTGAGTTTCGCCATTTTCCGGTTCAAGAGGTAACACTTCATCAAGTTCTACTTTCCTCCCACTTACTTCTTTCGAGAGAAACTCTTTCTCGAAAGGATCCATTCTTGGCAACAAAGATCTTGCCTTCGGATCTGAGGTAGAAGGTATACCCAATAGTTTCTTTCGGGTATCCTATGAAGACGCATTTTTCCGACTTGGGTTCGAGCTTCTCAGGTTGAAGTTTCTTGACATAAGCATCGCATCCCCAAACTTTTAGAAAGCGACAGCTTAGGTTTCTTCCCAAACCATAATTCATACGGTGTCGTCTCAACGGATTTCGACGGAGCACTATTTAAAGTGAATCTGGCAGTCTCTAAAGCATAGCCCCAAAAGATAGCGGTAAATCGGTAAGAGACATCATAGATCGCACCATATCTAATAGAGTGCGATTACGACGTTCGGACACACCATTACGCTTGAGGTGTTCCAGTGGCGTGAGTTGTGAAACTATTCCACATTTTCTTAAGTGTGTGCCAAATTCGTGACTCAAGTATTCTCCTCCACGATCTGATCGTACAAACTTGATCTTTCTATCACGTTGATTTTCAACCTCACTCTGAAATTCCTTGAACTTTTCAAAGGTTTCAGACTTGTGTTTCATTAAGTAGATATACCCATATCTACTCAAGTCATCGATGAGGGTGAGAACATAACGATAGCCTCCATGAAAGCCTCAACACTCATTGGACCGCACACATCGGTATGTATGATTTCCAATAAGTTGGTTGCTCGCTCCATTGCTCCCGAGAACGGAGTCTTGGTCATTTTACCCATGAGGCATGGTTACTTGACGTGTCAAATGATTCATAATCAAGAGACTCTAAAAGTCCATCTGTATGGAGCTTCTTCATGCGTTTGACACCTATGTGACCAAAGGCGGCGATTGCCACAAATATGTGGGACTATTGTTATCAACTTTAACTCTTTTGGTACTCACACTATGAATATGTGTATCATCACGTCTGAGATTCATCAAGAATAAACCATTAACCATCGGAGCATGACCATAAAACATATCTCTCATATAAATAGAACAACCATTATTCTCGGATTTAAATGAGTAGCCATCTCGAATTAAGCGAGATCCGGATACAATGTTCATGCTCAAACTTGGCACTAAATAACAATTATTGAGGTTTAAAACTAATCCCGTGAGGTAAATATAGAGGCAGCGTGCGGCAGCGATCACATCGACCTTGGAACCATTCCCGACGCGCATCGTCACCTCGTCCTTCGCCAGTCTCCGCTTATTCCGCAGCTCCTTTGAGTTACAAATATGAGCAACTGCACCGGTATCAAATACCCAAGAGCTACTACGAGTACTGGTAAGGTACACATCAATTACATGTATATCACATATACCTTTGGTTTTGCCGGCCTTCTTGTCCGCTAAGTATTTGGGGCAGTTCCGCTTCCAGTGACCACTTCCCTTGCAATAAAAACACTCAGTCTCGGGCTTGGGTCCATTCTTTGGCTTCTTCCGGCAACTTGCTTGCGGTAGCGGCAACTTCCTTGCCGTCCTTCTTGAAGTTCTTTTTACCCTTGCCCTTCTTGAACTTAGTGGTTTTATTCACCATCAACACTTGATGCTCCTTCTTGATTTCTACCTCTGCTGATTTCAGCATAGCATATACTTCAGAATGGTCTTTACCATCCCCTGCATATTGTAGTTCATCACAAAGCTCTTGTAGCTAGGTGGAAGCGGCGGAGGATTCTGTCAATGACCGCTTCATCCGGGAGATTAACTTCCAGTTGAGTCAAGCGGTTGTGCAACCCAGACATTTTGAGTATGTGTTCCTTGTGAGCCATTTTCCTCCATCTTACAGCTAAAGAATTTGTCGGAGACTTCATATCTCTCGACCCGGGCATGAGCTTGGAAAACCATTTTCAGCTCTTCGAACATCTCATATGCTCCATGTCTCTCAAAACGCTTTTGGAGCCCCGGCTCTAAGCTGTAAAGCATGCCGCACTGAGGGAGTAATCATCGCAGCGTGACTGCCAAGCGTTCATAACGTCTTGTTCTGCAGGAGAATAGGTGCGTCACCCAGCGGTGCTCTTAGGACATAATCTTTCTTGGCAGCTATGAGGATAATCCTCGGGTTCCGGACCCAGTCCGTATAGTTGCTACCATCGTCTTTCAGCTTGGTTTTCTCTAGGAACGCGTTGAAATTGAGGACTACGTTGGCCATTTGATCTACAAGACATATTGTAAATATTTAGACTAAGTTCATGATAATAAAGTTCATTTAATCAAATTTAATGAACTCCCACTTAGATAGACATCCCTCTACTAGTCATCTAAGTATTACATGATCCGAGTCAACTAGGCCGTGTCCGATCATCACGTGAGACGGACTAGCCAACATCGGTGAACATCTTCATGTTGATCGTATCTTCTATACGACTCATGCTCGACCTTCGGTCTTACGTGTTCCGAGGCCATGTCTGTACATGCTAGGCTCGTCAAGTCAACCTAAGTGTTATGCGTGTGTAAATCTGTCTTACACCCGTTGTATGCGAACGTAAGGACCTATCACACCCGATCATCACGTGGTGCTTCGGAACGACGAACCTTAGCAACGGTGCACAGTTAGGGGGAACACTTCTTGAAATTATTATGAGGGATCATCTTATTTACTACCGTCGTTCTAAGTAAACAAGATGCATAAAACATAATAAACATCACATGCAATTATATAAAGTAGTGACATGATATGGCCAATATCATATAGCTCCTTTGATCTTCATCTTGGGGCTCCATGATCATCTTGTCACCGGCATGACACCATGATCTCCATCATCATGATCTCCATCATCGTGTCTTCATGAAGTTGTCACGCCAACGACTACTTCTACTTCTATGACTAACGTGTTTAGCAATAAAGTAAAGTAGTTTACATGGCGTTCTTCAATGACACGCAGGTCATACAAAAAATAAAGACAACTCCTATGGCTCCTGCCGTTTTTCATACTCATCGACATGCAAGTCGTGATTCCTATTACAATAGCTTGAACATCTCATTCATCTCATATATATCATTCATCATTCATCACAACTTCTGGCCATATCATATCACAAAGCACTTGCTGCAAAAACAAGTTAGGCGTCCTCTAATTGTTGTTGCAAGTTTTACGTGGCTGAATTAGGGTTCTAGCAAGAACGTTTTCTTACCTACGTTCAAACCACAACGTGATTTGTCAATCTCTATTTACCCTTCATAAGGACCCTGTTCATCGAATCCGATCCAACTAAAGTAGGAGAGATAGACACCCGCCAGCCACCTTATGCAACTAGTGCATGTTAGTCGGTGGAACCGGTCTCACGTAAGCGTACGTGTAAGGTTGGTCCGGGCCGCTTCATCCCACAATACCGCTGAATCAAGATTGACTAGTAACGGCAAGAAGAATTGACAACATCTACGCCCACAACAAATTGTGTTCTACTCGCGTAAGAAGAACTACGCATAGACCTGGCTCATGATGCCACTGTTGGGGAACGTTTGCAGAAAATTAAATTTTTTCCTACGGTTTCACCAAGATCCATCTATGAGTTCATCTAGCAACGAGTATTCAGATTGGTTAGCATCTACATACCACTTTGTAGATCGCAGCAGGCGTCGGAGTGAACGTGGATGAGGTAGTCGTACTTGCCGCGATCCAATTCACCGATGATCTAGTGCCGAGCAGACGGCACCTCCGCGTTCAACACACGTGCGGTCAGCGTAACGTCTCCTTCTTCTTGATCCAGCAAGGTGAAGGAGAGGTTGAGGAAGATGGCTCCAGCAGCAGCACGACGGCGTGGTGATGGTGGAACTTGCGATACTCGGCGGGGCTTCGCCGTGCACTACGGAGGAGGAGGATGTGTTGGAGAGGGAGAGGGAGGCGTCCAGGGCAAAGTGCTGCTGCCCCTCCCTCCCCCCTTTATATAGGTGCCAAGGAGGGGGGAGGGCAGCCTTGCCCCCTCCTCCAAGGGAGGGTGCGGCCAAGAGGGGAGGTGTCCACCTCCCCAAGGCACCTCGGAGGTGCCTTCCCCTCATGGACTCTTCCTCCTTAAACCCTAGGCGCATGGGCCCCTTGGGGCTGGTTCCCCTTGGCCCATGTGGGCCTAGGCGCACCACCTAGGGCCCATGTGGCCCCCTGGGCTGGTGGCCCCACTTGGTGGACCCCAGGACCCCTCCGGTGGTCCCAGACAATACCGATATCACCGAAACTTGTCCCGATGGCCGAAACAGCACTTCCTATATATAATTCTTTACCTCCGGACCATTCCGGAGCTCCTCGTGACGTCCGGGATCTCATCTGGGACTCCGAACAACATTCGGGTTACTGCACATACATATTCCTATAACCCTAGCGTTCACAAGAACCTTAAGTGTGTAGACCCTACGGGTTCGGAGACAAGCGAACATGACCGAGGCGGCTCTCGGGCAATAACCAACAGCGGGATCTGGATACCCATGTTGGCTCCCACATGTTCCACGATGATCTCATCGGATGAACCACGATGTCAAGGATTCAATTAATCCCGTATACGATTCCCTTTGTCAATCGGTATTTTACTTGCCCGAGATTCGATCGTCGGTATACCAATACCTCGTTCAATCTCGTTATCGCAAGTCACTTTTCTCGTTACCGTAATGCATGATCCCGTGATCAAACACTTCGATCACATTGAGCTCATTGTGATGATGCATTACCGAGAGGGCCCGGTGATACCTCTCCGTCAAGCGGAGTGACAAATCCAGCCTCGATCCATGTCAACCCAACAGACACTTTCGAGAGATACCCGTAGCATACCTTTATAGTCACCCGATTACGTTGTGACGTTTGGCACACCCAAAGCACTCCTACGGTATCCGGGAGTTACACGATCTCATGGTCTAAGGAAAGGATACTTGACATTGGAAAACTCTAGCAAAGCGAACTATGCGATCTTATGCTATGTTTAGGATTGGGTCTTGTCCATCACATCATTCTCCTAATGATGTGATCCCGTTATCGATGACATCCAATGTCCATAGTCAGGAAACCATGACTATCTGTCGATCAACGAGCTAGTCAACTAGAGGCTCACTAGGGACATGTTGTTGTCTGCATTATTCACACATGTATTACGATTTCCGGTTAACACAATTATAGCACGAATAAAGACAATTATCATGAATAAGGAAATATAATAATAATGCTTTTATTATTGCCTCTAGGGCATATTTCCAACAGATCGGGTGTGATAAGTTCTACGTCCATCTACAACGAGTGTAAAACAGTTGCACACGCAGAATACTCAGGTTAAACTTGACGAGCCTAGCATATAACATATATGGCCTCGGAACACGGAGACCGAAAGGTCGAGCGTGAATCATATAGTAGATATGATCAATATAGTGATGTTCACCATTTAAACTACTCCATCTCACGTGATGATCGGACATGGTTTAGTTGATTTGGATCACGTAATCACTTAGATGACTAGAGAGATGTCTGTCTAAGTGGGAGGTTTTTAATATGATTAATTAAACTTAAATTTATCATGAACTTAGTACCTGATAGTATTTTTGCTTGTCTATGTTTACTGTAGATAGATGGCTCGTGCTGTTGTTCCGTTAAATTTTAATGTGTTCCTTGAGAAAGCAAAGTTGAAAGATGATGGTAGCAATTACACGGACTGGGTCCGTAACTTGAGGATTATCCTCATTGCTGCACAGAAGAATTACGTCCTGGAAGCACCGCTGGGTGCCAGGCCTGCTGCAGGAGCTACGCCAGAAGTTGTGAACGTCTGTCAGAGCAAAGCTGATGACTACTCGATAGTTCAATGTGCCATGCTTTACGGCTTAGAACCGGGTCTTCAACGACGTTTTGAACATCATGGAGCATATGAGATGTTCCAGGAGTTGAAGTTAATATTTCAAGCAAATGCCCGGATTGAGAGATATGAAGTCTCCAATAAGTTCTATAGCTGCAAGATGGAGGAGAAATAGTTCTGTCAGTGAACATATACTCAAAATGTCTGGGTATAATAATCACTTGATTCAACTGGGAGTTACTCTTCCGGTTGATAGTGTCATTGACAGAATTCTCCAATCACTGCCACCAAGCTACAAGAGCTTCGTGATGAACTATAATATGCAAGGGATGACCAAAACAATTCCCGAGCTCTTCACAATGCTAAAAGCCAGGAGGTAGAAATCAAGAAAGAGCATCAAGTGTTGATGGTCAATAAGACCACTAGTTTCAAGAAAAAAGGCAAAGGAAAGAAGAAGGGAAACTTCAAAAAGAACAGCAAGAAAGTTGCTGCTCAAGAGAAGAAACCCAAGTCTGAACCTAAGCCTGAAACTGAGTGTTTTTACTGCAAGCAGTGTGACGCCCCAAGACCGGAGCTTCAGTTGCCTTCCAGGGTTTCCGAGTTTTGTCGTGTGATTTGTTTTGTTTGTGCTTTCATCATGTCACCTCTTGCATTGCATCATCTCATCATGCCATCATATCATTAATTTTTAAAAACTCAACTAAATAAATTGTATGGATTTTTCGATCCATTTACATCGAGGGATATTCACAATGGTGTCTTCTCTTTATAACATATTCTCCCAATATTATGGAGCTATATAAAATATTCCTTTGTGTTGGATTCACCATAACCCACTTGCATAATTAAATCCCATGCCTTTTTCTGCTCGAGTTGACCTCAAAACCTTGCCCTTATTATTCTATCATTTTCCGGAGTTCCACCAAAAATCCTCGGGCCATTTTTGTTAAATTCTTCATATTTTTGTGAGCCCGGGAAAATTGTCCTCGTTCCCAAATTCTTTCCCTAACCCTCTCTCTCTTTTTGTCTCTCTTTAGTGGTTTTCTGCTAAATATAAGAGAGGGAGAGAGAGTGCCTAGCCGGCCTCTTAGGCCCAGCCGGCCCCTGGCCTTTCTCCTCCACCAGGCCGGCCTAGCCTCCAGACCGGCCCAAGGCCCAGCCGGTGCCCCCCTCTAACCCTAGCCGCAAGGGAGAGCTCAGCCGATCCCCATCTCCCTCGTCCTCCTCTCGTTCCCTCCCTCCAGCGCCTGCCGCCTCCTGCCCGATCCCCTTCTCCCTCGTCAGCCCCCCCCATGCCCGATTCCCTCGGTCCCTCTCTCTCCGCCCGCCAGCCACTCGTCCCGATCGGGATCGATCCCTCGCCTCCGCTCCTTCCTCCTCCTTGCAGCGCCCGACGCCATCGAGCCACACCCATCGCGACCGACCCCCCCTCGCAGCCTCCCGCGCGCCTCCCTCTGCAGCACCAGGCCGCGACCACGCCTCCTCCTCGTCGCCCTTCGGTCGCTGCGACCAGGCCAGACCCCCCCCCCGGTGGCCTCCTCGCCGCCGTCGTGCCCTCCTCCAGGAGCTCCGCGCCCTTCCTCCTCGAGCGCCTCCTCCACTCCGCCTCCCATGCCCCCTCGCCCTTCCACCTCCTCGCCGGCGCCCCTGGTGCGCCGCGCCACCTTGCTCCTCCCTCCACCGCGCCATCCGTCCTGAGCCGCGCCCGCGCCCGGTCTTCTCCAAGCCGCCGCCGTCCCTTCTCCGACCCCTGCCATGGCCGCGCCTCCCTGCACCACCTTGGGAGGCCCTGCCCGACGCCATGGCCGCCGCCCCATGGAGTCCCACCGGCCTGGACCCGGCCGGGAACCAGAGGAGTCCCTTGCCTCCACAACCACCGAACCAGGAACGCCTTCCATGGCCTCCGGCCTCCCGGTCCTCTGCTTCGCCTCCTCGCGCCCCAAGCCACCACCTCGCATCGCGGTCTTCATCCGCCAAGGACGCCAAGACCCTTCCGTGGATGCGTCAAGTACCCCTGCCGCGACTACCAGTGTTTTTTTTTAAGACCGCCAAGTACCACTTTATCAGACGCTTGAACGACTACCACACCGGAACGCCAAGTACACGGATACGCCAAGTTCGACTACATGTAACAGCAAGTACCACTACGCTAATTCGCCAAGTTCGACTACAAAGCAAAGACCATGCACCACTACTGTTCCTGTGGATTTTGGCAAGTACCCCCTACGCACGGATAGGCCAAGGTCGACTACGCCCGATAATGCGACAAGTACCTCTACGATGACCCTAGATGTCTACGAGCTGTGTATCACTACAGACGGTGTGATTTTTGTCAAGTCCGACTACGACGGGCACGACTGCATTCGTTGTGGATTTCTTCAAGTACCGCTACCGTCGACCCGAACATCTACGAAAACGTGTGTACCACTACTGTCGACCCTCGAAGACCCCGTGGACCCCGAACATCCACGGGACATGAACGACTACTTCCCCCTACGCCGTGTACGACTACTTCCCTCGACGATCATCGCGAGAACGTCTACTTCCCTCTACGAAACGCGAACCGGCCCGTTTTGAACGCTCTGAAGGTATAACCCGAGACGACCGCGATGAGATGCCCTTGCATGTATGAGTTGCACGATATGTTTGCACCGTGTCCGAATTGTCCTTGCGATGCCCCTCTTTTGCCATGCCACCGTTCCGTGGGAACCCGGTAACCGGGAACACCCCACCATCTTGCTCAACTCGCATCCGCACGCCTCCTTTTGCACCGGTATCTCCGTGATCTACCGGAACCGATATGTTGCCGTGGCATCATTTTCGGATATGTTGCCGTGGCACCATTTTCGGATTCGTTGCCGTGGCACCCCTTTTCTTCCACCACGGTGACACAATGCTTCATAACATGCTCTTGTCAACATTTTCATAAAAATTGCATAAACTTGCACATGTCATCCGCATCATGATAACAACAATTAAAAAGTTTAAAATTGTTGTTTGCATTAATTTGCTTAACTGCCATGCTAAAATGATTTATTTCATAACTAAATAACCGTAACTCGGATTTAAATAAATTATATATGTAAATGGGGTAGAAAAATGCATAGATTAACATGGTAGCAGTACTTTGCATGTTTAACAACTCTAAAATATGCTTTAGGTCAGAACAGTACCAAATTCGAAATATGGACATGAGGATTTTCCGGAATTGTTGTTTCTTATTTCCGGCCTCATTTAAATTTGCCTAAATAGTTAGTTTACTTATGCTTCACCCCTCTTGCCACGTTTAATAACATTTAATATTGTTGTGTCCCTAACCGAGAGAGAACTAAATAAGTGTTGTGGTGTTCCGTCAATATGCAACTCGTTGCATATTGAGCTCCACTTAACTTGTAGTGTTGTTTGTGCATATTGCCATGCCATGCCTCATTAAACCGGACATGCATCATACTTGTTTGTGCATCATGACATGTTTATGTGATGGTTGTTTACTATGTTGTTTGCTTCTTTCCGGTTTGCTTCCCTCGTTAGCTTCGGTTTCGTTCCGGAGTTGTGAGGATTCGTTCGACTACGTCCGTTTGTCTTCTTCATGGATTCGTTCTTCTTCCTTGCGGGATTTCAGGCAAGATGACCATACCCTCGAAATCACTACTATCTTTGCTTGCTAGTTGCTCGCTCTTTTGCTATGCCTATGCTACGATGCCTATCACTTGCTTATCATGCCTCCCATATTGCCATGTCAAGCCCCTAACCATCCTTTCCTAGCAAACCGTTGTTTGGCTATGTTACCGCTTTGCTCAGCCCCTCTTATAGCGTTGTTAGTTGCAGGTGAAGATGAAGTTTGTTCCTTGTTGGAACAGGGAGATGTTGTTCCTTGTTGGAACATGTTTACTTGTTGGGATATCACAATATATCTTATTTAATTAACGCATCTATACACTTGGTAAAGGGTGGAAGGCTCGGCCTTATGCACGGTGTTTTGTTCCACTCTTGCCGCCCTAGTTTCCGTCATACGGTGTTATGTTCCCGGATTTTGCGTCCCTAACGGTCGGGTGATTTATGGGACCCCCTTGACAGTTCGCTTTGAATAAGACTTTTCCAGCAAGGCCCAACATTGGTTTTACCATTTGCCTCACCTTTTCCCTTTTTCCCTTGGGTTTCCGGAGCCCGAGGGTCATCTTTATTTTAGCCCCCCCGGGCCAGTGCTCCTTCGAGTGTTGGTCCGAACCGAGCAACCTCTTGGGGCCACCACGGGGCAACTCGAGGGTTGGTTTTACTCGTAGCTTGACTTATCCGGTGTGCCCTGAGACCGAGGTACGTGCGACTCCTATCAGGATTTGTCGGCACATCCGGGCGGCTTTGCTGGTCTTGTTTTATTGCTGTGAAATGTCTTGTAGCCGGGATTCCGAGACTGATCGGGTCTTCCCGGGGAGAAGGAATATCCTTCGTTGATCGCGAGAGCTTATCATGGGCTAAGTTGGGACACCCCTGCAGGGTTTGAACTTTCGAAAGCCGTGCCCGCGGTTATGTGGCAGATGGGAATTTGTTAATGTCCGGTTGTAGAAAACCCGAAGTTGATCTTAATTAAAATACATCAACCGCGTGTGTAACCGTGACGGTCTCTTCTCGGCGGGGTCCGGGAAGTGAACACGGTGTTGGAGTTATGCTTGACGTAAGTAGTTCAGGATCACTTCTTGATCATAGTTGTTCGACCGTGCTTTGCTTCTCTTCTCGCTCTCTTTTGAGTATGTTAGCCACCATATATGCTAGTAAACTTGCTGCAGCTCCACCTCACTACTCTGTCCTACCTTTAAGCTTAAATAGTCTTGATCTCGCGGGTGTGAGATTGCTGAGTCCCCGTGACTCACAGATACTTCCAAAACCAGTTTGCAGGTGCCGATGAAACCGTGCAGGTGATGCATCCGAGCTCAAGGAGGAGCTCGATGAAGACTTTGTGCATTGTGTTGTTTCGTTTCAGCTGATCAGTAGTGGAGCCCAGTTGGGACGATCGGGGATCTGTGTAGCATTTGGGGTAGTCTTCTTTTATTTTGGTTCCGTAGTCGGACCTTGATTGTATCTGTATGATGTAATGTTTTACTCATGTATTGTGTGAAGTGGCGATTGTAAGCCAACTATGTATCTCTTTCCCTTATGTATTACATGGGTTGTGTGAAGATTACCTCACTTGCGACATTGCTTTCAATGCGGTTATGCCTCTAAGTCGTGCTTCGACACGTGGGAGATATAGCCGCATCGAGGGCGTTATAAGTTGGTAATCAGAGCCTTCCCCGACTTAGGAGCCCCTACTTGATTGTTTGCTGACGTTGTTGAGTCTAGAATGGAAAATGTTTTGAGTCTTAGGATTATATATATCGGAGAGTAGGATTCTTTTTACTCCTCAGTCCCTTCGTCGCTCTGGTGAGGTATCCTGACGTAGAGTTTTGACTTTCCTCTCCCCAAATTTCACTAAATTTTTTTTAGGATCACGCGGGTATCTTGGAACCGTTCCGATGGTTTTGTGACGAGAACATTGTTCTTGGTGCCTCCTGACATTTAGGGGTTGTGGCAGTGTCCCGGGGAGTTGAGCTCCGAGGTGTTGTCGTCACAATTTTATCGTTCTTGATTCTGGAATACCTGAGTTTTGCCGACATCGAAATCTCTTTTGTGCGCTTGTTGGTGAGATAACCACGATAGCCCAAAGATCTTGTGGCGAGTCGGAGTATTGCCATGACTTGTATAACGGATGTTTTTCAAGGTCGAGGTACCACGATTTCGAAGGATTTCTTGGTTATGTGTTGACGGATGGATACAATTTGGATCTAGGTATTGTTAGTTTGGGTGATATATTTTTTGTGTCCCCTGTATCCCCAACACCAGATTGCATAACCAGAAAGTTTCGGGAGTTTATAGGTGGGAATTCTAGTAGCTTACATGATATCTTTCCGACAGATGTATGATTGGAGATTGGGGTTCAAAGTTTAGTGGTCCGCCCATTCACGGTCGATTTACAGTGGTCGCGAGGCGTCTTAAAGAATCCTTGGCTATGCTGATTCGGGGACGTCTTGTTTGTCATTCGTGACGTCCGCTATACGTCGTGCCCGTGTGGGCCCCACCACGAACACTTTGGACGAAATCTCTATCGTGTGTTTGTTCCGGCTTATTCTGCAAGCCAAATCCTTTGTTTTTTTTGTTCCGTTTGTGGTATTCAAGTTGCTTCAATGTCAAGTGTTGATTCCATACCTTCCTAAATGGTGTTCTCATATTGCTATGTGAATACTAATCCTTCTTGATCACTGAGCTTGTCATGTTAATTCTTTTCTCAACCGGCGTGCTTCTCTTCAAGTGAATCCGATCATTCCAACATTCGCAAGATCAATTCTAAGCTTTTTCTCAACGGTGTTCGTTTCATCCGACCCAAGTTGTTTTGATTTCCCGCCCTCCCACCCTTTTTCTTCAAGGACTCAGATTTCTTAATCAACTATCCATTTTATTGAGTGAAGTTTCTTCATTCTTTTCCTTTAATGTTTTATCCGGTGATTTCTCATGAAGACGCTAAGGAAGCTTTAACCTTATCTTTGTTCCATTCTAATTTTCTTCTCCGGTGGATTTAAGTCAAGTTTTCGGTGTTGATCATATTCCCTTCCTCGTTTCAAATGTTTTCTCATGCCGGTGCACCTCGTAATTTTTCACTTCTTATTATTCATTTGTTTCCGGAGTGTTGAAGATATCTCAGAAGATTCTAGTTTCCATTCTCAGTTCACTCAAGTTCTTTTGAGGATGCTATCTCATTCAAGCCATTTAATTCTACCGGTGCAATATCTATTTCAAACAATTGTTCAACGGTGGTTCTTTTGAGTGGGCCCTAACCCACAGGTCTTTTCCCAGCATCTTACCTAACTCTTCTAATTTTCAGGACCTATTCCCAAATTCATTGCAAAGTTTGACGTAAGAATGAGTTATCATCAGTCAAATGTCTTTCTCCAAGATCTTTCAAATTATTTTCATTGTTGGGTCAACCTTTCTAATTTTCATTCTGGAGTGCCTCAACAATTCATGGTGGTGTTTCTCGTAGTCAGTTGAAGATTGAAGAAGGATTTCTCCTAAATCTTGCTCCATTCTCTTCAAGATTCATGGTTCTAGTTTGATGCCATCCTCTCATAATTATTTTCGGTTGTGAGAATTCTTTTAACCCACCCGGAGCATTTCAGGAGTCTTTCAGTTTGATCCTTCGGAGCCCATCGTCTCAGAATTATTCATTCCAGATTTCAGCTCTTGTTCTCCAAATCATACCGGTGCATCATTCAAATATCCTCTAATCAGTTCATGATCTCTTCGTTCTAATGTATCTAAATTTTGTCAAGCATCTTTATTCGTTTTCCAATTCTTCCCGGTGAATTGTGCCTTTGCTACGTTCATTCTCAATTCTTACGGTGGTTCGTTCAAGATTTCACTTCCTTCTTTATCATATCAATTCATTTGTTGTTTTCCAAATCCCACCGGTGGTTCCATCAATACCTTCCCAAGTTTGCGCCATATCTATCTTAATCCTTTCTACGAGAATAAGTAGTATGCCTAATCCATTGCTTGTCATCAATTTAATTGGTGAAGGATCAACATAATGTAATTCTTATTCTTGTTCCATCGAGTAAATCCAATTCCTTATTCCGGAGGTTCGTCAAAATTCGTGATTTCATTTGTTCATCCTTTTCTTACCGGAGTTCTTCATGGAGGCTCTACATGGTGGTTCGTCAAGGATTCATTTCTTTCTCGAATTGTTCTTCAAGATTTCTCGCGGAGTTAAGATCCGTCAGGCCATACTCAAAATTGAACATGGTGCTCAACACATGTTTTGTTTTGAGGAGTTCAAGCATTCTTCTTCTTGCATTTCGAAGTGCAATTCTTTCTACCTTATCTCTTGAGATGGTGTTATGTCATTCTCGACAATTTGAGTTTGTGTTTCATGATTCACATGTTGTCAAGAATGAGGTATTTTAAATCCATCAATCCTTTTGTTGGAGTTATCTTGGGTCATATTTCACCTAAAGCCTTCCTTAAGGAATGTTGCTCTTTCCGATGATTACCTATGGCCCAAGTTCTTCATTTGTCCTCCTGGTGAAAGAAGATTTCATCTTCTTGTTGATCTTAATTCAATCAATTGTTTCCGTCGGTGGCAGAAGCTCACGTCATAATGTTGAGATGTTTTTCATAAGCCCACTACAAGCTTATCTTTATCGTTGTTGTTTTTCAAACAACTCCGTTCAATCCTACTTCGTAAGGATGCTCTTTCAAACTCATTTATGGTCAGAGATGTTGGTTTCATTCTTCGTTCTATTCATTCCAACTTTCTGTCTATCATGCATTGTTTCCGGAGGCATTGTGATGTTGCTCTCTTCGTTGCTTATCGATTTAACCGGAGGTTGTGTCATCTCTTCAAGTTCTTTTCATCTTATCAAGTTTTCCTTCTTCTTTCAGTCGGAGTGCTGCCCAAATTTTATCAATCTTATTCCTAGTCTATCTAGTTTTAACCGGAGTGGTTTCGATATCTATCTTATCACTAAACCGCTTGGTTTTCGCCGTATCCCTTGTTCCTCTTTTCTTACAGAGTGTTTTCAACTTTCTTCATCTTCATTGTTTTCTTTCTTTCATTTTGTTCAACCTCTCAAGGTTCTTTGGTTTCACTCGTTTGTCAATGAAGCAACTTTGTTTTACCTCTTCCTCTTCGCTTTTCTCGGTGCCATCCTAGATCTCGGGACGAGATCCTCTCGTAGTGGTGGAGTGTTGTGACGCCCCAAGACCGGAGCTTCAGTTGCCTTCCAGGGTTTCCGAGTTTTGTCGTGTGATTTGTTTTGTTTGTGCTTTCATCATGTCATCTCTTGCATTGCATCATCTCATCATGCCATCATATCATTAATTTTTAAAAACTCAACTAAATAAATTGTATGGATTTTTCGATCCATTTAAATCGAGGGATATTCACAATGGTGTCTTCTCTTTATAACATATTCTCCCAATATTATGGAGCTATATAAAATATTCCTTTGTGTTGGATTCACCATAACCCACTTGCATAATTAAATCCCATGCCTTTTCTGCTCCGAGTTGACCTCAAAACCTTGCCCTTATTATTCTATCATTTTCCGGAGTTCCACCAAAAATCCTCGGGCCATTTTTGTTAAATTCTTCATATTTTTGTGAGCCCGGGAAAATTGTCCTCGTTCCCAAATTCTTTCCCTAACCCTCTCTCTCTTTTTGTCTCTCTTTAGTGGTTTTACGCTAAATATAAGAGAGGGAGAGAGTGCCTAGCCGGCCTCTTAGGCCCAGCCGGCCCCTGGCCTTTCTCCTCCACCAGGCCGGCCTAGCCTCCAGACCGGCCCAAGGCCCAGCCGGTGCCCCCCTCTAACCCTAGCCGCAAGGGAGAGCTCAGCCCGATCCCCATCTCCCCTCGTCCTCCTCTCGTTCCCTCCCTCCAGCGCCGCACGCCTCCCTGCCCGATCCCCTTCTCCCTCGTCGCCCCCCACTGTGCCCGATTCCCTCGGTCCCTCTCTCTCCGCCGCCAGCCACTCGTCCCGATCGGGATCGATCCCCTCGCCTCCGCTCCTTCCTCCTTGCAGCGCCCGACGCCATCGAGCCACACCCATCGCGACCGACCCCCCCTCGCAGCCTCCCGCGCGCCTCCCTCTGCAGCACCAGGCCGCGACCACGCCTCCGCCTCGTCGCGCGTCGGTCGCTGCGACCAGGCCAGACCCCCCCCCCGGGGGCCTCCGCGCCGCCGTCGTGCCCTCCGCCCGGAGCTCCGCGCCCATCCTCCTCGGCGCCTCCTCCACTCCGCCTCCCATGCCCCTCGCCCTTCCACCTCCTCGCTTGGCGCCCACAGTGCGCCGCGCCCTGCTCTCCTCCCTCCACCGCGCCATCCGTCCTGAGCAGCGCCCGCGCCAGTCTTCTCCAAGCCGCCGCCGTCCTTCTCCGACCCACCTGCCATGGCGCGCCTCCCTGCACCACCTTGGGAGGCCCTGCCCGACGCCATGGCCGCCGCCCCATGGAGTCCCACCGGCCTGGACCCGGCCGGGAACCAGAGGAGTCCCCTGCCTCCACAACCACCGAACCAGGAACGCCTTCCATGGCCTCCGGCCTCCCGGTCCTCTGCTTCGCCTCCTCGCGCCCCAAGCCACCACCTCGCATCATGTCTTCATCCGCCAAGGACGCCAAGACCCTTCCGTGGATGCGTCAAGTACCCCTGCCGCGACTACCAGTGTATTTTTTAAGACCGCCAAGTACCACTTTATCAGACGCTTGAACGACTACCACACCGGAACGCCAAGTACACGGATACGCCAAGTTCGACTACATGTAACAGCAAGTACCACTACGCTAATTCGCCAAGTTCGACTACAAAGCAAAGACCATGCACCACTACTGTTCCTGTGGATTTTGGCAAGTACCCCCTACGCACGGATAGGCCAAGGTCGACTACGCCCGATGATGCGACAAGTACCTCTACGATGACCCTAGATGTCTACGAGCTGTGTATCACTACAGACGGTGTGATTTTTGTCAAGTCCGACTACGACGGGCACGACTGCATTCGTTGTGGATTTCTTCAAGTACCGCTACCGTCGACCCGAACATCTACGAAAACGTGTGTACCACTACTGTCGACCCTCGAAGACCCCGTGGACCCCGAACATCCACGGGACATGAACGACTACTTCCCCCTACGCCGTGTACGACTACTTCCCTCGACGATCATCGCGAGAACGTCTACTTCCCTCTACGAAACGCGAACCGGCCCGTTTTGAACGCTCTGAAGGTATAACCCGAGACGACCGCGATGAGATGCCCTTGCATGTATGAGTTGCACGATATGTTTGCACCGTGTCCGAATTGTCCTTGCGATGCCCCTCTTTTGCCATGCCACCGTTCCGTGGGAACCCGGTAACCGGGAACACCCCACCATCTTGCTCAACTCGCATCCGCACGCCTCCTTTTGCACCGGTATCTCCGTGATCTACCGGAACCGATATGTTGCCGTGGCATCATTTTCGGATATGTTGCCGTGGCACCATTTTCGGATTCGTTGCCGTGGCACCCCTTTTCTTCCACCACGGTGACACAATGCTTCATAACATGCTCTTGTCAACATTTTCATAAAATTGCATAAACTTGCACATGTCATCCGCATCATGATAACAACAATTAAAAGTTTAAAATTGTTGTTTGCATTAATTTGCTTAACTGCCATGCTAAAATGATTTATTTCATAACTAAATAACCGTAACTTCAGATTTAAATAAATTATATATGTAAATGGGGTAGAAAAATGCATAGATTAACATGGTAGCAGTACTTTGCATGTTTAACAACTCTAAAATATGCTTTAGGTCAGAACAGTACCAAATTCGAAATATGGACATGAGGATTTTCCGAATTGTTGTTTCTTATTTCCGGCCTCATTTAAATTTGCCTAAATAGTTAGTTTACTTATGCTTCACCCCTCTTGCCATGTTTAATAACATTTAATATTGTTGTGTCCCTAACCGAGAGAGAACTAAATAAGTGTTGTGGTGTTCCGTCAATATGCAACTCGTTGCATATTGAGCTCCACTTAACTTGTAGTGTTGTTTGTGCATATTGCCATGCCATGCCTCATTAAACCGGACATGCATCATACTTGTTTGTGCATCATGACATGTTTATGTGATGGTTGTTTACTATGTTGTTTGCTTCTTTCCGGTTTGCTTCTCTCGTTAGCTTCGGTTTCGTTCGGAGTTGTGAGGATTCGTTTCGACTACGTCCGTTTGTCTTCTTCATGGATTCGTTCTTCTTCCTTGCGGGATTTCAGGCAAGATGACCATACCCTCGAAATCACTACTATCTTTGCTTGCTAGTTGCTCGCTCTTTTGCTATGCCTATGCTACGATGCCTATCACTTGCTTATCATGCCTCCCATATTGCCATGTCAAGCCCCTAACCATCCTTTCCTAGCAAACCGTTGTTTGGCTATGTTACCGCTTTGCTCAGCCCTCTTATAGCGTTGTTAGTTGCAGGTGAAGATGAAGTTTGTTCCTTGTTGGAACAGGGAGATGTTGTTCCTTGTTGGAACATGTTTACTTGTTGGGATATCACAATATATCTTATTTAATTAACGCATCTATACACTTGGTAAAGGGTGGAAGGCTCGGCCTTATGCCTGGTGTTTTGTTCCACTCTTGCCGCCCTAGTTTCCGTCATACCGGTGTTATGTTCCCGGATTTTTGCGTCCCTAACGCGGTCGGGTGATTTATGGGACCCCCTTGACAGTTCGCTTTGAATAAGACTTTTCCAAAGAAGGCCCAACATTGGTTTTACCATTTGCCTCACCTTTTCCCTTTTTCCCTTGGGTTTCCGGAGCCCGAGGGTCATCTTTATTTTAGCCCCCCCGGGCCAGTGCTCCTTCGAGTGTTGGTCCGAACCGAGCAGCCTGCGGGGCCACCACGGGGCAACTCGAGGGTTGGTTTTACTCGTAGCTTGACTTATCCGGTGTGCCCAGAGACCGAGGTGCGTGCGACTCCTATCAGGATTTGTCGGCACATCCGGCGGCTTTGCTGGTCTTGTTTTATTGCTGTGAAATGTCTTGTAGCAGGATTCCGAGACTGATCGGGTCTTCCGGGAGAAGGAATATCCTTCGTTGATCGCGAGAGCTTATCATGGGCTAAGTTGGGACACCCCTGCAGGGTTTGAACTTTCGAAAGCCGTGCCCGCGGTTATGTGGCAGATGGGAATTTGTTAATGTCCGGTTGTAGAAAACCCGAAGTTGATCCTAATTAAAATACATCAACCGCGTGTGTAACCGTGATGGTCTCTTCTCGGCGGGGTCCGGGAAGTGAACACGGTGTTGGAGTTATGCTTGACGTAAGTAGTTCAGGATCACTTCTTGATCATAGTTGTTCGACCGTGCTTTGCTTCTCTTCTCGCTCTCTTTTGCGTATGTTAGCCACCATATATGCTAGTCGCTTGCTGCAGCTCCACCTCACTACTCTGTCCTACCTTTAAGCTTAAATAGTCTTGATCTCGCGGGTGTGAGATTGCTGAGTCCCCGTGACTCACAGATACTTCCAAAACCAGTTTGCGGTGCCGATGAAACCGTGCAGGTGATGCATCCGAGCTCAAGGAGGAGCTCGATGAAGACTTTGTGCATTGTGTTGTTTCGTTTCAGTTGATCAGTAGTGGAGGCCAGTTGGGACGATCGGGGATCTGTGTAGCATTTGGGGTAGTCTTCTTTTATTTTGGTTCCGTAGTCGGACCTTGATTGTATCTGTATGATGTAATGTTTTACTCATGTATTGTGTGAAGTGGCGATTGTAAGCCAACTATGTATCTCTTTCCCTTATGTATTACATGGGTTGTGTGAAGATTACCTCACTTGCGACATTGCTTTCAATGCGGTTATGCCTCTAAGTCGTGCTTCGACACGTGGGAGATATAGCCGCATCGAGGGCGTTATAAGCAGACTGGACACTGGAAGCGGAACTGCCCCAAGTATTTGGCGGATAAGAAGGATGGCAAGGTGAACAAAGGTATATGTGATATACATGTTATTGATGTGTACCTTACTAGAGCTCGTAGTAGCACTGGGTATTTGATACTGGTTCATTGCTAATATTTGCAACTCGAAACAGGGACTACGGAATAGACGCCAAGACCGGCAAAGGGCGAGGTGACGATGCGGCGTGGGACACGGGTCCAACGTCAATGTGATCGCGGTCGGCACGCTACCTCTACATCTACCTTCGGGATTAGTTTTAGACCTAAATAATTGTTATTTGGTGCCAGCGTTGAGCATGAACATTATATCTGGATCTTGTTTAATGCGAGACGGTTATTCATTTAAATCAGAGAATAATGGTTGTTCTATTTATATGAGTAATATCTTTTATGGTCACGCACCCTTGAAGAATGGTCTATTTTTATTAAATCTCGATAGTAGTAATACACATATTCATAGTGTTGAAACCAAAAGATGCAGAGTTGATAATGATAATGCAACTTATTTGTGGCACTGCCGTTTAGGTCATATCGGTGTAAAACGCATGAAGAAACTCCATACTGATGGGCTTCTGGAATCACTTGATTATGAATCACTTGGTACTTGCGAACCGTGCCTCATGGGCAAGATGACCAAAACGCCGTTCTCCGGAACTATGGAGCGAGCAACTGATTTGTTGAAAATCATACATACTGATGTTTGTGGTCCAATGAATGTTGAGGCACGCGGCGGGTATCGTTATTTTCTCACCTTCACAGATGATTTGAGCAGATATGGGTATATCTACTTAATGAAACACAAATCTGAAACATTTGAAAAGTTCAAAGAGTTTCAGAGTGAAGTAGAAAATCATCGTAACAAGAAAATAAAGTTTCTACGATCAGATCGTGGAGGAGAATATTTAAGTTACGAGTTTGGTTTATATTTGAAACAATGTGGAATAGTTTCGCAACTCACGCCACCCGGAACACCACAGAGAAATGGTGTGTCCGAACGTCGTAATCGTACTTTACTTGATATGGTGCGATCTATGATGTCTCTTACCGATTTACCGCTATCGTTTTGGGGATATGCTTTAGAGACGGCCGCATTCACGTTAAATAGGGCACCATCTAAATCCGTTGAAACGACACCGTATGAACTGTGGTTTGGCAAGAAACCAAAGTTGTCGTTTCTTAAAGTTTGGCGTTGCGATGCTTATGTGAAGAAACTTCAACCAGATAAGCTCGAACCCAAATCAGAGAAATGTGTCTTCATAGGATACCCAAAGGAGACTGTTGGGTACACTTTCTATCACAGATCTGAAGGCAAGGTTTTCGTTGCTAAATTCGGATCCTTTCTAGAGAAGGAGTTTCTCTCGAAAGAAGTGAGTGGGAGGAAAGTAGAACTTGATGAGATAACTGTATCTGCTCCCTTATTGGAAAGTAGTTCATCACAAGAAACAGTTCCTGTGACAACTACGCCAATTAGTGAGGAAACTAATGATGATGATCATGAAGCTTCAGATCAAGTTACTACTGAACTTCGTAGGTCAACCAGAGTAAAATACGCACCAGAGTGGTACGGTAATCCTATTCGGAAGTCATGTTACTTGACCATGGCGAACCTACAAACTATGAAGAAGCGATGGTGAGCCCAGATTCATGAAATGGCTGGAAGCCATGAAATCTGAGATGGGATCCATGTATGAGAACAAAGTATGGACTTTGGTTGACTTGCCCGATGATCGGCAAGCCACCGAGAATAAATGGATCTTTAAAAAGAAGACTGGCGCCGATGGTAATGTAATCTGTCTACAAAGCTCGACTTGTTGCAAAAGGTTTTCGACAAGTTCAAGGGGTTGACTACGATGAGACTTTCTCACCCGTGGCGATGCTTAAGTCTGTCCGAATCATGTTAGCAATTGCCGCATTTTATGATTATGAAATTTGGCAAATGGATGTAAAACTGCATTCTTGAATGGATTTCTAGAAGAAGAGTTGTATATGATGCAACCAGAAGGTTTTGTTGATCCAAAGGGTGCTAACAAAGTGTGCAAGCTCCAGCGATCAATTTATGGTGCAGTGCAAGCCTCTCGGAGTTGGAATAAACGCTTTGATAGTGTGATCAAAGCATATGGTTTTATACAGACTTTTGGAGAAGCCTGTATTTACAAGAAAGTGAGTGGGAGCTCTGTAGCATTTCTGATATTATATGTGGACGACATATTATTGATTGGAAATGATATAGAATTTCTGGATAGCATAAAAGGATACTTGAATAAAAGTTTTTCAATGAAAGACCTCGGTGAAGCTGCTTACATATTGGGCATCAAGATCTATAGAGATAGATCAAGACGCTTAATTGGACTTTCACAAAGCACATACCTTGATAAAGTTTTGAAGAAGTTCAAAATGGATCAGGCAAAGAAAGGTTTTTACCTGTATTACAAGGTGTAAGATTGAGTCGACTCAATGCCCGACCACAGCAGAAGATAGAGAGAAAATGAAAGATGTTGCCTATGCTTCAGCCATAGGCTCTATCATGTATGCAATGCTGTGTACCAGACCGACGTATGCTTAGCTGTAAGCTTGGCAGGAAGGTACCAAAGTAATCCAGGAGTGGATCACAGCGGTCAAGAACATCCTGAAATACCTGAAAAGGACTAAGGATATGTTTCTCGTATATGGAGGTGACAAAGAGCTAGTCGTAAATGGTTACGTCGATGCAAGCTTTGACACTGATCCGGACGATTCTAAATCGCAAACCGGATACGTGTTTTTATTAAACGGTGGAGCTGTCAGTTGGTGCAGTTCTAAACAAAGCATCGTGGCGGGATCTACATGTGAAGCGGAGTACATAGCTGCTTCGGAAGCAGCAAATGAAGGAGTCTGGATGAAAGAGTTCATTTCCGATCTAGGTGTCATACCTAGTGCATCGGGACCGATGAAGATCTTCTGTGACAATACTGGTGCAATTGCCTTAGCAAAGGAATCCAGATTTCACAAGAGGACCAAGCATATCAAGAGACGCTTCAATTCCATTCGGGACCAAGTCCAAGTGGGAGACATAGAGATTTGCAAAATACATACGGATCTGAATGTTGCAGACCCGTTGACTAAGCCTCTTCCACGAGCAAAACATGATCAGCACCAAGAATCCATGGGTGTTAGAATCATTACTGTGTAATCTAGATTATTGACTCTAGTGCAAGTGGGAGACTGAAGGAAATATGCCCTAGAGGCAATAATAAAGTTATTATTTATTTCCTTATATCATGATAAATGTTTATTATTCATCTTTGGAACTGTATTAACCGGAAACATAATACATCTGTGAATACATAGACAAACAGATAGTCACTAGTATGCCTCTACTAGACTAGCTCATTAATCAAAGATGGTTGTGTTTCCTAACCATAGACATGTGTTGTCATTTGATTAATGGGATCACATCATTAGGAGAATGATGTGATTGACATGACCCATTCCATTAGCTTAGCACTTGATCGTTTAGTATATTGCTAATGCTTTCTTCATGACCTATACATGTTCCTGTAACTATGAGATTATGCAACTCCCGTTTACCGGAGGAATACTTTGGGTACTACCAAACGTCACAACGTACCTGGGTGATTATAAAGGAGTACTACAGGTGTCTCCAAAGGTACTTGTTGGGTTGGCGTATTTCGAGATTAGGTTTTGTCACTCCGATTGTCGGAGAGGTATCTCGGGGCCTTCTCGGTAATACACATCACATAAGCCTTGCAAGCATAACAACTAATGAGTTCGTGGTGAGATGATGTATTACGGAACGAGTAAAGAGACTTGCCGGTACCGAGATTGAACTAGGTAGTGGATACCGACGATCGAATCTCGGGTAAGTAACATACCGATGACAAAAGGAACAAACGATATCGTTATGCGGTTTGACCGATAAAGATCTTCGTAGAATATGTAGGAACCAATATGGGCATCCAGGTTCCGCTATTTGTTATTGACCGAGAATGGTTCTAGGTCATGTCTACATAGTTCTCGAACCCGTAGGGTCCGCACGCTTAAACGTTTCGATGACAGTTCATTATGAGTTTATAAGTTTTGATGTACCAAGGTTGTTCGGAGTCCCGGATGTGATCACGGACATGACGAGGAGTCTCGAAATGGTCGAGACATAAAGATTGATATATTGGAAGCCTATGTTTGGACTTCGGAAAGGTTCCGAATGAAAACAGGAAGTTACCGGAACACCGGGGGGTTACCGGAACCCCCCGGGGGGTATATGGGCCTTGATGGGCCATAGGGAGAAGAGGAAGGCGGCCAGGGCAGGCCGCGCCCCTCCCCTCTAGTCCGAATAGGACAAGGAGAGGGGGCGGCGCCCTTCCCTCTTCCCTCCTCCAATCCTAATCCAACTAGGAAGGGGAGTCCTACTCGGTGGGAGTAGGACTCCTCCAGGCGCGCCCCTTGGGCTGGCCGCAACCCCCCCCTTGATCCTTTATATACGGGGGCAGGGGGGCACCCCATGACACACAAGTTGATCTACGGATCGTTCCTTAGCCGTGTGCGGTGCCCCCTCCACCATATTCCACTTCGGTCATATCGTCGCGGAGCTTAGGCGAAGCCCTGCGCCGGTGAAGTCATATCGTCGCGGAGCTTAGGCGAAGCCCTGCATCGGTGGAGCATCATCATCGTCACCACACTGTCGTGCTGACGGAACTCATCCCCGACACTTTGCTGGATCGGAGTCCGGGGATCGTCATCGAGCTGAACGTGTGCAGAACTCGGAGGTGCCGTACGTTCGGTGCTTGGATCGGTCGGATCGTGAAGACGTGCTGACTACATCAACAGCGTTGTTATAACGCTTCCGCTTTCGGTCTCACGAGTGCGTGGGCGGACACTCTCCCCTCTCGTTGCTATGCCATCACCATGGTCTTGCGTGTGCGTAGGAAAATTTTGAAATTACTACGTTCCCCAACAATGGAGTGCACAGTCAATAATTTCTGTTAAGTTGCATCAGGGAGAAACCAGAAGTTCCATAATCTGAGTATATGTCTTGTTAACTACTCCCTCCTGTATTAAGGAACGATTTTAAATTTCAGATCATGCTATGATAGCTGATGCCTGACAGTTTTGGTATAGTTAACTGCCAGCCATCATATCGTTAGTGATTTGCTACCCTGTTTTTCCCTCAACTAGTATATATAGTAATTGTCTTGATTCTACTCTAGCAGAACTGGTTGCAATTGTTTCAGAAAAAGTCATCTAGATGGACATGGGGGCATATGCCCCCCCCCCCCCACCCTACACACACACTTCTCTCTCTCTCTCTCTCTCTCTCTCTCTCTCTCCCACAGAAACAAAGCTCACAATAATCTCCGAGCGAGGGAATATTGTCATCTCTCAAAAGCAAACAGGGTCAAAGATGAGTTCAGGGCTGATCCTTGTGTTGGTTGTGCTGCTGGCAACCGCAGCTACACCACGTCAGCCACGGTGCTAGCGCTGAAGCGTACCCTCCCGCTCACCGGCGTGCGCCTAGAACAGCTCAAGATTTTCGACGAGAAGCACCTGTCGATGAAGATAAATGTCATGTAGTACTCCCTGGGTGGAACACCCATGTAAGTGCTTTCTTGAATTCTCCTGTTCTATTCAGATCCTAGCACCGTTTATCGAAGCCATATAAGAGAAACAAAAGAGGGGATAGATATTTGTCCAATCGGTCTAGTAATATTTGTCCCCTTTTCTATTCCTAGCAAGCTAGAAGAAATTTTAATATTTTATACATATGGAGTGCACAGTCAATAATTTCTGTTGAGTTGCATCAGGGAGAAACAGGAAGTTCCATAATCTGAGTATATGTCTTGTTAACTACTCCCTCCTGTATTAAGGAACAATTTTAGATTTTAGATCATTCTATGATAGCTGATGCCTGACACTTTCGGTATTGTTAACTGCCAGCCATCATATCGTTAGTGATTTGCTACCTTGTTATCCCCTCAACTAGTATATATAGTAATTGTCTTGATTCTACTCTAGCAGAACCGGTTGCAATTGTTCCAGAAAAAGTCATCTAGATGGACATGGGGGCATCTGCCCCCCACCCCCCCACACACACACCCACACACACTTCTCTCTCTCTCTCCCACAGAAACAAAGCTCAGAATAAGCTCCGAGCGAGGGAATAATTTCATCTCTCAAAAGCAAACATGGTCAAAGATGAGTTCAGGGCTGATCCTGGTGGTGGTTGTGCTGTTGACAACCGCAGCTACACCACGTCAGCCACGGTGTTAGCGCTGGAGCGTACCCTCCCGCTCACCGGCGTGTGCCTCGAACAGCTCAAGATTTTCGACGAGGAGCACCTGTCGATGAAGACAAATGTCATGGTACTCCCTGGGTGGAACACCCATGTAAGTGCTTTCTTGAATTCTCCTGTTCTATTCATATCCTAGCACCGTTTATCGAAGCCATATAAGAGAAACAACAGAGGGGATAGATATTTGTCCAATCAGTCTAGTAATATTTGTCCCCTTTTCTATTCCTAGCAAGCTAGAAGAAATTTTAATATTTTATACATATGGAGTGCACAGTCAACAATTTCCGTTGAGTTGCATCAGGGAGAAACAAGAAGTTCCATAATCTGAGTATATGTCTTGTTAACTACTCCCTCCTGTATTAAGGAACAATTTTAGATTTCAGATCATGCTATGATAGCTGATGCCTGACAGTTTCGGTATTGTTAACTGCCAGCCATCATATCGTTAGTGATTTGCTACCCTGTTTTCCCCTCAACTAGTATATATAGTAATTGTCTTGATTCTACTAACCTTAAAGTAACAACACAAGTTCCGGTTGTACAGTAGTTCGGTATGTTTTCATAAAGAATCTGCCCGTGCACAAATACAAGGCATGCAAAGTTTTTTTCCACTCAAGGCGAAAGATATATAAACTTTTTGTAAATTTAATTTCATGCTCGCAGTATGTACACATGATTGGACAAAATCAGGGATGAGAGAGCACAGATGGTTAGCATGGATATAGGCCTGAAACAATGGAACGTGGGGAGGCGAAGAAAGAAGACAAGAAAGGTAGAGGCAGGCCACGGGGAGAGAAAAGGTGCATGGACACAAGCCCATGGCAATTTATTGACGCCTAAGATCATCTCCAACAGGCGTGCTTCGTTTCGGTGCGGCATAATTCTGTTACAGTGTCAAAATAGTCTTTTTGCGTGCGGGAGCAATGAAGAGGTTTTCGAGATGCACAAAAACACGGCGTCCCGATCCGGCGGCCACACCTGCAGCAGCCTAGATTTTGCAGCACGGACAATCCGGTGCCCAAAATTTACAGCCCGAGATACCGCTTTTAGAGCGCGCACTAAAGTTTTTTGTGTGTGCTCTATTTTACGGTGTCTGCTGGAGCGTTGTTTTTGTCTCCGGGACACAAAAATGATGGTTTTTAGCGCATAAGGCATTTTTTGGGCACTCGTTGAAGATGCTCTAACCCAATCTCTCACACCATAGCTACCTGATAGGTCCCAGCACCCATCTCCCGGAGGTACTATAATAAGTTGAGGCGCACGCTCTATTTTCTCACACCAACAGCTACACGAGCTTCAGACAGTACTTCCCCCCTTCCCAAATCACCGTCTTTCGACCTCAAACCCAATGGCTCGCAAGGTCGCCAGAACTCTGGTCCTCTTCGTTCTGCTCATGGCGCTTGTGGCGCAGTACTCATCAAAAGCAGGTGAGCATACATCCTGATCTTTTTAAGAGTTAACTACGGTAGTGGAGAGAGAGAGAGAGAGAGAGAGAGAGAGAGAGAGAGAGAGAGAGAGAGAGAGAGAGAGAGAGAGAGAGAGAGGGGGAGGGCACTACGATCCTTGCAGAGAGCTCTTGCGACGCGGCGCGGCACCTCCTTCTGCCTCCATGACCTGTAGCTGTAGACACCACCTCCCTGGATCGTTCCAGAGCCTCCTACTCCTGACCATGGAGGAGGCGCGGGACGGCGTGCCCATGCAGTCGGTGGACATCATCATTACCACCGATACACTAGATCTCTCCTTGCCAAAGCATCGAGCCACCAGGACCGCATCGACAAGTACAATCCATTCAGATTAAAAAGAGCTTGAACCAGGCACTATGGATGATGAATTTTGGCACTCAAAGGAACTCAGCCACCGCAAGTCTGTAACGCAATCGGTGAGAAAATTTTCAATTACTTGCACACATGTACTCATCAAGATGTCGCCAATATCCTAGACACATTCCTTCATCCCATTGTTCTCATTTTCGTTCATCCTAGAGACATTCCAATGAGTTATGGCATTTACGGGCGCTAAGTGAATATTGCCAACTCTGACATCACCTCAATGCAGTCATCGGAATGTCTTTCCGAAAATGAACTTCCCGTGTTAGTTTGCTAGCCTCAGTATTAGAAGTTCAGATCTATATGCCTCCCACTAATCCAATACTGAAAATCCTGTCCGTGAACGAAATGAAGATCATTGACATCAGCTTCTTCAACAAGTTTATATTTTTCTTCCTCCTTTTGCATCGTTAATTGCCCATTGGCTTGCGCACTAACTTACGGGCATATGTGTGTCGGCTAGGCCATTGCCTGCAGTGGGGAGTTTGAATTGGGAGGCGAAGATAATGGGTGAAGGAAGAGGAAGAAGAGATGGCTGCGAGCTTAATTCTCATGCATTGCATTCTCCCGTTGCAAAGAACGGACACATTTGGTAGCACACACATATATAAGCTAAAATATACCTCTGAGACATGCATACATAAGGGATTCTCCAACACCGTCCCCCAAATCGGACACTGTATCCGTCTGCGGACCAGTGGGGACCAGTCCGCGGACATAGATGCAGGAGCCGGACATCCAAACGTGCCCACATACAATTCAAAGTAGATTTCAACAAACCGGCAAAATTTGTGCAAACTGGATGATTTTCATATAAACCGGAGCACATTCATTACATTCTAGACATTTTTCATTTAAAAAATTACGAGACCTAAACCTAGCCTATAGTGGTACCCATCATTCACGTCCTTGTTGTCCTCTCCTGCGATCGCTAGCTCCATCTTGCGTCTCCATGAGTAGCGGGACTGAGAGTCGTGAAGTAAAGGTGTGGTTGCCGGCGAGGAAGAGTAAAACATCAGAGACCGACCACCGCACTTGGGACTCAAGGCCCCGCTGCGTACCATGCATTACTCCTCCTTGTCGGGGTACGCGACCTATCCGTGGCTGGTGGACATAAGGTCCACGGAGGAAGTGGACATGGCGGCACGCTCATCACCCTACCGCTGCCGATTAAAGTTCGTTGCCGGCAGTTAGGATGCGCAAATGGTGGGGTTCTCGTCCACGATCGACTACGCCACCTACACATCGTACTTGGCCATGACTGCATCCTGCTGCACCGGGACAATGTGGCGAGCAGCGGCGTGAGTGCACGCAGCCTCGTACCGCGCATGTTGTTTGACACGGAAGTTGGGGTTCGCCATGACCCTGGCCTCCATGGATCCCTCGCTCGTCCACTCACCCTATATTAGGCCATCCGCCAGTCATTGCTGCTCGAGCAGGGAGAGATTGTACTGCTGCTCCTCCCGCGTCTGTCGGAACACCAACAAAGACGACGACACCGGCTGCAACTCCGCCATGGCGGTATGGATGTGCGCCTGCACTTGCTAGATGGTCAAGATAGCATAGACCTAAGAGGGAGTTGGCGCCAAGTCATCGTCTGAACCTGTCTTTATCGGCAGGCCTTCGTCGGAGACTTCTGGGGAGTTTCCGGCATGCCCGTATCTCCCTGGCGCGGTTACTCTTGCAGGCGGCTGCAAGGGCGGCCACCTCAAGCTTCTGCTCCATCGAGAGGCTGTCCCACATTGCGTTCCCTCTCGTATTCGCAGCGGATGTGATGCACGAGAGGAGGATGTGGAGAGGATTTGATTTGGTGTGGTTTGAGCCATTAGTGGCTGCTTTTAAATAGCGACCAAGCATCTGGGTGTGTCAATGCAAGGGCACCGAAGTTGTTTTCTCGGCCAGTGTGCCCGTCTAATGGTGATAGACGGATGGACATGCATTGAAAAAGTGCGGTAGATATCTATCCCATCCTGTCCAGAACTCTCCGGCATTGAACAGACATGGACACCGGGCACATGGCAAGCAGGGGCGGACCTAGGACAAAAATGTCCCGGTGTCCCATATAGTCCTTATTTTTATTCGAGAATAATTTTCTTTTGTGGCGGCCTCTCTCAGCAGCTATCATAGATAATTTTCCACCGCGGATTGATGAAAGTTTTTGCCGAATTTAAGGAGTTCGTAGCAGTTACCATATCAGTGTCGAGGCTCTCCAACAACAATTGTTATGCGATCATGAAGATTTCACGGGCAATTTAAAACCGTGCCTGTAGTAAATGATTTGCATAGAAATAAGTGTCCACAATTTAAAACGGTTGATAATAAAAATGCTTACCAAAATAGCAAAATGAAGTGTTTCACTTGAAATACTATATACGCAGAAAGCTCCAAAGTATGTAAACAAAGATGATTGGTAAATTGGAAATCACCCTGCAAACCTGGAAAATTCCAGTACTGAAATTCCCAAATAGATGTGAATCAGAATAAAATTTTGGAATATCATAGTAATCCAATTCTCAAACAGATGGGAATCACTCCCCAAATTTGGAAATACCGTAACCTAATTCTCAATAGCAACACCGTTTTTTAGATTAAAAACCCTAGCCATAGTTCGAGTCAATGGGAAGAAAGATAAAAGAAAGCAGAGGCTTGGACTTGAAATAGATGAGGAAGTTACCTTGCCGTGATTTTTCTCCAGCGATCGAGGGAAAAGCGGCGTGCCACCACGCGATGGTGAGCCGCGGGTCAGCCTACAAGATAAGTCAGAGGAGGCAAGAAACCAGAAGGCAATACACGCAGATCCACAGAGATCGATCGATCAGTTTGATCTAACTCTCGTGAGGGCATGACCGCATGGGCCGTTAGATGGGCCGCGCGAGCGCTCAGTCGCTGGTGGTGTCTTCCGGTGTCCAACAACAAATTTTACCGGTGTCACACGTCTACATGGGCTATATATATAGTGTTGTCAGCAAATTTACCCGGTGTCCTGTGACACCGGTTGGTCTTACTTAGGTCCGCCCATGATGGCAAGGGTGGCACCCTAGGTCGGCGAGCCGCTTCAATGTTGGCGCAAGTGAGATTTGATGCTCGCTCTGGGTCAGCGTCAATGCGGAGCGGCCTCTGTATAGTGGGATGAATGCGGACAACTGCTTCGGATTGGAAAGGGCACGGTCGAGGGAGAGAGATTTTAGCTTGGCAAGGGTAGCTAGAAGCGCGTGTGGTATTTGTCTGGACAACCGCCAAACCCCCTCCCCCCCCCCCCCAGTCTACTTCCAGTTTGCGGGAAAAGGGACATCTGGCACACGAACGGATACATAACTGTGTTGGATGGTAAAAAACACGTCCTCCAGACATATGCGGACGGTTTGATGGTCTGCATTGGAGATGCCCTAAGGCTCTGCTTTAGTTCATTTTTGTCGAATGTCCTTTCTTTTTATCAATTCACAAGTTCCATAATTATTGACTTATAACAAAAATTATGTTTACTAACTCAATTGACAGTTAAATTCACTTTTCCTATGTAATACTTTGTGAAATAAATAGACAGGTAACTCACCATGATTGCGTACAGAACATTTGTATCTGGCACATCCAATTTCTTAGTTATTACCTCTGCCCGCATTGCTTGATCTAGTGATGCCTCAAATTAACGGCAAGGCAGTGTTCTCTTCCCCGGCCGATCATGATGGCTACCAGGTTCACCGCCATCGTCTTGTCCATATGGATACGTTGCACTCCTCCCTGTGTCTTCGGGTAATCTTTTTCTGATTTTCTGTCTTAGGTAATCTAGACAGAATCACATATAAGTGTTCCTAAGATTTTACATATAAGTTTCAGGACAAGATATCTTTAATTTGCACTTCAATTATGTATTTTATCTTTATAACTGAAAATGTTTCCTTAAAAAAGGTTTCCTTTTGGGGTAATAACCACTCTCACTTTTTTATTGAATCAATGCCGTCCAGGTGTGTTTGCAGTAAGGCCTTTGAAATGCCCGACACACAGTGCTCAAGACCCGATTTGCACCAGCGTCGATGCATGTGTCCAAGAATGCGGCGATGAAGGATACCATTTCGGGTTGTGTAGCCGTGGCAAATGTTTGTGCTTCAACTGCAGCTCATCACTTCTTTTTTTTGCATGGTAATACGTGTCTCGTTTATAAGATGAGATCAAGTTACAAGGCACGTGCACACCGACCTTACAGACCTGAAAAGATAGGATAAACCTATGCAAAAAACCAGCGCCTATCTTCCTCCTTCGACACCACCGAAGCAACCACCAAAGGGACGGAAGACAGATCACCTCTACACCCGAGCTCGACGCGGCTCCATCGCTGATCAACAACTTTATGGACCTCCAAAGTCGTTTGCTAGAAGCAAAATCATTGCCGTTGAACGAATCAGACCGGGGCAACATGTCCCCGGACACGCCATCAAGCTCCAGAACTGACATCCCCGCACGACTACAACGTCGGAGGAAGAAACCAGAACTGTCAGCCTCCAACCACAAAACCAGCACAGGATACACCATCTTCCAGCTGTGACATGCGCAAATAGCAGTCTGCGCGTACTCTTGGATGACCTCCCGGGCTCCACTCCGGCGTTGGAGAAAACGTCGTTGCAACGACGAAGCCTCAGAACACAAGTCCACCACAGGGAAGATGTCGCCGCCACACCATCCCCGCTTGGACACATTTCCGTCCAGATCCCTCACCGACCACAGTGTAGAACACCGCATCGGAGAAAAAACTGAAATACTTTTATTCATCGCCAGATCTGAAGAACGACGAGAAGACCAAACTGCCGATCTACAGGACCGAACAACATGCGTTGCCATCAACTTCAAGACGCCACCGTGAAAGTCGCCGTCGGTGTTGGAGTGGAGTTGAGGCAGAATTATTTGCCCGGGCATCGCTCCCACCATCACGGCGCCCTAAGAAGACACTAGACAAACCCTAACTACAGGCCGGCATCGAAGCGCCGTGGTCCCCACCTCCTCGCGTGGCCGGAGTGGCCAAATGGAAGATGCAGGGACCGGCGGCGGCCGGTGGAGTTGGCCTCAGATGCGATCGCCTCCAGATCGCTTTTCTCGTGGAGCGAAACGGTTAGCGATGTCTTCTTTTTACAGCTCATCACTTGACGCTAAACCGGCACATATGGAGCCTTGAGTCATTGAGCGTATACGTACCTAATCTAGTACTCTTCTCGTGCATTAATAAACAAAAACTGACATCCTTTTGTTTTCTTTTTTTTCTTTGGTCCCTTTTCGTGGCTTATCGGAGAAGATCTTAATTATCAAATAAAAATACCATCGATGGAAGATCTGCACGTCTTAGGATGGAATTTCCTAATCAGGGAATTCTGGCAATGTTTTTACGTCTGCGAAACAGGGCAGTGACATGAAGCAGCCTAGCAGGTTCACCACCAGCGTCTTGTCCGTACGGATATTTGCACTCCTCCTTGCGTCTTTTTTTTCTCGAAAAGGGGGTTTGCCAGCTCCTCCTTGCGTCTTCCAGTGAATTTTTTTCTACCTTCTAGTAATTCTTATTTTCATGGCAAATTATCTTATATAGAATTGCGTACAAGTGTTCCTAAGATTTTACATACTGCAAGCTTCAGGGCAATATATCTTTAATTTGTGGTTCCATTATGTATTTATTTATCTTAATAATTTCTCAGTTAAAAAACAGATATTCTTTTAGGGGTAACCATACCACGCACACTTTTAATTGAATCAATATATCATCCAGGTGTGGTTGCAGTAAGGCCTGTGAAATGCCCGACGCACAGTCCTAAATACCCGATTTGCATCAGCGTGGAAGCATGTGCCGAACAATGTGGCGCTGAAGGCTACCATTTTGGGTTCTGCGACGATGGTGGCAACTGCTTGTGCTTCAACTGCCACTCATCACTTGACGCTAAAACAACATACGGAGCCTTGAGTCCTTGAACGCATATACACCTAATTCCATAAGCTGGATCAATAAACAAAATTTGATATCCTTTCCCCTTTTTCTCTTCTTTGGTCCCTTTTATGTGGATCGTCAGGCACGATCTTTGTGTTCTACGTGTATATTATTGTCGGCTAGTGGAACATTCAGCAGATTTGTATGGAAAAAATAGATTTATACGGAAAATAAAAGGTCAATGTCCTCATACATTGGCACTTCGGTGCATAATTAAGTGCATGGATGCCTTTCATCCCAAGTTGACAATAAAACAATCACAAGTGGTCGAGTAATCGTCCAAATCGAAGATTGTGTGTCTCAGCCATACTGGCATGAAACTAGTCGCTCGAGAAAAATACAAACTAATAATACTACCAATGATGTAATCTTGTCTTGAATTACGGATCAAACAAAATACTGTCGAATGGAAGATGTGACGCCTTAGGACGGAATTTTCTAATCAGGCTTTGAGCTATGGTTTCTGCAAGAAAAAGGAGAGAGGTTATGTATGATCGATCAAACAAAAATAAATTCTCCAGCGGAAGGATAGTTCATATCTCTCGTCTCCACTTAGACCTTCAGCATTCCAAAGCATGAATCATAATCAGGGCGGCAGCCTATTAATAAGCCACAAGCACGAGGAATGGTTTATCTTCCAGCCTCATAGTTGAAGGATAATAGGCATCTTCAATACCACCCCCCAAAATAGACATAGTATTTGTTTGCGGACGCGTCCGCATAAAGTTGTACGGGAGCCGCCATCCCATGCTTGCCGTAAATCTTCGCCTACAATACAAACAAAGCCGGACATAATTCATGCAACCATGACAAAATTCATGCAAACGGACATCAATTTGATATATTTTACATAAACCGATGATATTTCGTCCGGTCGAATAAAACCTAAAATACTAAACTAATTTGTACGTGTTGGAAGGGAAAGAGGGGATTTGATGGAATAGTTCATTGTATTGCTTGAGCCTCGTGGGTATATATATAGAAGTACAATCATCTACTTGGAGTACAAGACAAGCCAGAACAAATCCTAGTCTATCTGGTCTTTCCTAATAAACATTATACTCAACATCCCCCTGCAGTCACAATGGTAGTGACGCAGACAGTGAGACTGGAGAAGAATCTGAAGGCAAGCCGACGGACACCCCCCCCCACAGTCGGAACGGTCGACGCATCGCGGAGTCGTGGCTGGAGTGAAAACCGACGAGGTTGCTCAAGCAGGCGGTAGCCCTTTGTGCCGTTGTCGAGGTAGCCGAGAGCGTGGGTGGTGGAGCCGTGGTCGAGGTAGCCGTGCAAAGAATGCCGTGGTCGATGTCGAGTCGGGGTGGCCGGTGTCGAGGAAGTCGCCGTGGAGCCGCAGGCGCAAGGTGGCGCAGTGGTGTCGAAGTAGTGGTGCGCCGGGAAGAAGATGTTGTTGACGACGCGTCGCGGCGGGTTTGCCAAGCCCGGGGACACATCATGGACGAAGGCACGCATCGGTGTTGCCAGCACCGGGCATGCGTAGACGGACGAAGACGAAGTTGACGAAGTGCCGCACCAGGCTTGCCAGGCCCGGGGACACGTCGTGGACGAAGGCACGCATCGGTGTTGCCAGCACCGGGCATGCGTAGACGAGGGACCTGCACGAGCTGTACGCCATGTCGGAGAAGTCGGAGGGGCCAGCAGAGAAGAACTCGACGACGATTGCGGCGTCAATCGGCGCGGGGCTGATGTCACCAACGGTGGTCGGAGTAGACGAAGTGGTCGGGGTAGATGACGGCGACGCTGGCGACGGGTTGGCGCTTGGATGAAGACGAAGGGGGTGGACGGGCGGCGGCGGCGGCTATGAAGGTAGCGGCGGCGGCGGCCTGACGGCAGCGGCTAGGTTAGGAGTGCAGCGGCGGTGCTCGAAGTAGGCGAAGAACCCTGACAGCGTGACGAAGACCGGCGCGGAGGGTGGTGTTCCCGCGCCAAGGGAGACGGCGCGGCACATACCACGGGAGGTCGACGCGCGGTGACGGCGGAGTGGATCATGGGCAGCGCGCCACGCCCAAAGGCGGCAGCGGCGGCAGCGGTCGGGCGGCGACGGAAGACCTCGGGCGGCGGTGGGGACCGCGGGCGCGTCTTTGCGGCCCAAAGGGCGACGCCTGGCGGTTCGCGAGTAGGTGCAACAGCTGGGGCGGCCTCGGGGCGGCGGCGTGGACCGCGTACACGCCGCTACGGCTGACGGGCGACGCAGCGGTGGCGCGACGGTCGATGCAGCCACGGGACGGCCTAGAGCGGACGCCCTCGGGGCGGCGGGGGACCGCGGGCCGCGGCACTACGGCCCGAAGGGGCGACGCAGCGGTGACGCGGGTCGGTGCAGCCGGGAGAAGAACCACGGGGCGGCGGCGCTGCGGCCCGACGGGGCGGCGCTGCGGCAGCCCGATGCTCAATCGGTGGAGAGGCGCGCTGAACTCGGGGACGATCTTCATGGGACCTGTGGAGGCGCGCGTAACCAACGGGCCAGGTCGGTCGCGCGGCGTAGATGAGACCGATCGTGGCGGCGAGCGGGTGATCAAGCCGATCGCGTGCGAGGTCGGGGATGCCGCTCGGTGGAGGCGTGGTGGCGGCGGAGTCCGAGATGAAGCCGGCGGCGGCGGGCGGCAGGGCAGCTATGATTGGCCGCCGCATGGCGCGAGGCCGCCGGGTCAGGGTGATGCAGGAGTCCCAGTCGAAGCAGGGCGGTGACGGCCGGTGTAGATCGACGGGCGGGCCGTCGCGCGAACGGCCGCGGTGAAGGGCCGCCACATGAGGCGAGGCCGCCGGGTCGGGCGACCGGGCGGCCGACGCACAAGGGCGCCGCCGTGGCGATCGATGGGCGAGCGGACGACGCGCGAGGCCGCCGGGTCGGTGAAGAAGCCGGCCAATCGCGCCGGTGTTGGAGTAGAGGCACACGAGGTCGACGGCGGCGGTGGGCGACGCAAACCGGATCACATAGACCGGAAAACCAAAAAGTAGACGCCGATCAAACCGATCGCCGAGAGAGAGAAAACCCGGATCAAAGGATCGGGAAAAAAGACTCTCTAGGGCAGCCGGCCAACACGGCCGGGGGGCGAACCCTAGGTATGGGCGGCACGGCCCTGGCGGCGGTCATGGAGGCCGACCGCCCCTGGGGCGGCGCGCGGGTGCGGAAGCGGCGGCGGCGGCGGCTAGGGTTTAGGACCCGAAAACACCATGTTGAAAGGGAAAGAGGGGATTTGATGAAATAGTTCATTGTATTGCTTGAACAGCGGGCGGGGTGGGTCGGTGCGAGGTGATTCGTAGAAGCTGACCTCAGAACATGTATACTGGTTGGTTGAGAACGACCAGTGCTACTAATACTGCTCGCCATGTTGTTGGCCTGATTGCAGCAGCACAGGTCGGTCATGGCCGTTTGATTTCGCGGATGGACGGTCCTTATTCACTACAGGATACCCTAAAAAAGCTCTTCCTAATAAACATTATACTCAACAGTACGGATGGTAACCTCGTATGCCTGGACAGGCCGGCTTGCGGCACCTCCGTCGGCATCTGCGCCGTCGTCAGCATCGTCAGAGGGGTCCTTCCAGCAGCGGAAGGGTGCAAGGCCGTAACAGCCCTGCCCAGCCACCAGCTGACGATCATGAAATAGCCGCGGAGGTCCGTTTCGGCCAGTGCCCAGTCCGGCTGGCTACCGTTGCCCCTGCCAGTGACGGCGGAGCTATCGCTGAGCAACCACTCCTTCCCGATGTTGGCGAGTTCCTTGTCGACGCGGTGCAGTTACCACGCGAACGTCGGGCAATCAGCTCGGGGGCTGCAAGTAGCCCAAAGTCACGAAGGTATAACAGAGCCTGCACTTCAAACTTCAAAAATTAGATACAATGATAACAACAGAATGTCATAAGAGGAAGTTGATCAATCACAACACAATGGTAAACCAAAACTGAAGAGCAAAGAGAGACATGCGAAGGGCAAAAAATAGATTGTTTTGTGTTCACGGGCATACGGAACAAAACAAATGGAAGTGATTGTCTAGTGGCTTGGGTCACCCGAGTATAAAGCTTAGTTCAATGGTAAAGAAATGCAGGCTGTCTCTCTGTTTGGTAAAGGGAACACCATCTTTTGGGATTGGTAAAGGGAACAAAACAAATAAAACAAATGATGAGACCACGCCAGCTACACAGATGGTTCAGATTGGTAAAGTGAACGCCATCATTTCGGAAGAAGGACAAAGCGGTTTTCCCATGGGCGGTTAGACGACGCAATGCACTATGTCGACATAACGAAAGGAAAAATTAACAGTCCCAACTAACTAGTAAGAGTGTTGTGGAAGCACCAAAGACTGATGGCGGCTTACACTAAAGCATACCGCAGTGAATTATACAAAAACATGCAGATATCTTTGTTCCCTTTTCTTTCTTCAGATCAAACTCTGCCATCCCATGGGCGATTAGACCATTTTTGAGCAATGCAGTATGTTGACATAACGAAAGGAAACACTAACAGTCCCAACTAATTCAGAGAAACTTTCCACACAAAAGCAACCGAGCAATCCCCTGGATGCCACAACTTCCTGCATACCACTGGACTCATCAAACAAAACAGGTCTCTACAAGTTACAAGCTGTAATGAATTCATGAGCTGAGCACACCCCACTCTTCTGCGGTATGTCAACTATATTATCAAACACAGAACTACCTAAGTGGTTGTAACTAGTATTTGGAATCAGCTTTAGCAAACCAATTTTAACATGATTTTTAGGAAAATCAATTTTAGGTCGATGTTTTGTTAAAACTAGTTTAAGGGTATCTCTAACGCGGACCAGACCATCAAGACATTTTAGCTATCCAAAGTGGATCACCAAATCGGGCCAGACCAGTCTGGATGTCCAAAATCTCACAAGCTGGTCCCAAGGGGGGAAGGGGGGGGGGGCTCTGGGACAGTCTGGACATCCTTAACCCGCTCAAGGCCCGCACATTTTCACAATGCTTCCCTTCTCTTTCGTTCTCTCTCTCC
Source organism: Aegilops bicornis (assembly GCA_021605145.1). Lineage (NCBI taxonomy): Eukaryota > Viridiplantae > Streptophyta > Magnoliopsida > Poales > Poaceae > Aegilops > Aegilops bicornis. Next base: position 814,997,139 of record CM038673.1, read on the forward strand.
ACTCCCGTAGTCCGCTGCCACAGGCGTAGCCCTCCCAACCCCGCCCCTGGGCCGCAGAGAAGTGTTTGGACAAATGTCATAGTGCAATTCTTAAAGTTCTTGTTATTTACTTTGAAGCAAACACGATGGAGTTTGTCCAGCTCCGGTGTGGGAGGCACGATGACAGCGGCGTGTTTTTGACTCTGCTCCAGTGCTTATAGTTGTCGGTACTTAGCCCTGAAACTTAAACGTAATTTTTGTTATCTCTGATCCTGTTTACTGTAATGATTGATTATTATGATAGATCTGAAGTTTCTTCCCAAAAAAACGTCTCCCATCCACAATCCAGCAAGGATGCTTAGTGCAATGGTACTTCACTTATGTGTAGTACTCTTTCCTGCGGGCTCAGGACCTGCCGAGACGCGTACACCACACTTCTTCCCATCACCTTCCAACTCCTCAGCGCACATATACCAGAGTACACGGCGGCACCGGAGGCAGTACCATCCATGGATCGCCGTCGCAAGGCCGTCACCGTGCTGCTGCTGCTGGCACTTCTTGCATGGTACCCAGCTGGTGAGTGCTCGCTCCTGTTTTCCTTTTTGCTCGTACAAGGGCAGAAACCCATCATCGGCGATAGAGGAGAAGCCGCCCACTGCGCGATTCTTCTTCCCTGCCCGACCCGGCCCTGCCCCCGCCGGATCTACGCTCTCCTCCTTCCCTTTGCCGCATTCCCTTCTTCCCGTCCCACCTTTGCATATAGTCAGCCGAGTTCAGCAAAACATCCGCACATAAGAAAACACAACAGGGGGGAGACGCAGCCAAACCGATTCTTCTTCACCATTCCTCCATGGTTTTGTTCTCCCAGAAAGTTATATCTAGTGAGAATTATTCGTTCCAGGTAGATTGTCTATACTTGATAAATTTAGGGGTTTAGCAAGCCCCCCAGCTTTAGAGTTTTACAGCAACATGAGATTCCACACTAGCTAAAGCACGTGATCGAAATTCCACATTTCTGCGAGCCTCCTTGGGCATCTTCTCGCAGTTTCTTAAGAGAGGTAGACTACTGGAGGCCCCTGAACATCACCTTCTTTATTGTGGTCAGGTCAATTAGCTGAGGAATTTAGGTGGGTCGAGGACAGTTATGTTTTTTGGGGCTGCATTGCACGTGTGCTTCTTCTACACTTGCCATTTGGTTGATAATACAATGGCTGCAGACCATCGAAGCACATTAGCTCCATAATTTCTAATAATCTCATTGAGGGAGGCACAGTAACTCCAGGTGGTTGGGAGGCCTCCGACCACATGGCCATGCTACTCCTCGACGGACCGAACCTGCATGCTGCGTCACTGACGCCCGAAAAGTGAACGCATCCCACACTACTCTCTCCCTCTCTCAAAATGTCAAGGAGAGTACTATAATCCAAAAAGTGAATTCATCCCATGCTGCTCCCTCCCTCTCTCAGAATTAGAACTTAGGTGGATCTTGCTCTCGCGTATCCAGGCTGTCTAACAGCAAGTAAGAATGGACGCTTTAGTTATAAGGGCTATATGTGTTTGAAAGTACAACCTTACTATAATCAGAAACGAAGTCATTGACGCTTTATTTTGAGAAAATCACACAATTCCAAAACACACTCTACTGTACATATAACCTTTGCAGTAATCGATAGTGCTCAACAAACCATAACATGCATATGCTATATTTTGCAAAAACAAAAACATGTGCTATATTTTGACTTCGGTGCTCCCATGATTGGGTGGGGCGTTTTGCTGAAGGTGCTTGTAATCATATTAATACTCTGCCAAAAAAATATAAACATATTAATAATAAACAGTTAGGTAAATCACGATGATTGCGTGCATAATATTTGTATCTCACACATGCAATTCCCTAATTATTACAGTATTTGGATTGCTAAATTTCATAAGCTAGCGTAGGCCGGGTAACACACGTGCATTGGTTGATCTAGTGAGGCCTCAAATTAACAGCAAGGCAGTGTTTTCTTCCCACCCGATCATGATGGCTAGCAGGTTCACCGCCATCGTCTTGTCCGTATAGATACTGCCACTCCTCCCTTGTGTGTTCCTGTAATATTTTTATTTTTTATTTGGCGTCTTCGCTAATCATTTCGATAGAATTACATATAAGTGTTCCTAAGATTTTACAAACAAGTTTCAGGACAAAATATCTTTAATTTGCACTTCCTTGACGTCCAGCTGTTGTTGCAGCAAGGCCTGTGCATTGCCCGATGCACTGTGCTGGAGACACGATTTGCTACAGCCTGGATGCATGTGGCCAATAATGCGCCAATGAAGGCTACCATTTCGGCTATTGCAACGAAAGTGGCAAATGTTGGTGCTTCAACTGCCACTAATAATCGAAATTAGTGTTTGGAAAACGAACTAATAATACCAGCAACGAATGTAATCTCGTGTGGAACTACGGATCAAAATAAATTCTTGAATACATGATTTTTTTGTGAATTGATGAACATATTTCTTTAATTCGCCACAAAAATATTTTGAATCCGTGAACTTTTTTTATTTCACAAATATCTTTTCATAAGTGTACATTTTTCAAATACGTGAACATTTTTTGAATTTCTGAACAGTGTTCAAATCCACAAAACAATTCTAATTCCTATTTTTTCTTCAAACTCATGATTTTTTTTAAAGTTCTTGAACATATTTTCATACACATATTCATGAACAAACAAACCGAAATATATAAAACAAAATGAAAACCCTGAAAAAGTTTATATAGAAACGAACCGCAGAGCACCTATGTTACTGGGCCGTCAGACACTAAGGAAGCACTCGCCAGCGCGCTGCCATACGGCTGACGCTTGAGACGGTGATTCCTGTATGACGCTCGTTAGCATCAAATCTTCGCAGCTTCGCTGAGAGCAAGCACACCTGTCGCTTTGACTTGGGCCGGCCCACGATTCGTTCGGCAGCTGTTTCTTTGTTGCGGTATCTTTGGGGAAAGGTTCCGGTTTTGGGAACCTTCTGGAAGGTTCCTGGACTGTTTTGGGAACCTTCTAGAAGGTTCTCTGAACTGGTTTTTCCTGTTTTAACCAGGTTTTATGCTATTTTTCTTTTTATTTTTCTCTGCTTACTTATTTCTTTTCTTTTCTTTTTTCTTTTGTTCTTTTTTGCTGTTTCTTTTCTCTATTTTTCATCTTTGTAGTATATAAATGTTCATCATGTATTAAAAACAATTCACCTCATATTATTAAAAAAAATGTCCGTCGTATATTAAGAAATTGTTCACCTTGTATTTAAAACTTGTTCATTGTATATTAAGAGATTGTTCAATGTATACTCCAAAATGTTCATTGTGTTTTTTGAAAACTTGTTCAGCGTATATCATAAAATGTTCAATGTGTTCTTACAAATTGTTTGCCGTATATTACAATGTACAATAAAAAATGTTTAGACTATATAAAAATTGTTCATGTTTTTATATATTTTTCACTTTTTTCAAAATTGTTCGTTTTTTAGAATTTGTTCGGATTTTGAAAACAAATCGGGTTTTTGTAGAAATTTGTTGAGGCGAGGGGTCCGCCTCTGTTACCATTCCTTAAGCAATTTCGCTACGTTTTGGTCAAGCAGTGTGGTTAGCTGGACTGGTTACCAACTGTAGTTTGTGACTTGCGGGCGGTAGTTCGAGTCCCAGGTTCCTGCCTAATTCTGCTGAGTTTTTACATTCAGCGCCTGTAAATGCGCCATTGAACGCGCACGCACGCACGTGGCGATCCGGCGCTACAGGACCTGAAACTTCCCTCACCGAAGCCGGGCACAACTTGTTGTAGTAGACAGTCGGGAAGTCGTCGTACTAAGGTCTCATAGGACCAACGTCTCAGAACAGCAACCGCCGCCGATGAATTAGATCGAAAGAATCCAACCTTAAGACACATGAACAAAAACGAATAAAGACCGGATCCGAGCGGATACACCAAAGACAAACACCGACCAAATCTCGCGAGATCCGCCGGAGACACACCTCCACACGCCATGCAACGATGATAGACACACTATTGGGACGGGGGCTAGGCGGGGACAACCTTATTCCATCTTCAAGAAGCCACCACTGTCTCGCCTTCTTGAGTAGGACACAAACTTTAACAAAAACATGAAGAAGCACCTGAAAACGGAGCCTTCCCGCCGGCAAGGGTCGGGATCCACCACACACCTATGGCCCTAATGCCACAGGAGACGTGGGAGATTGGCGCCGCCGCCGACGGGAAACAGAAACCCTAGCCGCATTTTCTTCAGGAGGGATAGTGCACGCTACGTAGTTATTTTCTCGTTTTTTTTGCTTTTTATTCTATCTTCCGTTTCCGTTTTCTTTTCCTGTTTATTTCTCTTTTCTTTTTCGTTTTTCCTTTCCTTTTTCTTATTTATTTTTCATTTTTTACTATCCTTAAATTCCTGAACTAATTTAAAACTCCATGAACTTCTCTCAAATCGATGAACTTTTTTCAAAATCTAAGAACTTTTTTTTCATTTTTGTGAACTTGTTTTCAGCATTGGCGAAGTTTTTCAAAATTGATGAACCTTTTTTTCAAATTTATGATTTTTTTCAAAAACAATGTACTTTTTTCAAGATCGATGCACTTTTTTTTAGAACTCACGAACTTTTTTTAATCCCATGAACTATTTTTCAAAATCTGGTAAACTATTTTTTGAATGCGTGAACTTTTTTGGAATATAAATGAATTGTCTTTGAATCTGTGAACTTTTTCCTTTTTCCAAAATCAATAAACTTGTTTTCAAATTCGGTGAACTTTTTCAAAATCAATGAACTTTCTGTAAATTCGTGAACTTTTTAAAAATCAATGAGTTTTTTCAAAATTCGCGAACTTTAGTCAGATCTGTGTTTTTTTCTTCAAATTTTGACAAGTCAACGCGGTCAACTGCAAAGGTCAAAGATCCTATGGTGAACTTTTTTTAGTGGTAGGGGTCCAATCGTGAACTGTTCCCGCGAGTATTGAACAAGCGAGTGATTTTCATTTTTCTGTGGAGCGATCAAGCTAGTGATTGGTTTGTGCTAATTGGCCCGGCCGAAAATGAACTTCACGTGAGGGCCACTAGGCCGAGCTGGCGCACAAAGCGCTGAACCGGAGCTCACGCACGCACGCACGCACGGGCACGACCCAGCTCGCAGCCTCCAACGCTCGCACCGCCGCCTCACTGCTCGGTTGCTCGTGTGCCGCCACCGGCCACCCTCCCGGCCTCCCAACTCTTGAGTACCCCCGCCCCACACCTAGTCCCGTCGTCCTGCAGGCTGCTAGCTGCAATCTGACCTCGACGCAGGTGTTTGAAAGACAGCTCCCTCTGTTTTTGTTCGATTCGCTTCTTGGATTTCGGGTCACCTGCCTTCTGATCTGCCGCCTTCTGATGTCGGAATTCTGGCGTGTTTTTACATGTGCGATTCAGGGAACGGGATGGGAGGTGAGATGGGCAGTGACATGAAGCAGCCTAGTAGGTTCAAGACCAGCGTCTTGTCCATATGGATATTGGCACTCCTTTTTTTTTTGCGCCTTCCAGTAATTATCTTCAGGGCAAATTATCTTATATAGAATTGCATACAAGTGTTACTAAGATTTTACATACTACAGGCTTCAGGGCAAAATATCTTTAATTTGTAGTTCCATTATGTATTCTATCTTATATAACAGAAATTTTTCCTTAACAAACAGATTTTCTTTTATGAGTAACCACGCTCGCTTTTGTATACATGAATCAATATGTCGTCCAGGTGTGGTCGCAGTAAGGCCTGTGAAATGCCCGACGCACAGTCCTCAAGACCCGGTTTGCATCTCCGTGGACGCATGTATCCTGCAATGTGGCAATGAGGGCTACCATTTCGGGTTGTGCAGCGGTGGCAAATGTGTGTGCTTCAACTGCCATTCACCACTTGACGCTAAACCGGCACACAGAGCCTTGAGTCCTTGAACGAGTACGCACCTAATCTAATAAGCTGCATCAATAAACAAATATGGATATCCTTTCTTTTTTGTCTTCTTTGGTCCATTGTATGTGGATGCCAGACACGATCTTGTTTTCTACTCCCTCCGTTCGAAAAAACTTGTCATTAAAATGAACAAAAAGGGGTGTATCTAGAACAAAGATACGTCTAGATACATCCCTTTTATTTATTTTGATGATAAGTATTTCCGAACGAAGGGAGTATATGTTATCGTCTGATACTCGACCATTTAGCGGATTTGTATGGAAAACTAGATTTTTCACGGAAAAATAAAAGGTCGATGTCCTCATATATTGGCACTTCGTTGCAAAAGTGCATGCATGCCTTTCGTTCTAAGTTGGCAATAAAACAATCACAAGTGGTCGATTATCGTCCAAATCGGAGTTCGGGTGTATCAGCTTTGAACCATTCCGATTTGGAGTTAGGGTGCATGAAACTAGTTGCTAGAGTAAAATACAAACTAGTAAGCCTAGTAGAACGTGCTACGTGCTACAATAAATATAAATAAATCAAACAAACGGTTAAGATCGCCTTCATGGTCGAAACTCAGTTCTTCCTCATAAGTTCAGGCGTATTCGAACGTCAAACAGGCGCCCAACAGGCTCCCCAAATTCCAACCGTTTGTACAGTTCGGGCTCCCCCTAACCCAGTCCATATGTAGGGGAGAAATGTGGTTGTCTGGAATATCCATCATGTTATCTTCCACACGGTCCCAACACAAAAACCCCATTCCAGAACACACCCTTCTCTTTTTCTCTGAAACCTCCCATTCCCGTTCGGCTTCCCGCCGTAGGACGTTTCTCACTGGATCCCTCTCTTTTAAAATCGGATGAGGCCAACCTCACCTTCACCACGGCGCCCTCTATCCTACACAATGTACTTCCGCACGGACCGCCAAGGAGGTATCCCAACCACCCTGCACTCCACCTTGATCCCTTCCCCTGTGTTCAAAAAGATCTGCCACTGCCATCAAGGGGGGCGAGGGATGCGCTCCCCGTGACCGCCCCCCCACCCCCCCCCCACCCGAGTCAAAGATATGTGACCCGCTAGCTCATGCAATTTGCTACAACATCATTTCTAATGAAATGCAATTTGCTATAACATCATTTTAACGAAATGCAATTTGCCAAATTTTCTAAAGTAGGGAAATCATTATGCTCAGACAATAGTAACTGAACAAATCAACCCCAACCGCCATCCCTCTCACTCTCAAACCACACTCTTCTCACAAAATCCACTAACCCGTGTTCTAGGTGAGCCAGTGATCAACGCCGCCGTGGCAAGCTAGCAGCAAGGGACAAGGGTGGCAACCGCTTTCCTATCTTAGTGCTAGTACCTCCCGATTCTATACTTGACCTATCCTTCATCCCGGTCTCCACCACGACGACGCCATGCTAATGCGTTCCACGGAAAAAGAAAGCTTTAAATAGTAATGTACGACCAAAGCATGAAAAATGTAAACAAGATTAAGAAATGCTACACGGTGGCCTGCTGGGGAGAGCCCCGTCCACTTACCAGATCAATCGTCATGCATTTATAATACTATGATATGGTGAAACTATGTACATTTGTAATAACAATCATATCATAAAATTCTCTATGCAGACTCACAACATGGATTTATAAAAAAAATCAAACAACAGAAAATTTCAACATACCGCTAGTCCAACTACGGATGGCCGATGTTGAATTTGGAACAAGCCCCCAAATAACAAACTCGACAATGTCCATGTACATGCCCCATGTTTTCAGCATTAGAAGTTTGCTTGGATACAAAGAAGTTTTCTGTTGTTTATATGCATCTGAAAAGTCACGCTAAGGTTACCTGAATTCAAAACATGTTCTAAGATTGGTATAATAGGTATGACTGATTATGCATTGTTTTTTTAAGATAATACTATATGCCACTATGTTAGTTCCCTTAATAATATTACACCTTTGATTTGGTTTCCCAACTATTGTTATGCAGTAGATGACTACGCCAGCAGTGATACGATTGTTAGAGCATCTATAGCCGGGCACCCCGAGCCTGCCATAAACGCCTTGACGGACGGCCCGATCAATGACCGATCAAAAAAACCAGACCTAGACAGGCAACCCAAACACCCGGGCTGACCGACATCCCTCATATCGAGCCCAAATGTAGGGCGCATATAGGGAGACCCGGGGGTGTCCGCCATGTTGGACTTACAATGGGGTCCCACTGGAAAACACCCGGAAACCCGACGGTCCGACGGGCGTCTCCTCCGGTGGGGTGTGGCCTTCTACATGGTGCACACCATGGCGGAGTACATGTTCTACCAAGCGGCGGCTGCGGGCTTCGACATGGAGGACGCCATGGTGGAGTTCGCGCTTGCCCAAGCAGCGGAGATGGTGAAGCAACTATATTCCAGATGTGTGTATAATTCCTGAAATTAATTCAGGCCCTAAATCTTCCTATATATCTTGGGCATGCCAAAATTCACATTACTTGGCCAAACCAATCTCTCCCAATAATTCCCCAAAGAATATGTGAGTACCATATGTGAGTACTCAAATGGGTATGAAATTTTACCAGTGCCTCCATACTCCTCCATGCAAGCACAGCATCCAAACCTAGTTTCTGGACCAAATTTGCAGTTGTGAAGGAAGGAACTATGTTTAAACTTTGCCTAAATCTTTGGAAACTTCTCTATATTATAATCCTTCCTACCACATAGCGCTGGGACATCATATCTAACCCCTTAGATCATTCATTTCACCTCTGCAACTCTCCAAAGTTTTTAGCCAGAAAACTTAGTTGATGTTACTAACCAAACCAGGCCAGCCTTAATCGATTAAAGGAAACAGTGGTGTCACTGGGTGAATGTACTACACCGTGGACATGGTTGGACAGGCTGAGTCACCATACGCGTGCCAGCGCATGCGGTGACCACGCGGCTGGCATGGCCTGAAGTGTGCTCCGCACACTGGCAAAGTCGTGACTCCGCTGGCTTGATCCCACCGGACACCTCTGCCTGTCCTAGCACTCCACCCAACTCCCCCTCCAGTTGCACCCTCGCCGGACCCAGCCACCGCGCTTACAGGCGCAATGTGTTCGGTGGCCGACCGCGCCATCAGTGCCCACATCTGCCAGTCTGCTTTCTTTTTTTCGAAAAGGAGGATGACCTCCGGCCTCTGCATCTAGTAGATGCATACGGCCATTTTATTGAATATCCTTGAGGACCTTATAAAGTATAACAACAATATGCCCGAATCCGCCATCTTGGTAGCATCTGCCGCTACTCCTATTCAAATGATGAAGGGGAGCAAGCTGGGCCACATACCCATACCTCTCTTCTAAGCATAACATCTAAAGCCGAAGGCCCCGACCGAGCCATCTGCCGGGTCCGGGGCTCAAAATGGTCTGACGCACTCACATGTGACGTCGCCGCCATCTTCCGCCGGTCCATCTTCAGAGCAGATTGAGGTGACAAACTTGGCAGTTCCTCCGCCATCGACGCCACGATGACGCCAAACGACGACCTTCACCTATGCGAGCCTTTGGCAGCTCCTCTGCCATTGACGCCACCACGACGCCAGCCGACGACCTCCACCTACGCGACTCCATCTCCAAGCTATGGACATGAATCCTTGCTAGGAAAGGGCTGCACCACCGCTGTCGCCCACCATCCACTAGCGCCACCCAACCCCAAGGTTCCCCAAGCGGCACCTTCAAGAAAGGAACGGCGCCGTGAGCGCCGTCGCCGCCCAACAGAGTTAGGGCTTTCGCCCGGGAAACCTAGGGGAAGGTGAAGTGAGGAGATCAGTCCATACCGATGCCTCCAAGGAGGGAAACGGCGCCCTCACGCGTCACCGTCGGCGCAGCCGGTCATGGCCGGCCAGGGATTTCGCCCGAACTAGATCTCCGCCACCACCAGCACCTCTTGTACAGAACCGACGGCCAAGAGGAAGCGCGGCCCGATCGACCAAGCTGGAACGCACGCCGAATAGGGGAGGAAGGGATGCGCCAAATCGCGCACACTGACCGCCGCAAAAGCCGCCGCCAGCCGCAAACGACCACGGGATCCCGCCCCCGCCGCAACCGGGACACTGGATCTACCACCTGCACGACTGTTAGCTGGTCGTGCCTTGCCAATGGAGCCGCCGCTCCAGATCCGGGGTTTCCCACACAGGAGCAGGGCAACCGAGGCCTCGCCGCCACCATCCTTGGTGCCCCGGGCTTGCCCGATGTCGGTGTCAAAACCGGCGGATCTCGGGTAGGGGGTCCCGATCTGTGCGTCAAGGCTGATGGTAACAAGAAGTAAGGGACACAGGTGTTTACCCAGGTTCGGGCCCTCTCGATGGAGGTAAAACCCTACTTCCTGCTTGATTAATATTGATGATATGGGTAGTACAAGAATAGATCTACCACGAGATCGTAGAGGCTAAACCCTAAGAGCTAGCTTATGATGGTATGAATGTAATTGTGATCGGCCTTCTAAGGACCAACCTCTCCGGTTTATATAGGCACCGGAGAGGGCTAGGGTTTACATGGAGTCGGTTACAAGGAAGGAAATATAATTTCCGGATCACCAAGCTTGCCTTCCACGCCAAGGAAAGTCCCATCCGGACACGGGCCGAAGTCTTGAGTCTTGGATCTTCACGCTTCAATAGTCCGCACGTTGTACACAGTCCGGCTGTCCGGATACCCCCTAATCCAGGACTCCCTCAGTAGCCCCTGAACCAGGCTTCAATGATGATGAGTCCGGCGTGCAGTATTGTCTTCGGCATTGCAGGGCGGGTTCCTCCTCCGAATACTCCAAGGTAATTATCAAACACTCAAACCGTGTCCGGATCCACAAAATGATGCCACCGTAGAGAGAATGATGCTTCACAAATACAATATGCTGACAACTTTTCCTAGAACGAGACGTGGCCCTACAGTCAGGTCATTACTCGAACCGTCTTTCCATAACCAGCCACAGCGCATATTGCGAGGCGGTTTCCTTGACACGTCTTGTCAAAGTAGAGATCATGCCCCCTTATCACGGGATTCTCATCAATACGGGTACGGGTAATCCCACCACGTCATTAATCGTGGCGCTTGGGAAGCAAGTGATTCCCAACGGGCAAGTGGGGAGGCGCACCGCTTTCGTCACCTCTATAAAGGGATAAGATTTCCCCATTTTGACCCACGCCTTCTTCCTTCTTTGCCCATTCTCGCCCCCTCGAGCTCTTGCGCCCAAGCCCAAGTCTCCTCCGCACATCTAAACATGTCCGGAGCAAGAGGCAAGTGGGTGGCTTCCACCGTCAAGGAGGAGCACATACAAAATCTTCGGGTGGCCGGATACCTGGCCGCAGACATAGCGCGCCGGCTACCGGACGCTGGGCAGGTCATTCCGTCCCCGGAACCACACGAAAGAGTCGTGTTTGTCGCCCAGTTCGTCCGTGGACTGGGGTTTCCACTTCACCCCTTCGTCCGCGGGCTCATGTTCTACTACGGGCTAGATTTCCACGATCTAGCCCTGAATTTCATCCTCAACATCTCGGCGTTCATCGTCGTGTGCGAGGCTTTTCTTCGGATCTCACCTCACTTCGGCTTGTGGCTGAAGATTTTTAATGTAAAGCCCAAGGTGGTGAGCGGCGAACACGCCCGAGTCTTGGCGGCATGGTGAGCAAGATGCCCAAGGCCGTTTTGTCGAAGGGCGCTTTCAACGACTCCGTCAAGGAGTGGTAGCAGCAGTGGTTCTATATCACCGAACCACGCGGCAAAAAGTGGGCGGCGGCTCCAGAGTTCAGATCCGAAGCTCCACTGCGGCTCACGTCCTGGCCCGAGAAGGGCCCGAACTGGTGCTCGTCCGATGAGCTGTCAATGCTCCAGACGCGCCTTCAAGGTGTGGTCGATAGGGACGTCAAACTTGTGGACGTAGTCCAGGTGATGCTAGTTCACCTGGTTCTCCCCTGTCAGCGCCGAGCTTGTACTCTGTGGGATTTCGACCCAGCCGAGCACCACACCCTTCGGGAGCTTTATCATTCCTCCCACAAGGATATCTGGAAGGTGCTCTTTAAGCCCGGCAAATCGTGGCCGGGTCCCACCGAGGACCGTGGGTATCAGTCATCCCATTCTCCAAGCTCGGTAAGTCACAGTCAAGCTCTGTCTATTCATGCTTCAGTTGGCATATCGTGAGGGAGACATCCTAATCGTGTCTCATCGTGACCTCAGGGATGGATAAAGAAAGTGGAGCAGATACATTGTCCGGCCCCGTTGCGGGAAGAACCGACCGGACCTCTTCTGACGAAGATGCTGATCCCCGCGCCTTACAAGGCGCCAAAGAAGGAGGCCTCCAAGAAGGTCAAGAAGACCCGGAGTGGCCTCCGTCACCGCGAGGCTTCGGACGCAAATTCCGAAGACTCAAGCGACGCTCCTTCTTCGGAAGACAAAGAGGAAGAAGCAGAGGAGGGCGAGCCTCATTCTGGAGGTGGGAAGAAGCGCGTAGCTTGTTGGAAATATGCCCTAGAGACAATAATAAATTAGTTATTATTATATTTCCTTGTTCATGATAATCGTTTATTATCCATGCTATAATTGTATTGATAGGAAACTCAGATACATGTGTGGGTACATAGACAACACCATGTCCCTAGTAAGCCTCTAGTTGACTAGCTCATTGATCAATAGATGGTTACGGTTTCACGACCATGGACATTGGATGTCGTTGATAACGGGATCACATCATTAGGAGAATGATGTGATGGACAAGACCCAATCCTAAGCCTAGCACAAAGATGCGTGAGTTCAGTATCTTTGAAGCTTTTATAATGTCAAGTATCATTTCCTTAGACCATGAGATTGTGCAACTCCGGATACCGTAGGAATGCTTTGGGTGTACCAAACGTCACAACATAACTGGGTGGCTATAAAGGTGCATTACAGGTATCTCCGAAAGTGTCTGTTGGGTTGGCACGAATCGAGACTGGGATTTGTCACTCCGTGTGACGGAGAGGTATCTCTGGGCCCACTCGGTAGGACATCATCATAATGTGCACAATGTGATCAAGGAGTTGATCACGGGATGATGTGTTACAGAACGAGTAAAGAGACTTGCCGTAGCGAGATTGAACAAGGTATCGGGATACCGACGATCGAATCTCGGGCAAGTACAATACCGCTAGACAAAGGGAATTGTATACGGGATCGATTGAGTCCTTGACATCGTGGTTCATTCGATGAGATCATCGTGGAACATGTGGGAGCCAACATGGGTATCCAGATCCCGTTGTTGGTTATTGACCGGAGAACGTCTCGGTCATATGCGCATGTCTCCCGAACCCGTAGGGTCTACACACTTAAGGTTCGGTGGCGCTAGGGTTATAAAGGAAGTTTGTATGTGGTTGCGAATGTTGTTGAGTCCGGATGAGATCCCGGACGTCACGAGGAGTTCCGGAATGGTCCGGAGGTAAAGATTTATATATGGGAAGTCATGTTTTGGTCACCGGAAAAGTTTCGGGCGATATCGGTAATGTACCGGGACCACCGGGAGGGTCCCGGGGGTCCACCAAGTGGGGCCACCTGCCCCAGAAGGCTGCGTGGGCCAAGTGTGGGAGGGGACCAACCCCTAGGAGGGCTGGTGCGCCCCCACAAGGGGCCCAAGCGCAAGGAAGAGTGGGAGGGGCAAACCCTAGTCCAGATGGGCCTTAAGGCCCATCTAGTGGGCGCCTCCTCTCCCTCCCCTCTTGGCCGCCTCCCAAGCCCCATCTAGGGCTGGCCGCACCCCTTGGGGGTGGAAACCCTAGATGGGGCGCAGCCTCCCTCTCCCCTATATATATGAGGCCTAGGGGCTGCCCTTGTCTGAGGCGATTCTATCTCTCGTTGGTGCAGCCTGCGTCTCTTCTTCCTCCTCCTCCTCTCTTGTGATGCTTGGCGAAGCCTGCAAGATTGCCACGCTCCTCCACCACCACCACGCCCGTTGTGCTGCTGCTGGATGGAGTCTTCCTCAACCTCTCCCTCTCTCCTTGCTGGATCAAGGCACAGGAGGCGTCACCGGCTGTACGTGTGTTGAACGCGGAGGTGCCGTCCGTTCGGCACTAGGATCTCCGGTGATTTGGATCACGACGAGTGCGACTCCTTCAACCCCGTTCTCATGAACGCTTCCGCTTAACGATCTACAAGGGTATGTAGATGCACTCTCCTCCCCTCGTTGCTAGTTTCTCCATAGATAGATCTTGGTGACACGTAGGGAAATTTTGAATTTACGCACGTTCCCCAACGATGGCATCATGAGCTAGGTCTATTGCGTAGATTCTTTGCACGAGTAGAACACAAAGTAGTTGTGGGCGTTGATGATGTTCAATATGCTTACCGTTACTAGTCCAATCTTGTTTGACGGTATTGTGGGATGAAGCGGCCGGACCGACCTTACACGTACTCTTACGTGAGACAGTTCCACCGGTGACATGCACTTGGTGCATAAGGTGGCTAGCGGGTGCCAGTCTCTCCCACTTTAGTCAGAACGGATTCGATGAAAAGGGTCCTTATGAAGGGTAAATAGCAATTGACATATCACGTTGTGGTTTTTGCGTAGGTAAGAAACGTTCTTGCTAGAAACCCATAGCAGCCACGTAAAACATGCAAACAACAATTAGAGGACGTCTAACTTGTTTTTGCAGGGTATGCTATGTGATGTGATATGGCCAAGAAGAATGTGATGAATGATACGTGATGTATGAGATTGATCATGTTCTTGTAATAGGATTCACGACTTGCATGTCGATGAGTATGACAACCGGCAGGGGCCATAGGAGTTGTCTTTATTTATTGTATGACCTGCGAGTCATTACACAACGCCATGTAATTACTTTACTTTATTGCTAACCGGTAGCCATAGTAGTAGAAGTAATAGTTGGCGAGACAACTTCATGAAGACACGATGATGGAGATCATGATGATGGAGATCATGGTGTCATGCCGGTGACGATGATGATCACGGAGCCCGAAGATGGAGATCAAAAGGAGCAAAATGATATTGGCCATATCATGTCACTATTTGATTGCATGTGATGTTTATCATGTTTATGCATCTTATTTGCTTAGAACGACGGTAGTAAATAAGATGATCCCTCATTAAAATTTCAAGAAGTGTTCTCCCCTAACTGTGCACCGTTGCTAAATTTCGTCGCTTCTAAGCACCACGTGATGATGGGGTGTGATGGATTCTTACGTTCACATACAACGGGTGTAAGACAGATTTACACACGCGAAACACTTAGGGTTAACTTGACGAGCATAGCATGTACAGACATGGCCTCGGAACACGAGAGACCGAAAGGTCGAGCATGAGTCGTATAGTAGATACGATCAACATGAAGATGTTCACCGATGATGACTAGTCCGTCTCACGTGATGATCGGACACGGCCTAGTTGACTCGGATCATGTAATCACTTAGATGACTAGAGGGATGTCTATCTGAGTGGGAGTTCATAAGATGAACTTAATTATCCTAAACATAGTCAAAAGATCTTTGCAAATTATGTCGTGAGCTCGCGCTTTAGTTCCACTGTTTAGATATGTTCCTAGAGAAAATATAGTTGAAAGTTGATAATAGCGGTTATGAGGACGTAGAAAGCTTATGTCCTTAATGCACGCTCGGTGTCTTGAACCCCAAGCGTTGTTTGTAGATGTTGCGAACATCGGACATACACATTTTGATAACTACGTGATAGTTCGGTTAAATGGTTTAGAGTAGAGGCACCAAAGACGTTTTGAAACGTCGCGGAACATATGAGATGTTTGAGGGCTGAAATTGGGATTTCAGGCTCGTGCCACGCCAAGAGGTATGAGACCTCCGGCGATTGTCTTAGCCTGCAAACTAAGGGAGAAAGCTCAATCGATGAGCTTGTGCTCAGATTGTCTGAGTGCAACAATCACTTGAATCGAGTGGGAGTTGATCTTCCAGGAGAGATAGTGATGTTTCTCCAAAGTCATTGCCACCAAGCCGCTAGAGCTTCGTGATGAACTATAACATGTCAGGGATAGATGATCCTTGAGGTATTCACGATGTTTGACATCGCGAAAGTAGAAATCAAGAAGGAGCATCAATTGTTGATGGTTAGTGAAACCACTAGTTTCAAGAAGGGCAAGGGCAAGAAGGGGCACTTCATGAAACGGCAAACCAGTTGCTGCTCCAGTGAAGAAACCCAAGGTTGAACCCAAACCCGAGACTAAGTGCTTCTGTAATAAGGGGAACAGCCACTGGAGCAGCATTACCCTAGATACTTGGTAGATGAGAAGGCTGGCAAGGTCGATAGAAGTATATTGGATATACATTATGTTAATGTGTACTTTACTAGTACTCCTAGTAGCACCAGGGTATTAAGATACCGGTTCGGTTGCTAAGTGTTAGTAACTCGAAATAAAAGAGCTACGGAATAAACGGAGACTAGCTAAAGGTGAGCTGACGATATGTGTTGGAAGTGTTTCCAAGTTTGATTTGATCAAACATCGCACGCTCCCTCTACCATCAAGATTAGTATTAAACCTGAATAAGTGTCATTTGGTGATTCGTTGAGCATAGACATGATTGGATTATGTCTATCGCAATACGGTTATTCATTTAAGGAGAATAATGATTACTCTATTTATTTGAATAATACCTTCAATGGTCTTGCACCTAAAAGGAATGGTTTATTGAATCTCGATCGTAGTGATACACATTTTCATGCCAAAGATATAAGATAGTAATGATAGTACCACTTACTTGTGGCACTGCCATGTAAGTCATAATGGTATAAAACGCATGAAGAAGCTCCATGTTGATGGATCTTTGGACTCACTCTTTTTGAAAAGTTTGAGACATGCGAACCATGTCTATTGGTGTATACGCATGAAGAAACTCCATGCAGATGGACCGTTTGGACTCACTTGATTTTGAATCACTTGAGACATGCAAATCATACCACATGGGCAAGATGACTGAAAAGCCTCGGTTTCCGTAAGATGGAACAAGATAGCAACTTGTGGAAGTAACACATTTTGATGTGTGCAGTCCAATGAGTGCTTTGAGGCATGCGATGAATATCGTTATGTTCTTACTTCACAGATGATTCGAGTAGATGTTGAGTATATTTACTTGATGAAACACAAGTCTGAAATATTGAATGGTTCAAGTAATTTCAGAGTGAAGTTGAAGATCATCGTGACAAGAGGATAAAATGTCTATGATATGATCATAGAGATGAGTATCTGAGTTACGAGCTTTGGCACGCAATTAAGACATTATGGAAATTGTTTCACAAATAATACCGCCTGGAACACCATAGTTTGATGGTGTGTCCGAACATCATAGTTGCACCCTATTAGATATGGTGCGTACCATGATGTCTCTTATCAAATTACCACTATCGTTCATGGGTTAGGCATTAGAGACAACCACATTCACTTTAATAGGGCACCACGTAATTCCGTTGAGACGACACCGTTTGAACTATGGTTTGGAGAAACCTAAGTTGTCGGTTCTTAAAAGTTTGGGGCTGCGACGCTTATGTGGAAAAGTTTCAGGTTGATAAGCTCGAACCCAAAGCGGATAAAATGCATCTTCATAGGACACCCAAAACAGTTGGGTATACCTCCTAATTCAGATCCGAAAGCAATAGGGATTGTTTCTTGAATCGGTTCCTTTCTCGAGGAAAAGTTCGTCTCGAAAAGTTGAGTGGGAGGATGGTGGAGACTTGATGAGGTTATTGAACCATCACTACAACTAGTGTGTAGCAGGCACGTGAAGTTGTTCCTGTGGCACCTACACCAATTGAAGTAGAAGCTTATGATAGTGATCATGAAGTTTTGGATCAAGTCACTACCGTACCTCGTGGGGTGACAAGGATGCGGACTGCTTGAGTGGTACGGTGATCCTGTCTTGAAGGTCATGTTGCTAGACAACAATGAACCTACGAGCTATGGGGAAGCGATGGTGGGCTCATATTCCGACAAATGGTTAAAAGCCATGAAATCCGAGATAGGATCCATGTATCAGAACAAAGCATGGACTTTGGTGGACTTGCCCGATGATCGGCAAGCCATTGAAATAAATGGATCTTTAAGAAGAAGACGGACATGGACGGTAATGTCACCGTCTATGAAGCTCGACTTGTGGCGAAGAGTTTTACACAAGTTCAAGGAGTTGACTACGATGAGATTCTCTCATTCGTAGCGATGCTTAAGTCCGTCGGAATCATGTTAGCATAAGCTGCATTTATGAAATCTGGCAGATGGATGTCAAAATGAGTTTCCTTACCAGTTTTCGTAAGGAAAGGTTGTATGTGATACAATCAGAAAAAGTTTTGTCGATCCTAAGGATGCTAAAAGGTATGCTGGCTCCAGCAATCCTTCTAAGGACTGGAGTAAGCATCTCGGAGTTGGATTGTGCGCTTTGATGAGATGATCAAAGATTTTGGGTTTATACAAAGTTTATGAGAAACTTGTATTTCCAAAGAAGTGAGTGGGAGCACTATAGAATTTCTGATGAGTATATGTTATTGACATATTGATGATCAGAAATGATGTAGAATTTCTGGAAAGCATATAGGGTTATTTGAAAGATGTTTTTCAATAGAAAACCTGGATTAAGCTACTTGAACATTGAGCATCGAGATCTATGAGGATAGATCAAAATGCTTAATAATACTTCAAATGAGCACATACCTTGACATGATCTTGAAGGTGTTCAAGATGGATCGATCAAAGAAGGAGTTCTTGCCTGAGATGTAAGGTATGAAGTTAAGAGTTAAAGCTTGACCCACGACAGAAAGAGAGAAAGGGCGAAGGTCGTCCCTATGCTTCAGACATAGGCTCTATAGTATGCTATGCCGTGTACCGCACGGAAGTGTGCCTTGCCATGAGTCGGTCAAGGGTACAAGAATGATCCAGGAATGGATCATTGGACAGCGATCAATAATTGTCCTTGGAGTAAATGAGGACATGTTTCTACGATTATGGAGGTGATAAAGAGTTTGGCGTAAAGGGTTACGTCGATTCAAGCTTTAAAAACTATCCGAGTGACTCTGAGTAGAAAACCGGATACGTATAGTGGAGCAACCATTTGGAATAGCTCCAAGTGGAGCGTGGAAGCAACATTTACAATATGACATAGAGAATTGCGAAGTACACACGGATCTGAAAGGTTCAGACCCGTTGACTAAAAACCTCTCTCACAAGCAAAACATGATCAAACCTGAGAACTCATTGAGTCTTAATCACATGATGATGTGAACTAGTTTACAGACACTAGTAAACTCTTTGGATGTTATTCACATGGCGATGTGACCTATCAGTGTTAATCACATGGCAATGTGAACTAGATTATTGACTCTAGTGCAACTGGGAGACTGTTGGAAATATGCCCTAGAGACAATAATAAATTAGTTATTATTATATTTCCTTGTTCATGATAATCGTTTATTATCCATGCTATAATTGTATTGATAGGAAACTCAGATACATGTGTGGGTACATAGACAACACCATGTCCCTAGTAAGCCTCTAGTTGACTAGCTCGTTGATCAATAGATGGTTACAGTTTCACGACCATGGACATTGGATGTCGTTGATAACGGGATCACATCATTAGGAGAATGATGTGATGGACAAGACAATCCTAAGCCTAGCACAAAGATCGTAGTTCGTATCTTTGAAGCTTTTATAATGTCAAGTATCATTTCCTTAGACCATGAGATTGTGCAACTCCCGGATACCGTAGGAATGCTTTGGGTGTACCAAAGCGTCACAACGTGGCGGGTGGCTATAAAGGTGCATTACAGGTATCTCCGAAAGTGTCTGCATTGGGTTGGCACGAATCGAGGCTGGATTTGTCACTCCGTGTGTGGAGAGGTATCTGGGCCACTCGGTAGGACATCATCATAATGTGCACAATGTGATCAAGGAGTTGATCATGGGATGATGTGTTACGGAACGAGTAAAGAGACTTGCGGTAACGAGATTGAACAAGGTATCGGGATACCGACGATCGAATCTCGGGCAAGTACAATACCGCTAGACAAAGGGAATTGTATACGGGATCGATTGAGTCCTTGACATCATGGTTCATCCGATGAGATCATCGTGGAACATGTGGGAGCCAACATGGGTATCCAGATCCCGCTGTTGGTTATTGACCGGAGAACGTCTCGGTCATGTCGCATGTCTCCCGAACCCGTAGGGTCTACACACTTAAGGTTCGGTGGCGCTAGGGTTATAAAGGAAGTTTGTATGTGGTTACCGAATGTTGTTGAGTCCCGGATGAGATCCCGGACGTCACGAGGAGTTCCGGAATGGTCCGGAGGTAAAGATTTATATATGGGAAGTCCTGTTTTGGTCACCGGAAAAGTTTGAGCGATATCGGTAATGTACTGGGACCACCGGGAGGGTCCCGAGGTCCACCAAGTGGGGCCACCTGCCCCGAAGGCTACGTGGGCCAAGTGTGGGAGGGACCAGCCCCTAGGAGGGCTGGTGCGCCCCCCACAAGGGCCCAAGGCGCAAGGAAGAGTGGGAGGGGCAAACCCTAGTCCGGATGGGCCTTAAGGCCCATCTAGTGGGCGCCTCCCTCTCCCTCCCTCTTGGCCGCCTCCCCAAGCCCCATCTAGGGCTGGCCGCACCCCTTGGGGTGGAAACCCCTAGATGGGGCGCAGCCCTCCCTCTCCCTATATATATGAGGCCTAGGGGCTGCCCAACACAGGCGATTCTATCTCTCGTTGGTGCAGCCTGCGTCTCTTCTTCCTCCTCCTCCTCTCTTGTGATGCTTGGCGAAGCCCTGCAAGATTGCCACGCTCCTCCACCACCACCACGCCGTTGTGCTGCTGCTCGATGGAGTCTTCCTCAACCTCTCCCTCTCTCCTTGCTGGATCAAGGCGTGGGAGACGTCACCGGGTTGTACGTGTGTTGAACGCGGAGGTGCCGTCCGTTCGGCACTAGGATCTCCGGTGATTTGGATCACGACGAGTACGACTCCTTCAACCCCGTTCTCGTGAACGCTTCCGCTTAATGATCTACAAGGGTATGCAGATGCACTCTCCTCCCCTCATTGCTAGTTTCTCCATAAATAGATCTTGGTGACACGTAGGAAAATTTTGAATTTCTGCTACGTTCCCCAACATAGCTTCCTCGTCCCTGGAGGCCGAATCGCCCAAGAGGAGAAAAGGTTCCCTCCCAGAGGCATCCACCACGGCTGCCGACAGCAGTCCGGAGTGGGATCCCAGGGCCCAGCCCCTGGAGAAGTCGTAAGTGTACAAGATCCGAACATGCATATGCGTCCGGGATTGTTTTTGGGTATAATAGTTTTAACTGTTGCTATATTTTGCACAGTCCGGCGAGGTCCCGCGCCGGCCAGTCCTCATCCGAGGATTCGCTGAGCTCGGACGCCTTGGCGAGCGAGACGCCTCCAGAGGCCCCTTCCCCAAAGTCCCGGCGCGACATTGAGGTGTCGTCTCAACGGGGCTCGGACCAGGGGGGCATATCACTGGGGCCGGACACACGGGAGCGATGGCCCCGGAGTGTGCCGTCAGCGGGGGTGACCTTGGGTTCGGCCCGCAGCCGGACAAGGTCCGGGAGACCTCTAAGGCCCCCGGATCGGGCGAGCAGCCACCTTCAATGGTGGGAGGCCTGCCTACTCCGCCGGCAACCTCTGTTCGGACAGAGCTGCCAGGCGGTCTATTGACGGCGTTAAAGAACGCGTCTATCATCGATGAACATCGGACTCTTATGGGTCCGGTGGTTGAAAAGATTCAGTCCGCCGAGAGCGGGCTGAACGAGTCCTGCCTTGGCCTTATAAAGGCCTTTGAGGTATGTTTTCCAAGAAACCTTTGAGGAATCGTCATTATATGAGTAGTAGCCCCTGGTACACTGTCCGGCAAAGGAGAGGGAGCCGGGCAGGGGATCAAATCCTCTCTTGTCGTGGGAACTTGTGTTAATGACATGTACCTCTTTGTTTGAATACAGACGTCTACGGAGAGGACGACCGCTCATAATGCGGAAGTGTCCGAACTGAAGCGAACTGGAACGGGCCGAGGAAGAACTTGGTCGTGAGAAAGCAATTAGAAGATAAACAAGGTATGATAAAACATTGTCTTGCATTAGGCACAAATAAGTAATTGTACTTGTTGAAAAGTATTTGTGTTGTACACCCTAGGAGCGAGTGCTGAATATGAGGCACTGAAGAAGGCTGTGGATGATGCCAACAAGAAGGCTGCCGCGGAACAGGCATTTCATGAAAAACATGAGGCCAGGGTTGTCACAGCTGAGCGGGAGCTCCAGAAGGCTGTGAAGAAAAGCGAGGGCTTGGAGCAGAGTGTAATAGAGAAAGAAGCCGAACTCGCCCAAGCGCTCCAAGCTGCGGAAGATGCCCGGGAAGAAGCCCGAGGTGCTGTACGGGAAATTCAAGATGCCCAAAAAGTTGCGGCTGGTAAGGCCTTCTGTATTCTTAGCCATTTATTCATGATGATGGGAAGAATTCTAAGCGGCAAGCTGAATTCTTATTTTTCAGGGGCGTTTGCGGATCTTCCTCGCAGCATATCAGATGCCGCCCAATTCTACCGAACCGAGGAAAAGAAGTCTGCGGAGAGGGATTTCTGGTCGCAGTATTTGGCACCGAACTATCCGGTGCCCTTTATCGATCAGCTGAAGCAGTTGGTCGAACTGCACCAGGCGGCCGGACTAGCCATGACGGACTTGATTGTCCGGCTGTGGCCGGCGGAGCCAATTCCGAGCAGTTACTTCAGGCTCGTGAAGCGGATTGCGAGCGCTTGTCCTCGGCTTGATGCTATTAAGCGATCAGTCTGCATAGAGGGTGCGCGCATGGCATTCGCCTGTGCAAAAGTGCATTGGGGGAAGCTTGACGCGGAGAAGCTGATGACTGAGGGGCCGCCAGAGGGTAAGGAGCATCGCAAGCCCGAACTGTACTATGAAGGTGTACTGAAGGGGCCCGCCTTGCGGCGGATAAATGTACCAAAGACATTATATTTCCCTGAGGGCATTCGTGCCACTTTTTGTAATATGGGATTATGGCGTTTATATATTGCCTGTTTTGTTTGAACATATGTTCTTCCTGCGCGGCTGTTTAATGTATGTAAATCCTTAGGCCCCATGCTAGAAAAAGAGTCCATGTCCCAAATATCACCAAAATAAAAACCACGTGTGTGTTCCCTTGAGAAAAAACAAATTAAAGTCACGTACAAGTAAATGCTCCCCAAAGCCTAACATTAGAAACAATTTATGCATGAATGTTTTCTAGCAACGTGCATGTTCCTACTTCCCATGAGAAAAATGAGATTAAAAAGACACGTACAAATAAATAATCTATTCATGAGTGATTTTTTTCACTACTTTAGTATGAAAATAAACATGACCAGATAAAATAAATCTAAAATTAAAAAATATCTCTCCCTAAAAGCTTCCAAATTGTAGTTGAGTTGTAATTTTGTAAGCTTTGACCTTGTATATGTACCAATTACATGAAGACTCCTCGGTAGCTCATCGGGTTAAGAAACCATATTAAAAAAAGAACTGAGGTAAGTTGAAAATTATATACTGATGTTAAACATTCATACTTAATTATATAGTCTAAGTTAAAATGAAGCGATGATTCGTAATTACAATATTAATGTAGTCACGAGCTCATAAATTCTCTATTTTACCGTCACACTATAAAGAGTAAAAGGGCCAGCATGACCATGTTTGGAGAGGAATGTGATCGTTGGATCTTCTAAGAAGAAAGGGCATATTGGCATGATAATAAGCGCATTCTTAGTATTCAAAATTGCAAGCAAACTTTCTATGTTCCTAATATAATTATGTGAATAAATAAATTGGCTTGGCTTAATAGTATACATCTTATGTGTACATAATGATGATTCGCATGATTGATATTCTTTAATTACCTAACTACAGTTGGTTATTATTGACTTTAATTTATATTTAGTCTAATATTAGAAATATTTTCCACCGACAATTGCCGTTTTAGTTATCATGACATGCATACTTTTCTACTGTCACCTTTCACTACTGAAAAAGGGTTGGATGCAATAATTTCTTGAGACCATTTGCTTGAATTTCATTTTTTGCCATATTTGTGCATCCATATTTCTAGAAAATAATCAATAATACGATGTGTATTAAAAGAGCATGTTACAAAAATGTCACGCCCTTGATGTTGACCCAAGGGTGGACATTACTTCTATTATTTTGACAGGAAAGGTTCAACCCATAGAAACATCATAGGAGACATCTACACTTCTCTTCATCTATTGTAGGGGAGATGATGTGTTTGACCAACAAGTATAGATCTACCTAAAAATGTTTCTAGCCCGTCAGTCGTACGGGTTGATGACTAATGTCTATAATAAGTTCTATCTAGCGAAGGCATCACCAGGTTGTTTGATTTTAGCTCTAGCTAGAGCAACCACATTGTCGATGTTGGATGCAACTTTCTGGACCATTCTCGGATTTCTTTCATTCCATATATTCTAGGTGAATTGGGGTGTTGTGGTTGCAGATATCCTGGGTCCCTTCGTGTAACGCCCAACATCCAGTCTTAGTCCCAACAAAGACTTTGCAATCTCCGCTAAGGATAAAAGCGCATACTGGTCGCCCCAACATATGACTTCATAACATACACACACTATCATATCCCGGTGTACAAGGTGAACATCACAACAAATGCAAATCCTTATGCATAGACACTAGTAGAAAAACACCTATTAGTCCCGGTTCGCAAGGGCCTTTAGTCCCGGTTCATGAACCGGGACTAATGGGTCGTTACAAATACCTCCACCCATTAGTCCCTGTTCAAACACGAACCGGGACAGATGTGCCTTCACGTGGCCGGTCCGCCGAGCCCAGTCAGGGGGGGCCTTTGGTCCCGGTTGGTGGCACCAACCGGGACCAAAAGTCCATGTTTTTTTAAGAAAAGTGGTTGCTTTAGGGGTTTTGGGGGTTATTTTTAGGTTGTTATTAGCTAGCTAATAGAGAGAAGTGTTCTCTCTTATATCTTCGTCCTTGGTTTATCAACGCTGCTGCTATGTTCATTTCACCCGCTGATATAACATGCTTATGCATGCTCGCATCATATATACATCATCATATATAATAACAAGTCCTACTAATCATGCATGCATCATCATACAACTTCTACTCGTTATTAATAATAAGTCATACGATCATCATCCTCATAGTCATCGAACCCAACCCTACATAATTGTTCTTAGCACATGATCATCGATGTCGGGTAGGACCTAATTAAACACCCTTAAGGTAAAATAGCATAAAACAATATAGACCCTGACTCTCCATTATGAAGAATGGAGATCATCCTGTCTCCAATTCTTGCGCTTCGCTTCCTTTTGCTTCCAAGAAGCTCCTTACGACTGTCCATACATTTTTCCATTCTTTGATTGTCATGTCTCCGCTTCTTTTAGAAATCCGGTATGGACAGTTGAGATTCGTAGGATGACCTGGATATATGTTCAAAACATGAAGGCTGCCATTCTCATACATCAAATGAGGCACACAATCCTCTGGGATTCTCTGTTGAGAAACATAGTAATAACTTCGTAGTTAGCAATGATGTACTAGTTTTAGAAGTATGCAAAAAGATGCACGGATGTCGTAATAGTAAAAATTCTTACCAGGGTATCTCCATGGTAGTTACCGTAGTTCAACACGTGCACTAGTGGCACGTATTGACCATAATGTTGAGGAGTTCGATTGTAGACATTGTAATTCTCAAGATCCCTACAAAATGCGATCAGATGATTTTTCTCCTTATAAGTTAATTCGGAGCCATCGGTGTAGTGGGTTTTGTCTACCATCTTCCGCACATTCTTTGAACAATCAAAATAAGCTGTCAATGGAAATAAGCTGTCAACTATTTTGAAATAAACAATATAAATTACTTAATAACTATGTTAAGCTCACATGGGGGAAGAATTGGAGGTGTATCCACAAGGACCCAAATCGAAGGTGTCTCTTGCTCGATTGTAGGATCACCAAGATCCATGGTGACAAGCATACCCTCATCAAGACCATACCCGTCACTAGCCCACGCGACCGCCACCAAACAAGGATCGGGTCAACAACGGGCTGCCTCCTCACCAACCTACGTCCCCGGAAGGTAGCACCTCCCAATACCAGCCGGCGGAGCCCAGTCCCGAACATGGCCCCTGATCAAGCAAGCCTCCACCGCCGAAGTCGGCATTTACGAGGATCTTGGATAGACATCGCCCGACGTCGATGCGGGAACTACTTCTATATATAGTTAAATAAAGTAGTTTTATTAATTAAATCAACTATATAGTTCAACTACTATACTAAGCATTTACTATAAATAAATAAAGTAGTACTTACTAAAAACAAAATAGCACTTACTACAAACTACTTCTATATATAGTTAAATAAAGTAGTTTTATTAATTAAATCAACTATCTAGTTCAACTATACTAAGCACTTATTACTATAAATAAATAAAGTAGTACTTACTAAAAACAAAGTAGCACTTACTATATAGTAATTTCTATTAATAAAATAGTATTTTTCTTACTAACTCATATTTTTCTAACTAATTATATTACCAAAAAATCTAAATAAAATAGTAATTATATTTTTCTAACTAGCTAGTTCAATTATAGTACTTACTAACACAATCTAAATATCACCAAACATATTATGAACAAATTAATTAAACCAAAAAATCTATTAACAGAAAATAAATCTAACACAATATGAACAAATTAATTACACCAAAAAAATCTATTAACAGAAAAAAAAAATCTAACACAATATGAACAAATTAATTACACCCAAAAAATCTATTAACAGAAAAAAATCTAACACAATATGAACAAATTAATTAAACCAAAAAATCTATTAACAGAAAGAAATCTAACACAATATGAACAAATTAATTACACCAAAAAAATCTATTAACAGAAAAAAAATCTAACACAATATGAACAAATTAATTAATATCTAGCTAGTTCATCTAACATTTGACATTAATATATATAATTTTTCTATCTAATTTATCTAACAGAAACCGGATCGGAAAATAGACGAGGCCGGCGCCGACGACGGGCCGGGGGCGAACGGGGCGGCGACGTACGGGGCGGAGGCGCGAGACGGCGATGACGGGGACGTCGACGACCGGACGGGGTGTCGACGGGGTCGACGACGGGCGACGGCGCATGACGGGCGGCGACGGGACGCGGCGACGATGGGGACGGCGACGGCGTCGGGCGAAGCGAGGCGGCGACGGCGTCGGGCGGAAGCGGCGGCATGGCGCGTCGGGAGATCGAGGAGGAAGGAGAGATCGAAGTGGGGATGTGGTTCTGAAATTTTCGTTATATAGCAAAGCTTTTAGTCCCGGTTGGCGGGACCAACCGGGACCAATGCCCCCCTTTAGTCCCGGTTGGTGCCACCAACAGGGACCAAAGGCCTCTTTTCAGCAGCCCAAAGGGCGGGAAACGAAGACCTTTGGTCCCGGTTGGTGGCTCCAACCGGGACTAAAGGGTGGGCATTAGTCCCGGTTGGAGCCACGAACCGGGACCAATGACCGTTCTGGCACGGTACGGCACGAAAGTTTAGTCCCACCTCGCTAGCTGAGAGGGGAGCGCAGTGGTTTATAAGCCCCACTGCCGCTCCCCTCTCGAGCTCCTCTCCACTGCAGGCTTACGAGCCTACTAACTACTGTTTTGCCTGATGGTCCTAATGGGCCACCTACGGGCCTGAATCCTGGCCCATGGTGGGTTTCTAGTCGTATCCAGGCCGTGGGTGCCCAGTAGGAGGCATTTTATTTCTTTACTTATTTATTTTATGCAGCTGTTTTTTTAGTCCCACCTCGCCAAGTGAGAGGCACTCGCAGCTGTTTATAAACCCTGAGTGCAGAGACGATGAAGAAGAGGCTCAATGCTCACGTTGGTTCGCTTCAAGCCTTGAGGAATAGGGTAGACTGCACGGAGCTATGTGCAGTGCAGTTTACACTATTCCGAAAAGGCTTGAAGCGAATTAACTAACATTACGCCTCTTTTTATTTTAATGACTTATTACCATACAGAAATAAAAAGAAAAAAATAAATATAGCAGAAAAGAAAAAAAATTATATAAAAAATAGTTGTGATTTACTTTACTAAAAAATGAGCATAGATGCTTATTTTTAATGACTTATTACAATTCAGAAATAAATAGAAGAAAAAATAGTTGTGATTAACTTTACTAAAGAAATGAGCATAGATGCTTATTTTTAATGATTTATTACCACACAGAAATAAAAAAATATAGCATAAAAGAAAAACTATATAAAAAACTATTCAGAAACAAATAGAAGAAAAAATATTGTGATTAACTATACTAAAAAATGAGCATAGATGCTTATTTTAATGACTTATTACAATTCAGAAATAAATAGAAGAAAAAATAGTTGTGATTAACTTTACTAAAGAAATGAGCATAGATGCTTATTTTAATGACTTATTACCCCACATAAATAAATAGAAAAAATAAATATAGCAGAAAAGAAAAACTATATAAAAACTATTCAGAAATAAATAGAAGAAAAAATAGTTGTGATTAACTTTACTAAAAAATGAGCATAGATGCTTATTTTTAATGACTTGTTACAATTCAGAAATAAATAGAAGAAAAAATAGTTGTGATTAACTTTATTAAAGAAATGAGCATAAATGCTTATTTTTAATGACTTATTACCACACAGAAAAAAATAGAAAACAATAAATATAGCAGAAAAGAAAAAAAACTATATAAAAACTATTCAGAAATAAATAGAAGAAAAAATAGTTGTGATTAACTTTACTAAAAAATGAGCGTAGATGCTTATTTTTAATGACTTATTACAATTCAGAAATAAATAGAAGAAAAAATAGTTGTGATTAACTTTACTAAAGAAATGAGCATAGATGCTTATTTTTAATGACTTATTACCACACAGAAATAAATAGAAAAAAAATAAATATAGCAGAAAAAAACTATTCAGAAATAAATAGAAGAAAAAATAGTTGTGATTAACTTTACTAAAAAAAACTATATAAAAAACTACTCAGAAATGAGCATAGATGCGCTTATAGAGAAAATTCAACCTAAATTCATAATAAATTTCTACGAACTTCCCTTTATAAGGGCATCTATTTTCATTTTGAGAGCAGCTCAACATGGCAGAGAGGGAGGGGCTTATAAACCGGTCTGATTCCCTTTCGGTTGGCGAGGTGGGACTAAACTCTGGCCGCAACGAGGACCAACACTTTAGTCCCGGTTGCTGGCATGAACCGGGACTAATGGGAAGCCTTTGGTCCCGGTTCGTCCCATCAACCGGGACCAATGGTGGTGGGCCAGGAGCGAGGGCCATTGGTCCCGGTTCGTACCACCAATCGGGACCAATAGGTCCAGACGAACCGGGACCAATGGCCCACGTGGCCCGGCCAGCCCTCGGGGCTCACGAACCGGGTCCAATGCCCCCATTGGTCCCGGTTCTGGATTGAACCGGGACTAATGGGCTGAACCGGCCTGGACCATTGGCCCCTTTTCTACTAGTGAGAGTGATCAATAGGGTAAAAATATGGCAATATAATCGTTTCTCGCCAAACAGAGGGCACATAACCTAACATTAAAACATTCGTGCAGGGAAGAAACATGGGCTCGAGTAGGAACCAGAAGCAAATGATGCCTAACAGGCATGTAAATAAACACTACTAGGGAAAAGGTTACTAGTAGCGCTGAAAAACTGGCTAGTAGTAGCCTGGGTTCCCGCGCTACTATTATCGCGCTACAGCTAAAAGTTAGTAGTAGCGTGGGTAGCGCTTCTATAGTAACACACGCTACTAGTTTCTAGGATACTAGTAGCGCTTCTATAGTAACACACGCTACTAGTATCTAGGATACCAATAGCGCATGGTTTTTTCCCCACACTACTACTAACTAATTATGAATTAAAAAACTAAAATCCCCAAATTCCATTTTATGCATTACACATCATTACAAATCCAAGATCTATAGTAAACCAGGAGTATTAGAACATATCCAGACACCTGCAGTTCTTGTCAAGTCACTTATTAACACAGTTACAAGCAAACCAAAACACATAGAAAGACCAAACGGTGGCATCCTATCTCTCCAAATGATCTGCTCCCACTGCATCCTTGCAAACGTCTTCACGATAAGCAAATCTGCAGGAAAAAAGTCAACTTAGCATCTAGATTTTATCCATTGCCCTGGCCTTCAAGAAGCAGTAAATTTAGACCATTTCTACTGTAAATACATGAGGCATCGGGACAGAAAACAAAAGATGAGCAATATCATATGAGCGGAATAAAAAGGAGTTTGGACCATAGCATGGTTAACAATAAAACTAGAAGCAACACGCACGCTTTGCCGCACCGACTCATGAGTCCAGCATAAATTTTGCACATTCCTCAAGATGTATTGCAAAGAGCCTTCAGATAAAAAATTACAATTTGGCTAATTTGGATATAGAAACAATGCATACATCCCCTTCTTGGTACAGTAAACACATTGTTTCATCTCAGATGACAACCATTTAGTTTAGATAAAAAAGGATAACTTTCAGAAAAAGAATTAACCCTTAAAACCTCTGAACAAAAAAATACATTGTCACTATAGAGTAACTTGGAAAATTTCAAATTTTCAAACATGTCATCTAAAATGGATATCTATGGCAATGCTATTCAGATGAAAAAGAAAACAGAAAAACCAAACATTAATCAACACAGTAACTTATTTTGCCAAGCCATTGCATTTAGCACCAAGTGCAAATAGGAACTTGTGATCCTTGGAGTCACTGGTGTTGTTGTTTCACCTCCCTTTAATGAAACAACACATGATCATACCAATTTCTTCTAATTTTTACGAGCAAGCATGCTGACGATCAAAATCATTTTTGTTATGAACAGACATGCATATGCTCAAAATAAGAAGAGACCATGAAACACTTGGAAATCTTGGGCTGGCCTATTGCGACAAAACAAAATAAGAAGAGAGTTAACCTTTTTTCTCTTCCCAGGCACCGCACCTGCGTTCGCGTTCGGCTTCGCATTCTCCTCCCTCCTTCACTTGAACGGCGCACGGCATTTGTAAATGGATACTCAGCTGCACAACAACAACCAGCAAACTTCATTACAAATCCAAGGTTCTCGACAAACAGAAAGACCGAGTGGCCCTCGAAACGGCTTACGTTCCACAGTAATACTACTGCTGGCTGTAGGTGTCCTCACGGATGAAAGAACTCATCGATCAATCACAGCTTGGCCGGCCCATGGAGATGCATTTGGTTGTAGCACGGGCCATATAACCCACACTAGTAGTAGCTTGTCAGAATGTCAGCCTACATTTTAATTGGAGTGAAGTAACTAGCAAGGGAAATGACGCCTCTGCTTGGTAGATTTCAAACTTTTAAAAAATAGATATAGAATTCATTTCATTTCATGCCCTAGGTAGGGAGGAAAACAGATTCATAGATATATGGTGTTTGATCATCCATAGCAGGTAGGTAGGTGTCAAAGCTAACTGAATGACATCACACACACGCTTATATAACCATAAGTACCCTTGTTACGTCGAGAGAAACATAATTACCGAACTGAAACTGAAACTGAACAAATGAGCAGCGGAAAGAAGAGCAATCAGTTTCAGTTTCAGAACCTGACCTCACTGACTGCGTACGTGTGTCATTCAGTTTTCAGTTTCATAACTGCACTACATTTTGGGTCCATGTTTATTTGCATAAGGAAGAAAGAATACATCTATGATCTATCCATGCGCCCAAAAAGATCCAATGTGATGCTTTTTTTCTTCAGAAAAAACAAAAAGGGCCCTTTGTATTGCTTTGCTCCAATGATTTGCCGCTTCTTTTCTCTGCTCTGGACTAAACTCTTAAAAAAACCTGCTAGGGACTGAAGTAAAGAAGCGTGTGTGCATTCAGTTTCATAATCTGGAGGCTGAGCTGAGGTTGTTGTCATTCACAGTTTCCGACTTTTGGCTCCATTTATTTACTATGTAGTTTCTTTTGCCTCCTTTATTTCCGTCGCTCCCCACGCCACAGGAGCTCCTTTTCTCCATTACTGAGTACTGACGCCCAACCTTCACGGCCGACGAACCACCTTCCCACCCCTCCTTGTTGTGGCCACCCCCCTGCGATGCAAAGCCTCTTCTCCTTCCTAACCATGTCATGGCGGAGTCGACGGGGTGCTGCTACGACCCCATGAGGACGGCTATGTTTTGGTGAGCTGCCGCAGACGGTGCTGCGGGTAGCTAGCGGCGGCGCTAGACCGGTGACGCCCAAAGGCAAGAGCTGAGATCGTGCGGTCGTGCCCTGCGGGGTTCTGCAAGCAGAGGCTGCTGAGCTGGAACGACGGCGACGCCATGTCGCCACCTTTGGCTTTAGATGCTGGAACCGACCGATAGAGGAGCTGCAACCGGCCACGCCGGGAGCTGGAAACGGCGGATGCGGCCGGCGGTATGCTGCAACCGTTTGTGCGAGATGCTGGAACCTGCCGGCGGAGGAGCTGCAACCGGCCATGCTGTGGCACCAGGGGAAGCTTCAATGGCGTATGCGCGGCGTCGGAGATGCTGCAACCAGTGCAAGGTGTTTGAACCCTGCGATTGGCTCCGCAGAGCTGCATCCAGTGCGCGGCGGTGCTGGAACTACAGTGTTGTCGTGCTACAATGGGCGGCGTGAGATGCTGGAACCGGCTCGGCCACGAGCTGCAACCTGGCTGTCTAGATGCTGGATCCGGCTCGGCACACGTCTTAGCTGCAACCGGCTACGGTGACACGTTTCTTTTTGCTAGAACTAGCTAATATTTTCGCTACAAATCGACTACTGGAGTTTTCTGCTGCTGAGATTTTTGCTGGAAGCATCATTAATTTTTGCTGGAACCGGTAAATCCTTTTGCTGCAACCGGCGATAGAAAAAGCTACTACCGAGTAATTTTTTGCTACATTCATTTACGACTTAGATGCGACCAGCGATGGCGAGGACGATATTTTTGCTGCAACCGCCTCAATTTTTTGCTACTACCGAATAAATTTTTGCTACATCCATTCTCGAGACCATGATGCTTTTCAACTTAGATGCGACCGGCGACGGCGAGGACTATTTTTTGGTGCAGCTGGCGTCTTCATTTGCTACAACCATGTAACAAGAAGCTTCAAACCCATGACGGCCCGGCGGCAACAAATGCTACAAACCATGAACGGCAAAGGGCTACAACCATCAACGGCGAAAGCTGCAACCTGCGACGAAAAAAGCTTCAACCGGCGAAAAAAAGTTCTAAACATCGTCGCGCACCGAAGAGGAAAGCTCTCTCTATCATCTGGTTGAAGCTTTTTTCATATATTTTTTTTGAAGTACGGCCCTCACTGGCATTTATTCAACTGGTACGCGTACAAAATCCGAGTGCAAACCTGCACTCAGGAAATCAGGGACTACAACAAAAGTTACAAGAGGTACATCTAGAGATATAGCTTGTCTAGCGCATGAATGAGCCGCAACATTAGCACCTCTTCCAACGAACTTCAGATCAAAACCCTGAAAATTTGAGAGATAAGACTTCATCTCTCTGTATATATGACCACCCACAGATCGGTCATTCCCTTCAATCCAGTCACGTACAATTAGTTGACAATCTGTCTCAAGTACTATGCTGGACCATCCTTTCTCAATGGCCATCAGGATAGCATCACGGCAAGCTAGTAACTCGGCCACAAAGGGTTCAGAAATCCCTACATACTGAATACATCTGCATGCTATAAGACGCCCCAAGTGGTCACGGACCACAATCCCCGCACCAGCACACCCTTTGGATATATCAATAGCCCCATCAGTGTTTAGCTTAATCACATTCTCCTCAGGTGGTCTCCACCTTGCAGTCGCCGCCACAGACGAGGAAGACTTTACTGGAATATCAAGAGCTCGGATTAATTCAGCAATCAACTCCATTGAACACTTAGGCTGAAACTTAATCTCTTCATGAGTATATTTGTTTCGGCTACTCCATACAGCCCACATGACTGAAATAATAATAGCAGCCACATCCTTGCTTATGAAATTTGGATCAAGCAAATCCCTGGACCACGTCGTCTGATGTAGTTTTGGAAGCTTCACTCCAAAAAAATTATGCGCTTCTTTCCAAAAAAGAATAGCATGATCACAGCTTACCAAAGCATGGAATAAGGACTCCTCAGAGTGCCCGCACATGGGACATATCACATCATCGCGTACATGTCGTCGACATAATTCGCCATCAGTTGGCAAGAAGCCCTTGAGAACCCTCCACCAGAATACTCTGATTTTAGGCTGGACATTCAGTTTCCAAAGAGCTTTCCATGTTTCCTCTCCTCCCGAAGAAGTACTTGGACTGGGCTGTTTGTTGCATTGTTTTTCCTTTAATACTCTGTACGCTGACCGCACAGAATAAGATCCATTTCTCTCCCATCCCCACGCCCAAAAATCCTCTGCTGCCACTCTCGGCCGTGGCATGTTAATGATGGCCTCGGCATCAGACGTGATGAACATCTTCCTTATCAACTCATCGTTCCATAGTCCAGAATTCTCACACATCAGATCAGCCACTAAGTGAACTGGATCCTCGGTCAGCCTACAAATAGGCTTCATTGTAGCCGTACCTTCCATCCATTGGTCATGCCAAACCTCGGTCGTTCTCCCATCTCCAACACGACGTATCAGACCTTGTTTGAGCACTTCCCTTCCCTGAATGATAGCACGCCATGTTGCTGAAGCGCTGTTCGGACACCCTGCCTGTAGAAAATTACCATCATGGTAATATCTCCCCCTCAACACACGCGCACACAGACTTTCAGGGCTAACCAACAGCCTCCAAGCTTGTTTTCCTAGCATCGCATCATTAAATAGTTCTAATTCTCTAAACCCAAGTCCTCCTCTTGATTTTGGAATTGCCATTTTCTCCCAAGACTGCCAATGCATGCCTCTTCTATCAAGTGACCCAGCCCACCAATACTTGGACATGACTGTCGTGACTTTACGGCACAAGCCTTTTGTGAGCTTGAAACAGCTCATAGAGTAGGCCGGTAACGCTTGGACCACTGATTTGAGATGCACTTCTTTTCCAGCACACGAAGCTTTTCTCTCACTCCACCCTTGTACCCTTGATCTCGCCTGCTCAACAATATGCTGAAACTGTTGCTCATTAATTTTCCCTGCTGCAGTAGGGAGACCAAGGTATTTTTCAGATAGGGCCTCCCTCTGAATATGCAGAACATTTTGGACCCCCACTCTAATAGAAGCCCCACAGTTGGGACTAAAAAACACAGAGCTCTTCATTTTATTTGCACTTTGACCAGAGCCAAGGCAATAAGCATGCAGAATATCATTGAGCCGAAGGGCACTCCTTCCATCCGCCTTCATGAAAACTAAGCAGTCATCTGCAAAGAGAAGATGAGATACCCACGGGGATCGAAATCCAGCCCGAATACCTCTGTCAATCCATCCTCCGTCATAGTTCTTCAACATACAAGATAGGCCTTCCCCGCACAGAAGAAACAAGTAAGGGGAAATAGGGTCTCCCTGCCTTATCCCCTTGGACGGACGGAAGGATGGTAACAATTCACCGTTGACCTTTACTTGAAAAGTCACTGAATTAACACATCTCATCACCAAAGAGACCCACTCCTCCGAGAAGCCCAACTGTAACATGACTCCTTGAAGATACTCCCACTCAACCCTATCGTATGCTTTCAACATGTCAATTTTTACGGCACACCAGCCTTGCTTGCCCCTCTTTCTTTTCATCGCATGAATACATTCATATGCAGTCAAGACGTTATCAGTAATAAGCCTCCCAGGTACGAACGCACTTTGCTCCTCTGCAATAATTTCATCAATGATCTCACGAAGGCGATTAGCCAACACCTTAGAGCAAAGCTTGTAGATAACATTACACAAGGAAATAGGCCTATACTGAGTTATATTACGAGGATTTTTAACCTTTGGAATAAGCACAATCACAGTCTTGTTCACCAGCTCTGGCATATGCCCTCCATTAAGAAAATTCAAAACCGCAGTAGAAACATCCTTACCAATTATAGTCCAGTGCCATTGGTAAAATCCTGCATTGAAACCATCCTCACCGGGTGCTTTTGAAGGCTTCATCTCAAACAGCGCTTTCTCCACCTCCTCAACCTGAAACGGCCGCATAAGACGTTCATTCATAAAAACAGTAACCTTCGGCGGCACATAAGTTTGCCTTGCTGTTTCTGTGTCAATGCTTGTATGTCTCCGTGATTTGCCTTGCTGTTTGAAGCCCCGCTTGAAGCTTTCTCCACGGCTTATGTGCCCCATAGGTGGGGGATGTTCGAGAGCATGGGTGAAGCCGGCGACAAGGATGGCCGGCAAGGACTGAGCCCGCCACAAGGATAGTCGGCGAGGACGCCGACCAGCGGCGAGGACGACCGGCGAGGACCGCTGGCGAGGAACGCAACCAGCGGCGAGGACGGCCGGCGGGAGGCAGCGACGGGAGAAGGACAGCTCGCCGGGGTGCCGGGGTGGGGGTGGGGGGAGAGCGCCGCTGCACGTTGACTCGCGTGCGAAGGTAGAAGAAGGTTGAGGACGAGAGGGGATCTGACGGCTAAAGGGTGGGCAGATCTTGTTAGAAATAATCTTGAGGTACTAAAGAGTCTGGTCACAAAAAGTAATGATAGTTCGTGTCCCAGTAGCACACGTAGGATACATGCATGTATTCGGTGTGTGTTGTGTTAGGTTACAAGGCGATCAACGTGGCCGTGTAATTAGACTAGAGAAATTATCAAGTTGAGTCCGGCTAGGACTTGTGTCTGTTGGTAGGAGTTGTATTATGATTAGGAGTTGACGTCTAGTCGGTCCGTGTGAGACATAGTACGTTAGGTCGACAGCTTCGTGCTGTATAAGATTGTAACACCGTGGGAGGCAAGAAAAAACAGAAAATAAAAGAGGGAAAAAGAGAGGTACGACACGTGCCTTTGGCAAAAGCTTTTGCGCGTGCGTGTTCATCGTGATTTGATGTGATCGATCCTGTGGGCGAAGTTCCAACAATTGATATCAGAGCTAGGTCGATTTGAAGCCGTGCTTGCCCCGGGGTCGCGACCCGACTAGCACCTCGGGGCGGGCGATGAAGTTACTGGCTGGTGCAGCGACACGAAGGATCAAGTGACCGTCGTTCTGTGGAGCGACAAGGAGGGAGGCGGCAGGCTGTCGTCAGCAAGGTGGCGAAGGAGGTCGTTGATGGGAGAGGTGGTGCCGAGGTGCGGTCTTTGGGGCTCATCAAGATCGCTGCTCGGGGAGTCGGATGAACAAGGAGGCGTGCGAGTTTGCACGTTCAGTCGTCGTTGCGTCCGTGAGTCGTCATCGTGTCCAAGTGCTCGTCTCTGTGTGGAGTCGTTGCAAGTGGAAGCGGTGTTCACGGTGTTCCGTGAGTCATGTCCATGTCCTCGTGGAGCGTCCTGGTTGCGGTCAGTGTGGGTTCGGTGTGATGCCAAAGGCGGACGGTGGTAGGCGAAACCATCGTAAAGCGAGGAGGTGTGCGAGCAGT
The DNA here is from genome assembly GCA_021605145.1 of Aegilops bicornis. Taxonomy (NCBI): domain Eukaryota; kingdom Viridiplantae; phylum Streptophyta; class Magnoliopsida; order Poales; family Poaceae; genus Aegilops; species Aegilops bicornis. The sequence continues at coordinate 815,034,684 of CM038673.1, forward strand.
GGAGAGTGGATCTATTGCAAGCAAGTACAAGGAGTATGGTGCGGACCGAGTGCAAGGCAGCGGCCAAGCAATGGCGGTGGCACAACATCACTACTGGAATCGCACCCTATGCCGACGGCCAGGGCCGTCGGCATATCCCTGACTTGCCGTCGGGACAGGCCTATGCCGACGGCGGCCGTCGGCAACGTATCCGTCGGCGTAGCCCGGATGACCGTCGGCATAGAGAGGCCGTCGGCATAGACCCTATCCCGACGGTGGCCGTACATCTATGCCGACGGCACTGGCCGTCCACAACGCCATCGCCTAACGGCGGTTGCCGTCAGCTAATCGAAAGCAACGGCGGCTCGCCACGCGTGGCGTGTCTATGCCGGCAACTGGCCGGCCGTTAGAACTATGCCGACGGCGAGGCCGTCGGCATAGACATGCCACTTGGCGAGAAGCCGTTGCTCACGGTGCTTGCCTATGCCGGCGCGGCGTCGGCATAGACGTCTGCGATAATAAACAACTGGCACTCTGAGGCGAGCTAAGCCGACGGCCAGCCGTCGGCATAGACATGCCACGCGATGTCGGCTGAGCGCCACGCCAGCCTATGCCGACGGCAGCTGAGCCGTCGTCGGCATAGACATGCCACGATGTTTCAAGCGCCACGCTAGCCTATGCCGACGGCTAGGCCGTCGGCATAGTTTCTGCCGTTTTTTTTCTTTTTCTGCTTGTTTTCAAATCAGTTCAATTCAAATAAAAGCACATGTATAACAAAGACATATCAGCAGCACATATCAAAGAACGCAAGCATAAGCATCGTCACACACACAAGTCTCTAAATGATCATCATCACAACCAACATAAGCATAAGCATATAGAAAAGCACCACACACAAGTCTCTAAATGATCATCACCATACACAATACATCTCAAGCATCATCACCACACACTAGGATTAAGCGCCAGGACGTCGAGCACATGGAGGTCGCCACCACCAAGACCGCCAAGCCAGTGTCGTCACATCGCTAAGCAGCGGCCTTCCGCTAAGACCGCCTCCACCTCCGCCTCCGTGGATCGGAGTGGTCGGGCTCGTGTCTCCTGAGTCTTTGCGAAGACCACCGCCAACGGTAGATCCATCTGTTCTGGATGTTGAAAAGACATATTAATGGGATATATGATCGTGTTGAAAGGCATGACATGCTTGGGGTGAATAGATTGGGGATGAACTAACCGCGAGGGCCGCTGATTACGTGCCACAAACTCCTCAAAGGTCAAGAAGACCTGGTTGTGCTGGAGGGCATGGTGCTGGCGGAAACTGAGGACACCTGCCGGCCGCCATTTCCTGAAAAGCCTGCTCCAGCTGGCGATCCCTCTGCACTTGGTGTTCATGAATCCTCTGATGCCACGCCATGGTCTCCTGGCGTGTGTACTCCAGGTAGGCCTACGGTATGACATGATGGAACTCATAAAACTACTAGATGCGTAAAATAAAGTGAGCAATGAAGATAAGAGGGAAAATACTTACAACTGTTGCTCTGAAAGAGGGGCTGTGAATCGACACCGGCTGGCTCATCTGGCTCAGCTCGGGTCGATCCGACGGTTGCAGTGTAGGAGATAGTCGGAGTGACCACAGATCGAGAACCGCCTCCCGACCGTGCTCCTTGGGCCCCATGCTCACCACCGCCTGTCGTCCGTGATCCGCCAAGAATGGGGTCAGTGTGTCAGATGTAACTTCAGATAGGCTGCAGAGTAGGCCTCCTTCCTCCACGCAGTCTTCTTGCCGTAGTACTTGGGCTCGCCAGCTTGGGGTCCTTCCGCGTATGGGCGATCTCCCACTTTGCATGTCCGAGAGCGGCCGCCTGGGTTCTCCTCCTGCACCACCAAACAGATGTTAGTCATACATAAGAAAGTGATGGTAAATAGAAGAAGAAGAATGTTTAATGGGGTTAGTCATACATTAACTGCCTTGTGGAGATAGTGGTTTCGGTTTCCACGAGCATGTACTCCCTCATTCCTCGGTTAGCCTTATTTTTATTCTCATAGCCGCCTGTGCTCCAGCCCCATCACACCAAAGATCCACCAATGCCGCCCAGACTCGTCTTTTCCATAACACCAATTTGGACACACCTACATAATAAAAGCATAATGGCATGTCAACATGAAACGGTGAAATGTATCACATGGTAATGAAAGCATAATGAAAATCTTTTATACTTACCGCCAAGTACTCGTGCCTCTCCAAGGTAATGCCCATCCTCCGCGCTTCTTCCTTGGTCATCTTCACACCAAGAACATCGTGGTAGTATGTCGAGATGGCCACATAGCGCACCTCGTCTTTATCTGGCGGGCCTTCTTCTTGCATTGGCGCAGACGATCTGGTCCGCTCTAGCCCTGCGGTTCTAAGAACTCGATAGAATTTCTACAATCATGCATGAAACAAGAATGGAAGAAGCCATGAGTTAAATCATTCATGAAACTAGAATGGACTTGTGCTTCAAGAGAACTCACCTGTAAAGTAGTGGTTACGGCCTTGGCATGGGTCTCATGGTCCGCGTGGAGGGCCGCTTCCGGTGGTCCCAGCTCGTGGCCAAAACCCGACGGTCCGGCTGCTCGACCGATCCGGACAAGACAACCCCGGCCAAGATAACTTCAGCAAGACGGTGATGAGGCCGTTGGGAATACGGACCCCTTTAGAATATATCCAGTTGCTGCAAAAGAATGAACTATTAGCATGTGACAAGCAAAATAAATAACAACCAGAATATGCATGTGACAAGCAAAATAAGGAACCGCTTGCTCTTTTCCCGTGGGCTCAATGAGCCATTTCTGCTCCTCAGTAGCAGGAACCTGCTTTGGTAGCTTATGCGTTGCCACGCAGCCATCCCTTGTTGTCAACCCCTTCCCGTCACCACCATCATCCCCGCCACCACCCCCCTCCTGCTTTGCCTCTCCCTCCCCAACCTCCTCCTCCTCCTCCTCCTCCTCCTCCTCCTCCTCCCCTGCCTCCTCCTCCACCTCCTCCTCCTCCTCCTCCACCTCCTCCTCCTCCTCCTCCACCTCCTCCTCCTCCTCCTCCCTAGAGTGTACCTCACTAGAGGAGGGTACCTCACTAGAGGAGGGCCTCGAAGACAACACCCCTAAGTCGGTGAGGGTGCGCTCTTTCTGGCCGCGACCCCCTGTAGTTGCTCTCCCCAAAGACTCGTCCTCTAGAGGCTCTCCCCGCCCCTCCTCCTCTAGGGGCACCTCTCCCTCGACCTCCTGTGAGGAGTCATCGTCAAGTAGCCGAGGGGAGGATTACGTGCTCGACCACTCCGACTAGGCAGGCCGACGACCTTGCGTAGGAAACCCACGCCGTCGGCCTTCCCTTGCCCATGTTCCACGAACCTGCATTGAAAAGAGAAAAAGCAATTAGTAAATTAATGAAATGAAAAAAAGGCATGACAATAAACACATTAATAAAAATGCATAAAAAGGCATATTCCTAAACTTGAAACGTACATCTGCTAGAACCCATATGAATCATCACTGTTGTAACCTCTTTCTCGGTCCGTCTCATCATCACTATCAATCATATCATCTTCGTTGTCCGACGGAGGTGGAGGCTCTTCCTCCTCGTCGGCGTCTTCGCTTAACTTTTCTAGCATAAGTATGTCATTTTCATTGACAATGGTCTCACCATCATTCCGTGCATCATCGACGCTTGGGTCCACATCATCATCACCCAATGGTCTAGCGTCATCGCTTTCTAACCACATCATCATCATCATCATCATCAGGTTGCTCTTGATAGAACACTCCCTCGTATGTCATGGGGTTAATGTTGTAGTAATCGTCTTCATTCGGTCCGGTAGCTTACCATGTGGCGACACCTTGAACACAACTTCCCAACCCTTTAGATACACTTTCTGGCATGGGTAAGGCAGATAATATACTTGTGTAGCTTGGGTAGCCGCAATGAAGAGATCGAGCTTGGGTTGATACTTGGGCTCATGAGGTCCTCCCACTCTTGTCGTGGCATATTATAAGATTTCGAGGCCCCAGCCCTCCCACCTTGCGTGTTGAATAGATCGAGCCTGGGTTGATACTTGGGCTCTTCTATATTGTATCGAGGCACCTTGTTATGAAGATGGGGAACGTGGTGCGAATAGTATGATGTCCCGAGGTCCGACACCTCCTCTAGGATAAGCGCCTCAGCTATGGAAGCTTCAATCTTAGCTTTGTTTCCACATTTCCGTCGGAGATGCTTGTTCTGCCTCTCGTCAGATCGCCACCGATTTTGTACAGGCCCCAACAATACCTCGTTCACGATGTGCAGAATGAGATGTGTCATCGGAGTAAATAAGCCTCGCGGAAAGATCTTCTCTAGCTTGACTATCAACTCCGGTGCCTTCTTATGCAATTTTTCAATCACCTCTTTACTTACTTCTTTAGCACAGGCGTGCGGAAGAAATGGCTAAGCTCGGCAAGCACTCGCCCGGACATGCTCGGGGACATAGCCTCGAACCATCACCGGCATTATCCGCTCAATCCATACATGGTAGTCATGACTCTTCGCATCGGTCACTTTGCCTGCTGAAAGATTGACTCCTTACTTATATTCGATGCATAACCATCGGTCAACTTCAAAATTTGTTTCAGCCAGATAAGTACTTCTTTTTTTTACGGCGGTTTAAGGACAAAGTCGAGATCCGGCTTGAACCAGTTTTTTCGACCGCTGTGGGAGGCTTCATGTTCAGCGTGGTCTATCACAAATTCTCTGTTGATCGGCTCTAGCTTTTACGTTATCCTTCGTCTTATCAGGAATGTTGAGGATCGTGTGGAAAAGGGACTCTGCCACATTCTTTTCGTGTGCATCACATCAATATTGTAAGGAAGTTTGAGGTCCTTGAAATAGGGAAGTTGCGAGAAGGGGTAATGTGAGTCCAGTTGTGCGTCTCACCATATCCCTCGAAGCCTTTGTCTTTGGCTTTGCCTTTGCCTTTGACTTTAGGCTTGAGCTTTTAGTGAGCAAGAACATCTGCCCCCGAAAATGTTGGAATCTCGGTTACTTCATGAACAACCCGACCTTTCGTGAAGTTCTTCTTGTCTTCCCTGTCTGGATGGTCTGCAGGGAGGAACTACCGATGCAGGTCAAAGGCTACATACTTGCCACCCTTACTCAGCCAAATCATTCGCAGAGCCTGCATGCACACTGGGCATGGCATCTTCCCACTTGTACACCATCCGCAGAATAGAGCATAGCCGGAAAGTCATGCATGCAATAGTGCAACCAAACTTTCATCAAGAAATTTCTCTGCAGATCCCGGTCGTATGTCAACCTCGGAAAGTACCAAGAATGGTGCAAAGCATCCACAAGCGGCTGCATAAACACACCCAATTGCTTCCCGGGTAGTCAGGCCCCGGAATGATGAGCGACAAGAACATGGTCTTCCGCTGCATTAGGGCACCGGGAGGAAGATTGAGCGGAATTACAAACACAGGCCAGCAGCTGTATGGATTGGACGACATACCATATGGATTCAACCCATCACCTGATATGGCTATTCTGACATTCCCAGCCTCGGCTGCTTCCTCGGGGTATTCTTCATCGAATGCCTTCCATGCTTCGATGGATGTACGATTTTTTTTGGATTGTACCTTATACCTTCCTTGTGCCACTTCATCATTTTGGCAGACTCCTTCGTGATGAAAAGGCGTTGCAGTCTTTTTATAAAATCAAGATACCGAAGAACCTTAACGGGGATGGTTAGCTGCTTTTTCTCACCATCCTCACCGACCACCTCAATGTATCGAGACGAACCGCACTTCCTACAGTACTTGTCATCCGCATACTCGTGCCTAAACAAAAGGCAATTCTTGAGGCAAACATCTATTTTCTCATAATCCATAGAGAGTGCCTTCATGATTTTCTTTGTATCGTACATGCTTTTCGGCAGTTCATGACCCTCGTGGAGGCTGTTAGCCCATACTCCCGTGAATGCTTCAAGCATTTCGGTTACAACAATTTCAGCCTTGACTGCAATCAGCCAGATGGCATCCAGCTGAGATATTTTCGCACCCGCATAAAGAGGTTTCTTCGACGAGGCTAAGACCTCCAAGAAGGCCTTTTGCGGTTGCCTCCGGCTCCTCGGTTCATTCTCTGAAGGTGTCGCATTTGCCGTTTACGCAACAATGACATCATCTAGCATGTCCCTCGACCCGTCGTCCTCATATCCATCGATGCGTTGTCGCATCACCTCCTCTCTACCACGGTCCTGATCGGCTATGTTTATCGGCGGCATGTCAAAGTTTGGCATATATCCGTGCGTGAAGGTGCTCACTCATGTCCGTCTGATTTCTACGATGACGTCGCACATCTCGCATGAGGCATGGTGGGATAATTCTCATTGGACGACGGAATATCTCCTTCAAATACACATCGGTTTTCGCGATCCACTCGATGTTACTCGATTCCGACGGATAAAACCACCGTACATCCACCGATTATCTGCCATCCTGCTTTTTGCAACCCACACAACATAATTAAGGATTCACTCAAATTAATCACATCAAATTTTCAGTTTCTACCGCGTTTAATCCACCTACATCTCTAATAGGTAAAGATGGGTCCTAATCCCACCCGAGGATGTGTAGATTGAGTACGTTCTCCATTCTACCCCGTTCCGAGACAAAATTTTGGCAGCACCTCCCCGCTGTTCTCCAGATACACGTCTCGTCAAATAGCCGAGAGAATGTGCTCCGGAGAACAATGGGGAGGCGCCGCCGAAATCCTGTCTCGGAACGGGGTAGAACATGGAGAACATACCCAATCTACACATCCTCGGGCTGTCCGTGGAAAAACTGGACAATCCGAAACAATATGCGGTGATAAATATGCAATTGAATGCATATTTATCGATGCAACCTTTCGGACGGGAGACGCCTAGGTTACGCCAGTTGACTTGAGAATGAAATCTAGTCACATGATTCGTAGCTCACCCTCGGCTGTAGAGGAAGTAGTCGAACACCGGAGGGACAACCGGGACCAACAGCTCCTGACGATCACTCCACCGAGATGGAACACCACGTAACCTGCACTGTGACAATAATTAAGTACATCACAATATATTCATCATCAACATCTAACAATCATCAAAAAATCAGCATCCTATATCATCTCTTCCGCAAAAAAAAATCATTATCTATCATCAACATCATCATCTATCATCATTAACATCATCATCTATCATGTAACAATCATCATACATTTGCAACTATCATCAAAAATCTATCATCTAACGTCATGCCCCTTGTTAAAAAAATTGCTTTTCTTGCATTTCTCACATTTGTAACTATCATCAAATCATCTATCAAGTAACTATGCATGCATCCATCTAGTTACATAACTATGAACAACAACAAAATTATCAAAAAATCTCTGAGAGAGGGAGGGAGGGAGCTCACCATGGGGAGGGGCCGGCTCGGGGAGGGGCAGGCACGGACGACGGGCCAGGCAGGCAGGGGCAGACACGGACGGGCGGAAGCCAAGCGGGTCGATGGAGGTCGGGCGGGACGGAGGTCGGGAGGGAGGGCGGCCGCGAGGATGTGTCGACGGAGGAGGGGCCGACGGCGGTAAGGGCTGATCCGCGGAGACGACGGGCGCGTGGGCGGACCAGCGGCGGCGCGACGCTGGGCGGGAGGACGGCGGTGCACCGCGGTGGGTGGGGGAGACGGGGAGGCGCGGGCGATGGCGGGTTCGGCGGGCGGGCGGCCCGGTTGGTGCGCGTGGGCGGCGGGCTCGGGCCGCGGTGGCGTGCTCGTGGCGGGCGGGCGGCGGAGGTGGTGGCGGCGGCGCTGGTGTGGGTCGGGGAGGAAGGGGAGATGGATGGTGAATGGGTGGTGGGGGCGAACCGCAAGCGGATAAGGTCGGCCCTATGCCGACGGCCTGGCCGTCGGCATAGGCCCGCCCCTTTGCCACGTCATCGATCCGTGGACATGTGCGCTGCTATGCCGACGGCCTGGCCGTCGGCATAGGCCCGCCCCTTTGCCACGTCGTCGATGCGGACATGTGTTGCTATGCCGACGGCCCGGCTGGCCGGCATAGGCTCCGCCTTTGCCACGCCATCGATCCGCGGACATGTGCTGCTATGCGACGGCCAAGCCGTCGGCATAGATACTTTGCATTTTTTTTGTTACGGCATTTTTTATTTTTATTTTTGTTACGGCATGTGCTGCACCCCCAACACCATTCCGGCCCAAAACACCCAAAGATACCCTCCGTGTCGGCCCGACGTGGCCGTTTACCCCCACCCGGGCACCGCGGCCGCCACGCCCGTGAGGTCTACGGCAGACGGGGCCCTGGGGAGTAGTAATGCCGGGCCTCCGGCTAGCATACCGTCAAATCTTGCGTAGGCGGCCTCTCACAAGTCTGGAAGTGTTGTGGCGGTTGCAAATGCCCGGCACGCGTCTCCGGGGTGTGCCCCCCCTCACGGACGGCGCCGCCGCCGGCACCTGGAGGGGGGAAACGGACGCGTAGGGTCTACACGGATGTTGCTCTAAAGTGTTTGTATTGGCTGACCTAACATGACCGGGTGGAGAGGTCCACTGGTCAAAGCCCGTCCGTGGGAAGTCAAAGGGGTAGATCTCGTGGTCAACCGCTCCAGGTTAGGCGGGACTGGGGCCTGGGGTAGCAATGCCACCGGAGCGTCGCACCGGGCCCTCATACATGCACGGTGGTGTGGTGGCATGTCGGAAGAGGCGGAACACGTCTCGGTGTGCCCCTCACACGGACGGCGCCGCCGGCACCTGGAGGGGGGAAACGGACGCGTCGGGTCTACACGGAGTGGATCTTGCTGTGGGTGTGGCCCGGATGTTGCTCTAAAGTGTTCGTATGGGCTGACATAACATGACCGAGTGGATAGGCCCACCGGGTCAAATCCCGTCCGTGCAAAGTCAAAGGGCTAGATCCGTGGTCAAACGCTTCTGAGGTTAGGCGGGGCGGGGGCCCCGGGGTAGTAATGCCACCGGGCCGTCGATCGGGCCCTCATACATGCGGGGTGGTGTGGTGGCATGTCCGAAGAGGCGGCACGCGTCTCCGGTGTGGCCCCCCTCACGGACGGGCGATGACACACGGTAGTAGACGTTCGCGGAAACGATGTGGCGTGAATATTGTTAAATACCGGAGCGCCGATAAAATCATGAGTTTTTACATGACGTGGGCACATGTGCTATAGGACCGATGGTAATTTTTCATAATTTTTCGTGATGGAGAAGTATCTGAACACTTCCCTCTACGCGTATTGCTCTTCGCGCGTCCACGACTGTGGCCGGCGGCCTCCGGGGGCTAGCATACCGTCAAATCTTGCGTAGGCGGCCTCTCACAAGTCTGGAAGTGTTGTGGCGGTTGCAAATGCCCGGCACGCGTCTCCGGGGTGTCCCCCCTCCCCCCTCACGGACGGCGCCGCCGCCGGCACCTGGAGGGGGGAAACGGACGCGTCGGGTCTACACGGAGTGGATGTAGCTGTGGGTTTGGCCCGGATGTTGGTCTAAAGTGTTTGTATTGGCTGACCTAACATGACCGGGTGGAGAGGTCCACTGGTCAAAGCCCGTCCGTGGGAAGTCAAAGGGTAGATCTCGTGGTCAACCGCTCGTGGTTAGGCGGGGCCAGGGGCCCCGGGGTAACAATGCCACCGAGCGTCGCACCGCCCCTCATACATGCAGGTGGTGTGGTGGCATGTCCGAAGAGGCGGCACGCGTCTCCGGTGTGCCTCACACGGACGGCGCCGCCACGCCGCACCTTGAGGGGGGAAACGGACGCTGGCCGGGTCTACACGGAGGGGATCTTGCTGTGGGTGTGGCCCGGATGTTGCTCTAAAGTGTTCGTATGGGCTGACATAACATGACCGGTGGATAGGCCCACCGGTCAAATCCCGTCCGCAAAGTCAAAGGGCTAGATCCGTGGTCAAACGCCTTCTGAGGTTAGGCGGGGCCAGGGGCCCGGGGTAGCAATGCCACCGGGCCGTCGCATCGGGCCCTCTTTCATGCTGGGTTTTGTGGTGGCATGTCCGAAGAGGCGGCACGCGTCTCCTGGGTGTGTAGCCCCTCACGGACGGCGATGACACACGGTAGTAGACGTTCTGCGGATACGATGCGGCGTGAATATTATTAAATACTCGGAACGCGATAAAATCATGAGTTTTTTACATGACGTGGGCACATGTGCTATAGGACCGATGTTAATTTTTCATAATTTTTCGTGATGGAGAAGTATCTGAACACTTCCCTCTACGCGGATTGCTCTTCGCGTCTCTGTTGTCGCCGCGGCCTCCGGCTAGCACACCTTCAAATCTTGCGTAGGCGGCCTCTCACAAGTCTGGAAGTGTTGTGGCGGTTGCAAATGCCCGGCACGCGTCTCCGGGGTGTCCCCCCCCCCCCTCACGGACGGCGCCGCCGCCGGCACCTGGAGGGGGGAAACGGACGCGTCGGGTCTACACGGAGTGGATGTAGCTGTGGGTTTGGCCCGGATGTTGCTCTAAAGTGTTTGTATTGGCTGACCTAACATGACCGGGTGGAGAGGTCCACCGTCAAAGCCCGTCCGTGGGAAGTCAAAGGGTAGATCTCGTGGTCAACCGCTCGAGGTTAGGGCGGACGGGGCCCTGGGGTAGTAATGCCACCGGAGCGTCGCACCGCCCCTCATACATGCAGGGTGGTGTGGTGGCATGTCCGAAGAGGCGGCACGCTGCTCGGTGTGCCCCCTCACACGGACGGCGCCGCACGGCACCTTGAGGGGGGGAAACGGACGCTGGGTCTACACGGAGGGGATCTTGCTGTGGGTGTGGCCGGATGTTGCTCTAAAGTGTTCGTATGGGCTGACATAACATGACCGGTGGATAGGCCTTTGGTCAAATCCCGTCCGTGCAAAGTCAAAGGGCTAGATCCGGTGGTCAAACGCTATGTGGTTAGGCGGGACGGGGGCCCTGGGGGGTAGCAATGCCACCGGGCCGTCGCATCGGGCCCTCATACATGCGGGGTGGTGTGGTGGCATGTCCGAAGAGGCGGCACGCGTCTCCGGGGTGTGGCCCCCCTCACGGACGGCGATGACACACGGTAGTAGACGCTCGCGGAAACGATCGCGCGTGAATATTATTAAATACTCGGAGCGCCGATAAAATCATGAGTTTTTACATGACGTGGGCACATGTGCTATAGGACCGATGGTAATTTTCATAATTTTTCGTGATGGAGAAGTATCTGAACACTTCCCTCTACGCTGGATTGCTCTTCGCGCTGCCTGACCGTGGGCCGCGGCCTCCGGGGCTAGCATACCGTCAAATCTTGCGTGGCGGCCTCTCACAAGTCTGGAAGTGTTGTGGCGGTTGCAAATGCCCGGCCGCACGTCGCCGGGTGTCCCCCCCCCCCCCTCACGGACGGCGCCGCCGCCGGCACCGGGAGGGGGGAACCGGACGCGTCGGGTCTACACGGAGTGGATGTAGCTGTGGGTTTGGCCCAGATGTTGCTCTAAAGTGTTCGTATTGGCTGACCTAACATGACCGGGTGGAGAGGTCCACTGGTCAAAGCCCGTCCGTGGGAAGTCAAAGGGTAGATCTCGTGGTCAACCGCTCCGAGGTTAGGCGGGACGGGGGCCCTGGGGGGTAGCAATGCCACCGGAGCGTCGCACCGGCCCCTCATACATGCAGGGTGGTGTGTTGGCATGTCCGAAGAGGCGGCACGCGTCTCTGGGGTGTGCCCCCTCACACGGACGGCGCCGCCACCGGCACCTGGAGGGGGGAAACGGACGCATCGGGTCTACACGGAGGGGATCTTACTGTGGGTTTGGCCCGGATGTTGCTCTAAAGTGTTCGTATGGGCTGACCTAACACGACCGGGTGGATAGTTCCACCGTCAAATCCCGTCCGTGCAAAGTCAAAGGCTAGATCCGTGGTCAAACGCTACAGGTTAGGCGGGGACGGGGCCCTGGGGGTAGCAATGCCACCGGGCCGTCGCATCGGGCCCTCATACATGCGGGTGGTGTGGTGGCATGTCCGAAGAGGCGGCAGCGTCTCGGGTGTGGCCCCCCTCACGGACGGCGATGACACACACGGTAGTAGACGCTTCTGCGGAAACGATGCGCGCGTGAATATTATTAAATACGCGGAGCGCGATAAACTCATGAGTTTTTGACATGACGTGGGCACATGTGCTATAGGACCGATGGTAATTTTTCATAAATTTTCGTGATGGAGAAGTATCTCAACACTTCCCTCTACGCGGATTGCTCTTCGCGCGTCTACGACTGTGGCTGGCGGCCTCCGGGGGCTAGCATACCGTCAAATCTTGCGTAGGCGGCCTCTCACAAGTCTGGAAGTGTTGTGGCGGTTGCAAATGCCCGCACGCGTCTCGGTGTCCCTCCCCCTCCCTCACGGACGGCGCGCCCGCCCCGCACCGGAGGGAAAGCAGACGCGTCGGGTCTACACGGAGTGGATGTAGCTGTGGGTTTGGCCGGATGTTGCTCTAAAGTGTTCAGATTGGCTGACCTAACATGACCGGGTGGAGAGGTCCACCGTCAAAGCCCGTCCGTGGGAAGTCAAAGGGTAGATCTCGTGGTCAACCGCTCGGGGTTAGGCGGGACGGGGCCCTGGGTAGTAATGCCACCGGAGCGTCGCACCGCCCCTCATACATGCAGGGTGGTGTGGTGGCATGTCCAAGAAAGGCGGCACGCGTCTCCGGTGTGCCTCACACACGGGCGCTGCCGCCGGCACCTTGAGGGGGAAACGGACGGCCGGGTCTACACGGAGGGGATCTTGCGTGGGTGTGGCCCGGATGTTGCTCTAAAGTGTTCGTATGGGCTGACATAACATGACCGGGTGGATAGGCCCACCGTCAAATCCCGTCCGTGCAAAGTCAAAGGCTAGATCCGGTGGTCAAACGCTACGAGGTTAGGCGGACGGGGCCCTGGGGTTAGCAATGCCACCGGACCGTCGCATCGGGCCCTCATACATGCGGGGTGGTGTGGTGGCATGTCCGAAGAGGCGGCACGCGTCTCCGGGGTGTGGCCCCCCTCACGGACGGCGATGACACAAGGTAGTAGACGTTCTGCGGAAACGATGCGGCGTGAATATTATTAAATACTCGGAGCGCGATAAAATCATGAGTTTTTACATGACGTGGGCACATGTGCTATAGGACCGATGGTAATTTTTCATAATTTTTCGTGATGGAGAAGTATCTGAACACTTCCCTCTACGCGGATTGCTCTTCGCGCGTCTACGACTGTGGCCGGTGAATATTATTAAAATGATGCATGAACACTTTCACATATGCATCGGGACCCGTGCGATGTTTCGGTGACATAGCTACACCCCGAATCCCCCCACCAACCAGAATTTCTTCCGTGTCGACCGTTTCCCCCCTCCATGACACGGTGATAGCGATGTTCGTAACGGGGGGCAATCGATATACCATCGGGTATGTTTTTTTAGATAAGGCATAATTATCATATACAAAAACAAAAACTAAAATAAAGTAAAAATAACAAAACCGAGTAAAAGAAAAAATAAAGTAAAATACACGTATGCCGACGGCCAGCCGTCGGCATATCTGCGGCACACACGGAGGTTGTCCCACGGATCGTCGGCGTGGCGTGGCACACGGATCGGCCGACGTGGCGAGGGGCCTATGCCGACGGCTTGGCCGTAGGCATACCTCTACCATCGATATGCCGACGGGCCGCCGTTACTGCCGTCGGCGAGGGTCAACGCCGTCAAATGGTCGGGCCCGACCGGTGTGGGCCAAGGATATGCCGACGGCCTGCCCTATGCCGACGGGCCCGTGGCGCATTCTCGGACGGTCCCGACGGCCTTGTCTATGCCGACGGCCCCGTCGGCATAGGTGGATGTGTGCCGACGGCTTTTCTACGCCTACGGCCTTTCCGTGGCCGTCGGCATAGGTCCATAGATGCCGACGGGGGCCGTCGGCATAGATTTCGCCGTCGGCAACCCCAGTTTTTCTGGTAGTGCATGACAGGGCAAGTAGGTGTGCTGCATGTTTCCAGACGGGTCATACTTAGTGTACGAATATGACAGTTGAAGATCAACCTCGACGTGTAGTAGGACAGTGACCAGTTAAGTTGAACGACGTAAAGACTGATGATGCGTCCAGTCTTGTACGTTGCACGCGTCGATGCGACCGTGTGGCTGGTAGTTCGGATCGTACGTCGAAGTTTGCATCATCAAGTCGTGGATCTTCAGCAAGTCAAGATGAGAAGGAGCACGGGGAAGATGACAAGTCAAGATTAAGGAGAGAATGTTAGAAATAATCTTGAGGTAGTAAAGAGTAGACAAGGCGATCAACGTGGCCGTGTAATTAGACTAGAGAAATTATCAAGTTCGTGTCCCAGTAGCACACGTAGGATACATGCATGTATTCGGTGTGTGTTGTGTTAGGTTACAAGGCGATCAACGTGGCCGTGTAATTAGACTAGAGAAATTATCAAGTTGAGTCCGGCTAGGACTTGTGTCTGTTGGTAGGAGTTGTATTATGATTAGGAGTTGACGTCTAGTCGGTCCGTGTGAGACATAGTACGTTAGGTCGACAGCTTCGTGCTGTATAAGATTGTAACACCGTGGGAGGCAAGAAAAAACAGAAAATAAAAGAGGGAAAAAGAGAGGTACGACACGTGCTTTTGGCAAAAGCTTTTGCGCGTGCGTGTTCATCGTGATTTGATGTGATCGATCTTGTGGGCGAAGTTCCAACAGATCTGACGAACAGGGTGTGACCGGTCCAAATTTGGGCCAGCGCACCGGTGCAGATCACTCGTCTTTTTTTTACAATAACAAGACTATTGTACTGGGTCACATGGTACCCTCGATTGACCAGACTCATACACCAGAACCGAACGCGCCATTCCTATTCAAAAATTCATCCACACGTTGAACGGGAAACTAAGAATCTCACAAACGAAATCCACTCACGCATCATCAATCCCCCTCAACAACACGCCTCAGGCCATCCCACTCCGTCAATTAACTGGTTGACCTAGGGTTGAACGTACCATGCTCTCACATTAGAGCGGAGCTTTACCTGCACCTGCACCTGGGATTGTTGTGGTATCTGGGAGCCTTTTGGGATTCAACAATAATATTATCAAGGGTACTAAGACTAACATCACTTATGATAGGATATGAATAAGTGTTGACAGCTAAGCAATGTAAACCAACTAATTCTACGAATAATAGAAGAACATGAGATCAACCTACGAATAAGGGGTCACAAGCTATCCGGTTGCATACCCACAAGATGAGACAGTCACGTTACGAACACGATTGAGCAAGTTTTAGTTATTAGTCCAAGTTCTCTACAACTGGCATTAGAAATTTCCAAATCGTCCATAACTGTCGAAAAATTTAATCCTGCTGGGGTGCTTCCAATGTTCTATTACAAGTTCCACATGCATACATGTTCCTCCAGGTTCAGGGCCATTAGTGACTGGAATCCATTCTCAGTGTTCGGAGTAACAAGTTTCTCTAGCTAATGTCAAACTAATCTAGAAAGGCCTCTCCATGGGCCGACATTCGGATCAAAGCCGAATGTATCTCTTGACCCGGTACCAGCCGGAAGAGCAAGACTTACGGTTAGCCAAATCCAGATTTCCTTATGGTGGTGCCGCAAGTGGCTCTATTGCGGACCAACGCCTCATCGCCGGCTCAGGTTGTTATGAAAGAATGCTCGGGCGACGTCACCTGAAATTGAGGAATAAAAAACTTTCCAAATAGTTCGTTTAGCTTACAGGCTGCAATCCTCGGGTTGTAGTTGGTCTCTTCACTAATGGATGTACCTTTTGAAGGGTCGAACCCAATCAATTATATTTTTTTCCTTCCGAATAATCTTGTGTGATGCATGGTATGCACTTTAATGACTAGTACTAGTACTCTTTACATAAGCTTCTGCATTCTCCTACTTCTCCTTCTAACCGATGGATTCTAGTTCAGTTTCACTCCATGTACATGAAGAAGTATGAAAAACAAAGAACTTATCACAAAATATGTATAACAGTCACCATTAATCCACAAAACTCAACGTATTCAGTGTACGTACTTGTGATTCTTCTACGTATGTAGGGGTAGAAACCCCAAGAGATTATTACTTTTCTAATCCATAAATATGAGAATACAGATTTTAGCCACCCCTGCTTATCATCACGTTCGGGGCTCCACGGGTTTTTCACGATGTGCTTGTACAAATATCAAGAAGCAGTGTCCCATGAAAAAAGAACAAATATCAAGAAGCAGTGTCTCATGAAAAAAAAAATATCAAGAAGCAGTGTGGCAATTGACGCAATTGCAGAGGAAAGACAGGCAGAACGCGCCATGGTAGCCTAGGGCTTTGCACTGTTGGGCGCATGCGTCATCAGAGCTGCAATACGGATCTTTGGCCAGGTGCACGTCGCAGTTTGTCTGTGACATGATTGCATCTACACCTACGTAGATTAACATAAGAAAATTAAGAAGATTGCTTATCTATCGTGAAATATAATTATTGATTCGAATACTTACCTGAAGAAGCGACGAGGGGGGGCAATATTACCAGGGAAATGGCAATGGCAGCGATCTTGTAAGCCATGGTCGTTAAAATGAAACCTAGACAGGAAACAAAATAATGGAATGCAAGGCTTTACCTATGCGTACAGATTTTATATTTATACAGAACAACAAGTGGCATGTATATGCAGGCGTATGGAAACTGAAAGTGCGAATTCGGTAACTATTAAAATTTTGATATCAATCTTGGGATAATGGTAATCTTTGCTCATTAAAGAGCTGGGGTCCAGATCGCATAATACCAAATGTAGAGGATACGCGCGATTGATGCGGTAGGAAGCAAATATTGAAAGAATATTCAGTCTTATTTTTTGGACAACGCTAACGCCCACACGTGTGGTGGGAGCCAAACCCGCCCACACGCCCTATAGCACATGGATTACGCCATGTCACTGCATGCATGTATGTGAAAATCTTTTTGGATTTTTTGTTTTTAAAATGTTTTATCTCTTAAATATAAAATTTGATTGAAGATCCGTTTTCACCATTAAATTCCTCGCGACGAGATCTTCATAACTAGATCTCATATCAATATATTTTGATGAATTTTTTTGTTTAAAAGTTGCCGTGTCTATTGCACATGAATTGCTATGATGTTTACACTGAAGTTTTTTTGAACATCAGTACAGACACAAGCGCTCATATACACGCGCATACACTCACCCCTATGAACGCACACATGCACACCCTACCCCTATGAGCACCTCCGAAAGACTGAGCCGGCATATCTTGATATTTACGAAGTCACCGTACGTAGGCACCTCGTCGTCGATGGGAACGTCTCCTCCCATTGAATGCGCATCGCCAGGAATCCTGAAATAAATCCAGGAATAAATGCGAGCACCAGGATTTGAACCCTGGTGGGCTGGGGATACCACAGTCCCTCTAACCATCCAACCATAGGTTGAAGTTGCCATGATATGTTTCAGCTATTTTCTTCTACATTTAAAAGTAAATTTTGACATGTTATAAAACGGGAAATTAAGAAACTAGACTTGCCATGCATCATAGATTAAAATTGCCATATTATTATCATCCATATCAGCGATAATTTCCCCAATTTCAGACATAGCGACAAGCAAGCAAACTAACACACGAGCAAACAAACGAACGAGGAAAAGACAAAGGAAAAAGGAGGAGGAGATTGGGAAAGAGAGGGCGAATAAAACGGCAAGGGTGAAGTGGGGGAGAGGAAAACGAGAGGCAAATGGCAAATAATGTAACGCGAGAGATAGGGATTGTGATGGGTACTTGGTATGTTGACTTTTGCATAGACTCCCCGGCAACGGCGCCAGAAATCCTTCTTGCTACGTCTTGAGCTTGCGTTGGTTTTCCCCGAAGAGGAGAGGATGATGCAGCACAGTAGCGTAAGTATTTCCCTCAGTTTTTGAGAACCAATGTATCAATCCAGTAGGAGGCCACGCGCAAGTCCCTCGTACCTGCACAAAACGATAGCTACTCGCAACCAACGCGATTAGGGGTTGTCAATCCCTTCACGGTCACTTACGAGAGTGAGATCTGATAGAGATAATATTTTTAGTATTTTTGATATAAAGATGCAAAGTAAAAAGTAAAATCAAAGCAACTAAAAAAAGTGATGGAGATTGATATGATGAGAATAGACCCGGGGGTCATAGGTTTCACTAGTGGCTTCTCTCAACAGCATAGATATTCTACGGTGGGTGAACAAATTACTGTTGAGCAATTGACAGAATTGAGCATAGTTATGAGGTTATCTAGGAAATGATCATGTATATAGGCATCACGTCCAAAACAAGTAGATCGAAACGATTCTGCATCTACTACTATTACTCCCATCGACCGCTATCCAGCATTCATCTAGAGTATTAAGTTAAAAACAGAGTAACGCCTTAAGCAAGATGACATGATGTAGAGGAATAAATTCATGCAATATGATAAATACCTCATCTTGTTATCCTCGATGGCAACAATACAATACGTGCCTTGCAACCCTTTACATCACTTTGGGTAGGGTCACCGCAAGATTGAACCCAAAGCTAAGCACTTCTCCCATTGCAAGAACTACCAATCTAGTTGGCCAAACCAAACGGATAATTCGAAGAGACTTGCAAAGATAACTCAATCATACATAAAAGAATTCAGAGAAGAAACAAATATTTTCCATAGATAAGCTGGATCATGAACCCACAATTCATCGGTCTCAACAAACACACCGCAAAAAGAAGATTATATCGAATAGATCTCCACAAGAGAGGGGGAGAACATTGTATTGAGATCCAAAAAGAGAGAAGAAGCCATCTAGCTACTAGCTATGGACCCGAAGGTCTGAAGTAAACTACTCACACTTCATCGGAGGGGCTATGGTGTTGATGTAGAAGCCCTCCGTGGTGAATGCCCCCTCCGGCGGAGCTCCGGAACAGGCCCCAAGATGGGATCTCGTGGATACATGAAGGTATGGCGGTGGAATTAGGTTTTTGGCTCCTCTTCTGGTCGTTTGGGGGTACGTAGGTATATATAGGAGGAAGGAGTACGTCGGTGGAGCTTCGAGGGGCCCACGAGGCAGGGGGCGCGCCCCCCACCCTCGTGACCGCCTCTGTGATGCCTTGGCGTAGGGTCCAAGTCTCCTGGATCACGTTCGGTGAGAAAATCACGTTTCCGGAGGTTTCATTCCGTTTGGACTCCGTTTGATATTCTGTTTCTTCGAAATACTGAAAAAGGCAAAAAATAGCAATTCTAGGCTGGGCCTCCGGTTAATAGGTTAGTCCTAAAAATAATATAAAAGTAGAAAATAAAGCCCATTATAGTCCAAAACAGTGGATAAAGTAGCATGGAGCAATCAAAAATTATAGATACGTTGGAGACGTATCAATTGGCAGTCGAGTGGACGGAGAAAGGAGTGGAGTGGACTGACAGATTGACTTCAGGGATATTTCTAGGGGCTAGGGCAGGATATGCTGGACCAGTACCAATGTGACAGACATGCCTGGGCGTGCCCGAACCGCTCCATATTCATCCTATATTTAGGATGGATATGAAGGATGCTAGACAGCCCAGACGTTTGTGGCCGGTTTAAGGTGTCTGACTTGATAGTTTTTTTGACCGATCAATGACCGGTCCGTCCGCCTGGACATTTGGGGCCGGCCCAGGCGTTTAGATGCTCTTAGGAACCTTGAAATAAGTCGGAGGTGTGGGCAGATGGTAACTGGACCCGGAAACTTTTGCTTAGCTTTTTTCTTATAAAAGATGGTTAAAACCCCAGCCTCTGCATCAATCAATGCATACAGCTATCTTTATTTATTATTCAACAAAGATCTAACAAGAACATACATGAGACCACCCGATGTCTTCACTCACACATATAAACTCCATAATGTGGAGTGCTCTCACTCCTCATATCTAAAACCGGTGTCGTCGCCAATCCATCCATAACATATTGGAACCAATAGCTGATGCAGCAGACCTAAAGCGTACATCACATGCACATGTTTTATAAGCCGCCATCATCATCGAACCGCTGACCCATTTTCAGGAGAGAGATCCGCATCATCCTTGCCAGTACGGCCATGCGTCGACGCCGCCACGACGCCCAACGGAGCCACTGCCTTGTGCTCCTCCATCCAGACAAGAAGACTCTAGAAGTTCTGTCGTGCGTAGCACCTACCGACCAGGCATGACACAACGTAGCACATGTCGGCCATGCATGACTTGACGTCTCCACCGAAGCTCCGTGCAAGACGAAGCTGCTCCACCTTCTGCCTCTGTCTTCAAAAGCTGCTCCTCAAACGATTCTTCCAACAAAGAAACGACACCGCAGTACCGTCATCGTCCGATCTGGAATATCAGATCCTAGGGTTTCCTCGAAGCAACACGAATGGGTCGACAGTAGTTACACGGCGATGCCTTCATCAAGGTAACGACGCACACCGCGCCATCGCTCAGTTTTCACCGGCAACTATGTCTCCCCGCCTTGCAACCAGGACTAGATGATGGATCTCGAGATCCGACCACCCAGCCTCAGCCCGACCACCTCTGACGGAGGAGATGGCCACCACCGCCATAATCCTCGTGATGCGTGGCAGATCCGGAGTGCCTCCACGAGCCGTCGCTGAGGCCGACGAGAGGCAGCATAAGAGGACGTAACAACAACAGCTCTAGATCGAGCCTGGCTACCACGCCACCGCCTCTTGCCAATTCCGCCGCCTGCAGCAGAGCCCCTCGTCGTGTCCCAGCCGCCGTTGCCCGCCATCCACATCGCAAGGGGTGAAGATCTGGCCGCCACCACCGACTCGGATCCCCGAACGCCAGAGGAGTTCCGTCGCGGCCGCGCCACTCGGCTCACGCCCGGCGTTGCCAGCAGCATCGGAGGGAGGGGGATGTCTAGGGACCGAGGGGTGGATGGGTGGTGGCAGCCCGGTGCGGCCCGGTGGCGGCCGCATGGGGTCGGGAAGGGGGTCGAGGTCTATAGTGGATCTAGTCACGTTTTGCTTACCTAATATACATACATAAAGTGCTATTAGACTTTTTTGCAGGGAATACATATCTAACGAGTGCTTGTTCGGAAGCCCCTCAACGGTCATCTGAGGCGGGCTGAGAGTGCGCCACTTGGCTGTTCTTCTTTTAATTTAGCGTTGTACCGGACAGCTTGGCTCTTTTCCTTTGATACTGAGTTACTGATGCACCTCTCGATGTTGTATCCTTGGAAAAGAAAACTTGCCTATATATATGGCATCTTTTCTGCATTGCACATATATATATGCTATCTGATCGATTGCAAAGTGTGTAACTGTGCTGTTAATCCTGTCATCTTTCTTATTGAACGCTTTAATGTTGACCTTCAAAAATTCAGTTCTGAACTTCATTTTCCAACTGAAGGTTTAAGGACTGCAAAATCATGCAAGCACCATATATCTAGCATCAATGCAACACTTTCACCACGTAACTGACATGCCTAACTAACAAACAAAAAAATCAGTCTCAAAAACAGCGAAATGGCTATTTAAGTAGTATCACTTCTTGCAACCTGCATTTTCTTCTATGAAGCTCCAGCATTGTCCATGGAAAAAGCATGTGAGAATTTAACAACCACTATGAACTTCGCTGGGAGCCCTGAGAAAGTGATGCTTCTCTGCATTGCAGAGAGAATAACTTCATCCTGTTTTGAAACCAGCTGATACAAACAAGGAAATCAGTACCAGAAATTCTGTCATTTTGTTTTGTCACCTAATTTCTAGTGAAAACGAGTGGTTTCAACCACTGCAAATCCTACGGCTAGACTCCTAACTTCTTCAATGAGGCAGCAACACCTCCGATTTATCCTGGGGCCTCTCCTAGTATCTCTAGAACGGCTTTGAAGGCCGGCCAACATTGATCATGATACGTCATGTGTTCTATTCTTTCTATTTCCAGTGAAAACCCTAATAGCTATCAATGTGTTGTGTTGGATAATGAGCAACTACATTCACAGGAGGGCCAAAGGCCAATACATATACATATGTAGGGAAAAGTGCAAGAGACCTTTTATACAATGGGGATAAACCAAAAAGGGTTATACACATCTAACACCCCCCCCCCCCCCTCAAACTCATGGTGGATCAACAACACTGAGTTTGGAGAGAAGAAAACTATGCTGCGCGCGAGTCTGAGCCTTCGTGAAGAAGTCCGCCAACTGTAACTCAGAGGGCACATAGTGAAGAGCGAGAGTCTGATCCTGCACAGCAGCACGCACAAAGTGGGCATCCACACCGATGTGCTTGGTGAGCTCATGCTTCACCGGGTCACGCGCAATACTGATAGCGCCAGTATTGTCTGACAATAAGGGAGTCGAGGTAGTAGCAGACACACCAAAATCCTCAAGTAGCCACCGTAACCAGATCACCTCAGCCGTCAGCATAGCCATGGCTCGCAACTCAGCCTCTGTACTCGAGCGAGAAACTGCAGTCTGTTTCTTGGTCTTCCAGGCAATAAGAGAGCCACCAAGAAAGACACAATAAGCAGACAGCGAGCGTCGATCAGAGGGATCACTAGCCCAGGTAGCATCAGAGTAGGCCTGGAGTTCAAGAGAGCTGGAGCGGGGAAAGAAAAGGCGCTGAGAGATCGTGCCACGAAGATATCGTAGGACACGGAGGAGATGACTATAGTGGACTGAGGTGGGGACTGAAATCAACTGACTCAGAATATGGACGGGATAGGAGATGTCAGGACGCGTAACAGCAAGATAGACAAGACTGCCAACAAGGTGACGATAGCGAGTGGGATTAGGGAGAGGGTCACCATCAGAGGCGCGAAGCTGAACGTTGAGCTCCATGGGAGTCACAATGGTGCGCTCATCACCGAGAGCAGCGCGAGCAAGAAGGTCCCGAATGTATTTTTCTTGGGAGATGTAGAAGCCATCAGAGGTCGAGGAGATCTCAATCCCAAGAAAATAGCAAAGTGGACCAAGATCAGTCATGAGAAACTGGTCGCGAAGGAGAGCCTTAACAAAGGCAATGTAATCAGAGTCGTCACCAGTGATGATCATGTCATCAACATAGAGAAGGACAAGAGTCCGACCACGAGGAGACGTGTGAACAAACAACACGGGATCATGATCACTGGGCAAGAAACCAGCGGCGGTCACCATAGAGGCGAAGCGCTCAAACCAGGCGCAAGGGGCCTGTTTGAGACCATATAGGGAGCGGCGAAGTCTACAGACCATACCATCAGGAGCATAGTACCCCGGTGGTGGATGCATGTAAACCTCCTCACGCAACTCGCCATTGAGAAAAGCGTTCTGAACATCAAGTTGAGAGATAGATCACTGACGAACAGAAGCCACAGCAAGAAGAGTGCGGACAGTGGTCATGTGGGCCATAGGAGCGAATGTCTCCTCATAATCGCACCCCTGCTCCTGCTGAAAACCACGGGCCACAAGACGAGCTTTGTAGAGCTCAAGAGAGAACCATCGGAGCGAGTCTTAAGCTTGTAGACCCACTTGCAGGTGATGGGACGGACACCGGAAGGGAGGGGAACCAGATCCCATGTGCCAGAGCGCTTAAGGGCAGCAAGCTCTTCGGCAATCGCAAGCTGCCATTCAGGCTGAGTCATGGCAGTGCAATAGGAAGTGGGCTCGGTCATAACAGAGAGACCGTACCGATCAGGGGAGTAGCGATCAGGCGAGGGGCGAGGCCTAGCACGAAGGTTGTGAACCAGGGAAGGCGTGAGAGGAGGTGCACCAGAGGTGGAAGGCTCATCAGAGGAGACATCCTCAGTACGAGATCGACGAGTATAGTGGAAAGGAAACGGTGAGAGAGGGCGAAGGACTAGAGAGGATGGGGGAGAGGTGGAGGAGGAGGATGGGGAAGACGGGGTTGGTGGTGAATAAGAAGGAATGAGAGGTGCCGGAGGAAGAGGTGACACATGAGGCACATAGTAGGGTGTATCGGGAAGGAGAAGGAAAGAAAGGTCGTCCACAGAGAAACTCGAGGAAGAAGGACGTGGGTCGTAAGAGCGAGACTCGTCAAAAGTCACATCACGCGAGATGCGCAAGCGACGACCCACTGGATCCCAACATCGATAGCCCTTGTGCTCATCACTGTAGCCAAGGAAAACACACTCAACTGACTGAGCAGTCAGTTTGGTGCATTCTCGGGGGGCAAGAAGAACATAGCAGACGCATCCAAACATACGAAGAGCTAAGTAGTCAGGGGAGAGACCAGTGAGACACTCCATAGGAATACCACCCTGCAGACCAATCGATGGCTGAATGTTCATGAGATAGGTGGATGCGGAAACAGCCTCAGCCCAAAAATGGGGTGGAAGGGAAGCAGCAATCATCAGCGCACGAGCCATCTCAAGCAACTGACTATGCTTTAAACTCGCAACGCCATTCTGAGCATGAGCACCGGGACAGGAGAACTAGGCAAGAGTACCCTGTTCCATGAGAAAACCACGCAACAGAGAGATATACTCTCCAGTAGTCAAGAAAAATACGAATGGGCGTGGCAAACTGGTGTGAACCATGGCAGCAAAACGTTTGTATATAGGGAGAACCTCGCTACGAGATTTCATGAAGTAGAGCCAAGTGTAGCGAGAGAAATCATCAATAAACAAAACATAGTAGCGATGACCACCTTTCAAATCAAAGGGAGCGGGACACCAGACATCAGAATGAACGAAGTCAAAAGGACGCCGAGATCTGAGACTCACTAGTAGGATAAGGTAATCGAAGTCTGTTTGCCAAGTATGCAACCATTACAATGTAAGGAGACATCTCCAGATACAGACCCTAAGAGGCCCTGACGAACTAAGGAAGACAAAGGAGAGCCACAGATGTGACCAAGTCGATGATGCCACTGCTGGAAGGACGCACACGAAGAGGCAGCAAGAGCATGAGAGCTGGCAGAAGTGGTGGCAGCGGAAGGAACAAAAAGCCAGTCAACCTCCCAAAGCCCCTCTGACTCACGGCGCCGGGGGCCAGCACCAACCAAAGCCTTGGTGCGACGATCCTGAATGGAGCAAGAGTCGGTATCAAGAATGACACGACAACCAGAATCAGTAAGTTGGGCAGCGGAAAAAAGATTCATGGTAAGGCGAGGAACATGTGAAACACTCGGAACAGAAAAAGATGGAGTGGAGAGAATACCACGACTAGCAACAGGAAGAGATGTGCCATCGGCAGTAAGAACATTAACAGGCGAATCAAGAGATCGGAGAGAAGACAACACGGAAGAATCATAAGACATATGAAAGGAGGCTCCAGAATCCAGAACCCACGAAGATGTACCTGACTGTGTAGATGCCTCTTATGGTGAGGAGGAGGATGCAGTCACAGCAGAAGCAGAGCCAGTCGACGAGGAGCCTGAGGAAGCAAGAAGACGCTTGAGGCGAACAATGTCCTGGTCAGTGAGTGACGGAGTCGAGGAAGACAGAGGAGGCCCGCTGGAGGAGCGCCTGGTCTTGCTTCTTCTGGCGACAATCAGACTCTGGGTGACCTGGCCGGGAGCAGTAACCACAGACGGTGTCACGGCGCGACGTGCCCTTCTCAGCATAAGGAGGACGGCTCACCCCCCCTGGAGGAGTAGGCAGGAGCGGCGGAGCAGTGAGGCGAGCAGACGACACAGGAGCCCGGGCAGCCAATACTGACGGAACTGTATAACCCAATAGAGCGAAGGCGTGTCTCCTCAGCACGAAGCTCGGCAAGCACCTCCGAGATAGGAACACGACCACGAGCAAGCAAGTGAGCACGTCTGGGCTCAAACTCAGAGCGGAGACGAGATAAGAACTCATGAACCCTCTAAAACACCAAGTCAGACCGCGTAGTCTGACAGCAAAGGCAAGTTCCATAAACAACTGTCCGCAATGAGTCAAGCTGGCACCAGATGGCAGAGCACTGTGAATAGAACTCATCAACAGTCAAGTCACCCTGCTGAAGAGCATGCTCCTGTCGCACCACAGATAAGTAAAGAGCATCACCAGAGGGCTGATAACGCTGATAGAGATAAGACCACATCGCTGCAACGGTGCCGAGGCCCATGAACTCTGAAGCAAACTGAGGAAGGACACTCACAGTGAGAACAACAGCAGCACGAGCATCATCATTGCACCACTGAGTGTAAGCAGACAGATCATCCTGGTAGACAGAAAGAGCATCTGAATAGATAGATACCTGTTGATCATAAGCATCAACCGCAGCATCATCGAGCGCCTTGGCTGCATCTCGATCAGCCTGAGAAGAAACAGTAGCAAGGACCGGCGGCACCGGCGGGGTAGGAGCCACAGGAGCAACAGGGCATGGCGGACAGGAGACCTCGCCAGAGAGAACGCCCCATAGAAGGAGATCGCGCATATGAATGCGCATGAACCCCGCAAACTCGGCATAGTTGGTGCCATCGAAGATCACCGAACACCGAGGGACAGCGACATAGCCCGAAGAGGACATAAGGAAATCTCTCTGCTGCTTATGTCCTCTTTTTTCGATTTTTTTGTCAACAGCTACAGGACCCGATCTGGATCCGGACTGGATCGAGGAGCTAGCGCTGAATCAAGCGACGAGACAAGGAGCACCGCAGTGGGAGAGGCCAGGAGGAGAGGCAGCTGGCTGGGGAAGGCGGAGGAGCAGCAGCCGGACTGGCCGGCCGGACTGGGCGGCGGCGACCGGACTGGGCGGCTACGGCCCGACAGTGCAGCGGCGGCGGCCGAACGGAGCTGGAACGAGACCAGCACGGGGAGGTAGCAACAAGCCACGGCCTTGCTCGAGAGCTGCTGCTCGAGAGGAGCCGGGCAGGGGCTTGCTCGAGAGCTCCTGCTCAAGCGAAAACGGGCAGCGGGAACGCTGACCCTGACGAGGACGAGTCAGAGCAGAGGACGGCCGGAGATTGGGGACGGAGCCTAGCGACGGCATCGACTAGGATGGAGCACGCACGGAGTTGTATCATGCGGGAGAGAGGAGAACCTAACATCTGATACCATGTTGGATAATGAGCAACTACATTCACAGAAGGGCCAAAGGCCAATACATATACATGTGTAGAAAAAAGTGCAAGAGACCCCTTATACAATGGGGATAAACCAAAAAGGGCTATACACATCTAACATGCTGCACCGCAATGATGATGATGACACCTACTCCAATAGGTATCAAGCTGTTGTAGTATGATGGTGCCCGGTGCCACATCGACCCACTGACAACAAAGGGGGTGGTCATGTTGAGTAAAGAGCCTGAAAATAAGATAAAGGAGGTCACTATATGGTAGCACCATTTTTTCGAAAAGGTATGGTAGCACCATACATAAATTTTAGATGGCAGAGTGGAATTAATCTTACAATCAAAGTTTACCCAGCCCATTCGCATTTTCTCCAGGTTATACACAAATATTTTGTCACGTAGAACAAGATCTGCCACAACAGAGACATGTCAGTTGACGAGAACAATACTAGGCTTGAGATTGTATATTGGACTATTTTCTGTAAATAGGTGCTAGTTGCAAAGAAACAAGATTGTTAGTGTGAATCTAGTACATATCAGTTTATTTATTACTAGTCACACAATGGTTGCATGATCGAATTAGTCGGTGTTCATATCGGTATGGTATCATGGGTTTAGAAAAGACATGGGATCAAAAACCATAACACTCTCCCAAAAATATGGTTATTTTTTGTTGAGGAGGATAATTTTTTTGATAACCTATACCAATTAATTCCGTCAAAATGAGTAGATGACCAACCTCCAAGTATAGTGGTCCTCTTGTAACCCTCGATATCCTTGCTCCTTTGAAACCCAATACACAATATGTCATCGTTGTCCTGCAAACCATGATATGAAATTTTAGCAAAAATGCTGGAAACAACGAGATAATTAAACAAAAGTAGCATCAGAAGGTTTCTAGAGTTACATATGGACCCTTGCGCAAGAGATAGCTCTCTGGCCCCACTGTCATTGCAGCGCCATCCTCGAAATACAGAGTCACAGTTGGAAACAACGAGAGAGCCCTGGTGCTGAAGTAAAAAAAAAACATTTTTTTTAAATAATTTAACATTCTGAAGGACATCAACTGCTAATCTACTTATGAGGGAAACTAACCTGTTGGATGAAATAAAATATCGGACTCCAGTGTAGAGAAAAGAGTGCACAGATGACGAGATAGCAGCATATATCTGTTAAGAACAAGGTATACATCATTACAACTGACAATGGCAAAGTAAATCTTTTGAAGAGTAGACTAATTAATGATTTTTTTAAGTAAGAAGAGAATGACGTTTGTCATATGTTGAACTCACGGCATTAATAACAGGATCATAGACTCCATCGGCGAGGTACGATAGTCTCGTTCCTGAATCCACAATTGTTCCTTGTTCAGTTGTTGTTACAAACAAGGAAGAATTAATGGGGAGCTTTTGACCATTGACTGAAATGCTCTTCATATTCAAGTTATAGCGAGACCTGCATTTTATTGAAGAAAACTGTTGATATAAACAAGTTAGAAGTTCCACCAGAAACAGTAGAGTCCATATTCTAGCTATATTGTTGGCCTGTAGCCATGATTGCTTGGAAAAAAACAAAGGAAAAAGAACATAAATTGCACTTACTGTTTGCAAATTCAAGATTGTGCTAATAAGTTCAGGTGCAAACAAAGATGTGTCGATTTATTATTTTTGAATAAATTCAGCTAATAAGTAAACTCCATCAAGATTATAAATCAAGAGAAACGAATTAGATTATGCAAAATAAAGATAGGACAAATAGAGCGATGAGAACTTCTGAAGTATAACTTACACACTAGTAATTATAGAAAAAGGGACTTACTGTGATGGAACAAGTGGACTAGATGCAAATCCTGGATGCATTACTTCACCAAGAACAAGAATCCCACCACCGTCTTTTGAACGTTTCAGGCAATGAGAGAATACGTTAGGGAACACTCCTTGAGAACTCAGTTGTGAGATGACAGACAATGTGCTCTTTCCAAACCCGATAATTCCATCAGTATGCATGTCCCCTGATCGTGAGTTGCTACATCTATTATTAAAAAAAATCGTTAGAATGTTACTCTAGCTAGATTGTGTATTCATTTATTGTGAGTTATAAGTGTTAAATTCAAATTTCGGATGCAGAAATAAAAATGTACCCAAAAAAGACAGATGCAGAAGTATCGGCAGCCGGATCATTCCCCATGACACCGTCGAAATACATGGTGTCAGACACGTAGTACCCTGATGTGGCGCCTCCATCAGCATACATGAGAGAGTATCCGCATTTGTTGCTCGGGGAGTGCGAGGCATTGCAGACCGCATACCCTGTTTTGAGGGCGGTTCTACACCTATCATCAGAGCATGATATTCTTGAGGACGCTGAAGAAGAGCTGGGGTCGTATAACTCCAAAGGCAACTGAGAAAAAGATGGAAGTAGAATGAGTAAGTCATCGTTCATTCACAAGAAATTAGATGCATTTTTAAAGAGATCAATCAGAGGGCAGGGAATGATTGGCTCACACTGTACTCAGTAGATTTCCGGCAAGCATTGCAAGGGCTGCAAGAAACCCACATGATGTCACTTCCGGTGTCAAATTGGACAAAGTATTCCTTGGCTGGGTTTCCCAATTTCACACGGGTGTAATAGAGCCTGCAAATTTCGAACTTTAGAAACAACAATCACAAAAGAGTGCTTTGTGTTCTAGATTAAAAGAACGCACTTCTGATTGCAAACAATAGTAGCCAACATGGAGATTGATAATTTACAACACTAGTAGACTAGTGGTGATGTAAAATAGAAGGGCAAACTTGCAACTATAATCTTAACTAATTCCAGAATTGATGGAAAGGAAATAGGAACAGAGACCCAGTTCCAGAATTCGACGGTGGATACAAACAGTACGAAGGAGTTCATATCAGGTTAAACAAATGGAAATTAAACACTGAAATTTGTTCCCCGCAAAAAAAAAAAACACTGAAATTTATTTCTTCTACAGCTTGGCTAGGAACAAGCACAGACAGATGAAGCAAGAGTCCATGTCAGGTTGAACAATTTCGCCTGGATCGATAGCTGCAAAGGGGACAGGGGAGATCAGCCCCATGAGCTAACTCACCCGGGCACGCCGTGCAGGGCGGAGCTGAACGCGCCCGTCTTCCTCGAGAGGCGCTGCCTATCCAGCTCCTTCTCCTTCAGATGGTCGAAGTGAACCCCCTGAACCGGCCGCGCCCGCTCGAGAATCAGCGCCGGCGCAGCAGCGGCGGTGGCGGCGGCAAGGAGCACGGCGACCGCCGCAACACCGGACGCGACCGCCGGCCTCATCGAGCCCGATTTACCCATCGAGGAGCGGCCGCGGGCGAGGCGATGGGGAGGGAGAACGCACGGTCCAGCGAGGGGAAAGTGAACTCCACCGCACAGCACTCCTCTCCCTCCTCGAGACTCGAGGACCGCGCACTGCCCTGCCGAGCTCCTCCAGCGACCGCCACCCTTCGCTTGTTGCAGTTTCCGGAAATATTCTTCGCTTTAGCTTTTCACAGGTTCGCTCTATGGCTTTTTTTTTAAAGCTGAAATAGCTATCAGAAGTGAAATAGTAATTGAACAAAAGGTGAATTTCAAGCAACCCAACCTCAGGCATTCCACAACTTCTGAGTTCTTTGCTCACAAAAAAATTCACAGAGAACTCGAATCGCCAGTTCTCGAAAAAATGGCCCATATGTTAGTGCACGTGGCGACTACCATTTTAGCCAATCATAAATACTCCAAAAATAAAATGAAATAAGAGTTGTGTCTTGAATAGTTTTTGTTCTTTTACCATTTATTGCCTAGCGTTTTCATAATGTTTAAATAACGTATTGGAATTTTCATGGATTTATATATTGGTTGACACTCCTTATTTTTCTCCTATGCCCTAGGAGTACTCATTTCTAAAAGGGGATGCTAGGCGTCGGCCAGGTGGAGTGTATGAATGGGCCACTTTCTCTCATTGTCTGATTTAACTGAATATGCTATGGTTCGTCTGACCACCACAGAAATAATAACATATGTAATAGCTTTTATATTTTTTTTCGAAAAGGAGGTATACCCCCGGCCTCTGCATCTCTTGATGCACACAGCCATTTATTAAAAAGTATCTCAAAGGTTTCAAAGGTTCCAAACGGAGGTCTTAAAAATAAACAAAGGTCGTACTAAGCGAAGAAAAGCCACAAGCGGCCAAAAATAAAAATCACAACCGGCGCCAGCAAGACTAGGAGACTAAACGTCTATCCTATTATTGGACCGCCATCCAAACCGTTTGTAAGTATCCCGTGCAACCATCTCCCATCGGCTGCACCCAATATCCATATGCTCCCTGTGGTTCGCACGACTGAGTAATGACCACGTACGGATCCAAGTAGACGCTCTGAAGATGACCTGCAAAAAGTTGGTAATGGTTTGTCTGTTAAATGTAACGTCATTGCGAGAATTCCATAGAGACCAAAGTAATGCACATGCTCCCACTCGGATATGTGCCGCGGACTTTGGCTCCACTCCAGTCAACCAGTTATCAAACAAATGTGATATCGTGCGAGGTGGAGTTATGTTGAATGTAACATGGATAGTTCTCCAAAGCAGTTTAGCAAGTGGACATTTGATAAATAGATTTTCTATTGTTTCATCCTGATCACAAAAGCAACATCTTTTACTTCCTTCCCACTTACGCTTAACTAAGTTGTCTTTAGTAAGAATGACACCCTTATGCACAAACCACATAAAAACTTTTATCTTCAAGGGCACCTTAACTTTCCAAATATGAGCCGTCCTTGGGATAGTCCCGGTATTAATCAAGTCCATGTACATGGATTTAACCGAGAAGACCCCTGAGCTGGAAAGCTTCCATTGCAAAGTGTCTGGTACATTCGAAAGGTTAACCTCCATTAACCTACGCACAAGATGTATCCACCTAGTCCAACGGTCGCCAATAACAGACCGTCTAAACTTTATGTTAAGCGGGATAGTACCCAACACTGTAGCAACGGAAACCTCTTTCCCCTGCGCAATGTTGTAAAGGGAAGGATACTGTAAGGCCAGCGGCGAATCTCCTGACCAAGTATCCTCCCAAAATCGAGTATCCCGTCCATTCCCGATGATAAATTTGATCCTGTTAAAGAACGCCACTTTCGTCCTCATAATCCCTTTCCAGAATGGTGAGTCAGTCGCTTTTACCGTAACCTGGGCTAGTGTTTTGGCATAGAGATATTTGTTACGCAATAGCTGAGCCCAAACTCCGTCACTTTCTGTGCATAACCGGTATAACCATTTGCTGAGTAAGCACCTATTTTTCACCTCCAAGTTTTCAATTCCCAAGCCTCCCTGGTCCTTTGGTCTACAAATTACATCCCACTTTGCCAAACGATACTTATTTTTGTTTTCATCAATTTGCCAGAAGAATCTAGATCGATAAAAGTTCAATCTTTTCCGTACCCCAACCGGGACTTCAAAGAAAGAGAGGAGGAACATGGGCATACTTGTGAGTACAGAATTAATAAGCACCAATCTTCCTTCATAAGACAAAAGTTTGGCCTTCCAGCAACTTAGCCTCTTTTCAAACCGATCCTCGATACATTTCCAATCTTTATTTGTGAGCTTACGATGATGAATCGGAATCCCTAGGTACATGAAGGGTAGTGTGCCTATTTCACAGCCAAATAGCTGCTTGTAGATTTCTTGTTCTTCTCTGGCGCGTCCAAAGCAAAAAAGCTCACTTTTATTAAAATTAATTTTCAACCCTGATAGTTGTTCAAACAGGCAAAGCAATAACTTCATGTTTCTGGCCTTAACAAGGTCATGTTCCATGAAAATGATGGTATCGTCGGCATATTGAAGAATGGACACCCCACCTTCAACCAGATGTGGTATGAGCCCCCCTACTTGACCGTCCTGTTTTGCTCTATTAACAAGAACGGCCAACATGTCAACCACGACATTAAAGAGAATTGGCGACATCGGGTCTCCCTGTCTCAATCCTTTTAACGTCTGGAAATACTGGCCAATATCGTCATTTACTTTGATGCCTACACTACCCCCTTGTACAAATGATTCAACCTGCTTCCTCCAGGCCTCATCAAATCCTTTCATACGTAAGGCCTGCTGTAAGAATGACCACTTCACTTTATCGTATGCCTTTTCAAAATCCACTTTGAAGACCACTCCATCGAGCTTCTTCGAGTGAATTTCGTGTAAAGTCTCATGAAGAACGACCACTCCCTCGAGGATGTGTCGATCCGCATGAAGGCAATCTGTGTTGGCTGTACCACGAATGAGCAATCTGAGTCAGACGGTTTGAACCAACTTTTGTGAAAATCTTGAAGCTTACATTGAGTAAACATATCGGCCTGAATTGCTCAATGCGAATTACTTCCGCCTTCTTTGGTAACAACGTAATAGTCCCAAAGTTAAGCTTAAAAAGTTGAAGGTGGCCATTAAAATGATCATTGAACATGGGCATCAAATCGCCTTTAATAATACCCCAACATTTCTTGTAAAACTCAGCTGGGAATCCATCCGGACCAGGTGCTTTGTTATTTTTCATTTGGGATATTGCGTCAAACACCTCCTTCTCAGAGAAAGGTGCAGTTATTACTTCGTTCTCTTCATCTTTCAGTTGAGGAATGTCGTCCACCATGCTCTCATCGAGGGCGACATAATTCTCAGCTGGGGCCCCAAACAGTTTTTTATAATAGTTGGTAATATACATTTTAAAGTTTTCATGACCAACAATCGTACCCTCATCTTGTTCAAGTTGAATGATTCTCTTCTTCCTATGTTTCCCATTGGCAATCATATGGAAAAATTGAGTATTATTATCTCCTTGAACCACCTGGCGCACTTTCGCTCTACGTGCCCATTTCAACTCCTCCTCTCTAAGAAGCTTAGCTAGCAAAACCTCGGCTTCTCTTTTAGACACTCGCTCATCCATATCCAGCGCAGTACTTTCAGCTTTTATGTCTAGGTCATTGATGATCTTTAACAATCTTTCTTTCTCCTTTCTATAAACCCCGCTATTGTTCTTAGCCCATCCTCTCAAGAACTGTCTAAGATGTCGAGTCTTATTCTGCCACCGATCAATATTTGTCTCTCTCCTTTGTTCCGCCGCCCATTCCCTTGCTATCAACGCAAGGAAATCTTCTCTCTCGAACCACGCAGTTTCGAAAGAGAAGACATTCTTGTTGCCTTGGTGAGCCGCCTCACCAGAGTCTACAAGAAGGGGTGTATGATCAGATATTCCCCTTTGTAACGCTTGCACCGTCACAAGAGGGAATTTTTGTTCCCATTCTATACTTGTGAGAACTCTATCAAGTTTTTCATACGTCGGATTTGGAAGATTATTTGCCCAAGTAAATTGCACTGCCTGTGAGATCAATCTCTCGCAGGTCCAGGCTTTCAATAATCGCATTAAACATGAATGACCATCTGCCATCAAAATTGTCATTATTTTTCTCTTCTCGTCTTCTAATAATGTTAAAGTCACCACCAACAAGAACAGGTAAGGTATCATCCCCACAAATCCTAACTAAATCTGCGAGGAAGTCCGACTTTAGCTCAGGCTGTGCCGCTCCATACACAGCCACTAAAGCCCACCTGAACCCGTCAGCTTTCGACCGCACATGGAACTTAACTGCAAATTCCCCCCAGAAAACATCAAGCACCTCCAGAGACTCGCAATTGACACCTAGGAGGATCCCGCCAGATCTTCCCCGAGGTGGCAAACAGTGCCAATCAAAATCAAGACCTCCTGAGATCGTTCCAAGAAACTGGGAAGTAAAATTTGCCCTACCCGTCTCTAGCAATGCAATAAAATCAAGTTTGTAATCCCGAGATGCATCCGTCAAAAACCTACGTTTAGCCAAGTCCCTTAGACCTCTGCTATTCCAAAAATATGCCTTTCATGAATCATCGTGAAATTTCTTCTTAAACTTAATCCTAGCACTTCGACGCGCCGCAGACAGGCCATACACCTTTTTTTGCCGTTTACGCGTTGGAGGCTGAGGGAGGATCAAAGAGTCCGCATGACTAATGTCCTCGGCAGGACCTACAGGTGAAGACAGAGAGGCCGCATGCCCCTCCTCTTCCAAAGTCTCCTCATGTAGAAGGTTTGCAGGAACTAAATCCTCGCATAAACCCTCCAACTCACACATACCCAACTCATTTATCTCACTTTCTTGCATTGGTTGGACTGCCACTAAATTATTAAGCATCGCCATTGCTCTATCAGTTTCTAAATCAAGAAGCTCATTAATAGAAGTAACTACTTCGCGGTTGTTGGCACCTAAACAAATTCCCAATTTATCCGCTCTATGCAAGATATCATCTTCAGAAAAATGTAAAACTGAAATATTGGTATTTAAAGACAAACCTGTAGAAGCCTCCGTGTCGCGGATTTTGGCCATCCGCATGGCGCGGCCAAGCTAAAACTCATCCGCATCCGGCTGCTCCTGGATGCGCCGGCTGGAGCGCCTCCCTCCCGACGCCGGATCTGGAATACCCCCAAAGGCCACCTCCTCTGGGATAGAAGAGTACGTCCCCCGTCCAGTGTGAGGTGCGGAAGGTAGCACCGGAAAGCCCACCATCGGCTCCGGTTCCGGACCCGTACCCAAAGCCGGCACCTCCACCGTCGTCGCCTCCTGCGAGACCTGTGTAGAAGCCGCATCCTCCATCGAAGTTAGAGCAGAAGAAAGCCCATACCCCTCCACGATCACATCCGCCTCGTGCGGTTGTTTAGGTGAAGGAGTAGCAAGCCGAGGTGTGACGTCCGCCGAAGAAGGATGAACTGGGGCCGCCTGCCTCGAGTCGCTTCCCTTAGATGACATCGGTTCTGCCATAGCATCACCACCCTCGAACGAAAACCGGACAGGAGATAACGGAGGTAAAACATGCTCAACGGGGTCATCCCGCTCCATCCGATCTCCCCACAGACGCCCAGGTGCCGAAATGGGGGCGGGGGTCGTGCATCTCGCATCCATAGGAGTGAGGTTATCATCCTTCAATGTTGTGAGAATCCGAGATGGTGGCACTATCGCATCCAGCACCTCACGGCGAAGACCTGCTATGGGCGCCGAACCAGAGGCCTTGCCCACTGGGGCTTCGGACTCCTTACCCTGCCCTCCGGGAGTAACTGAATTGTTTGCAGGCTGGTCATGGTCCATAAGATCATCCTGCCTGCCGTCACCACCATCAGTCCCACTATCAGTACTCATGCCTTTGTCTGCATCTTGGATCATCGGAACTCCCTCAATCTCAATTCTCAGATCATAACTCATGCCATCATAAACCCAACCTAAAAAGCACGGGACCGCATTCGCATCCAGAACTGCCACCCGCATACGTGCAATGCCATGCATACGCGTAAAAGGCATATCGACCTCCAGAGTCTTTCCAATAAGAGACCCTAGGCTCCAAGTGTTTGCAACAGCGCTGCAACATTTCTTCTCACAATGCGTCAAATGCAAAACATGTAGCAGTTTTAACACACGAATGCAGCATTTTGCGTGTGCGTGCGTGTGCGTGCGTGCGTGCGTGCGTGTGCGTGTGCGTGTGCGTGTGCGTGTGCGTGTCAGCGTCGCAGCGTCTTGGCGTCGCAGCGTCTTGGCGATGTCTTGTGTGTGTGTGTGTGTGTGTGTGTGTGTGTGTGTGTGTGTGTGTGTGTGTGTGTGTGTGTGTGTGTGTGTGTGTGTGTGTGTGTGTGCATTCAATCCTCATTGGCCATGGTAAAATTACTGGGAAGTATCTTTGCAACATATGCAACATGTAAAAGAACTTTTGAAAGAAATCTAAAAATAATTTGTAGCATACACACAACATTGTAGACCTCCAAAATCATTGCAGCATGTGACCCATTCGTGTGAAGCAAGCAAACCCAAAACAAGCTTGTAACATATCGAACAAATGTACGCACCATAAAAAATCCCAAGAAGCACTGACCTTCATTTGAAGCATCAACCTCGCCGGTTTGGGCTCGCTGCCGATGAATCCTTCTTGTCGAAGCTAAACTGGAGCCACATCGTGCAACATGGTAGCATTCCCACATGGTCTCATTCTCTTCTCGAAGCTCGAGCAGTGTCGTGACATCAAGCTCCACCCTCCCATAGCGTGAGATCCACAACCAACATCTAGGGAAGACAAATAGACAAGTTAATAGTGGAAGAGGAGGAGAATGGCGCGGCTCCACCCTCCCATGGCGTGAGATCCACAACCAACATCTAGGGAAGACAAATAGACAAGTTAATAGTGGAAGAGGAGGAGAAGGGTGCTTGGTGAGAGGAGCTGTTGAAGAAGACACTCATGTAGTCATAAAAAACAAACAAAGGGATGAAAGTGTTAGAGGAACTAGACGATAAACCGCGCGTTGCCACGGGGTGGTAGGCCAAAACCATGGATAATTTGGTTCATGAAGTGAGTAATTGTGAGAATTAAATATGATGTGACTGAAAATGATTTATGTGTATATATAAAATGATCTCGATGTATACTACAGAAAATGTAAAATGTTTATGAAAAAAGTATACATCAAAAAATATATGTTTTTAAAAATGTTAGTCATGTATTTAAAAAATATTAATCTTGTATTTGAAAAAATGTTAAACATTTATATATAAAATATTCCTTATGTATAAAAAAATTATGCTTATGTAAAAAGTAGATATAAAAAATATATGTTTTAGAAAAGATTAATCTTATATTTCAAAAATGTTAAGCATCTAGATAAATAAATGTTCCTGATATATGCAAAAATTTACAATGTGTATGAAAATAGTATAGTCAAGAAAATAGTCCCAAAAATGTTAATGATGCATTTGGAAATGTTAACATGTTTAGCAAAAATGTCCCTGATGTGTACGAAAAATATTGAATGTGTAAGCAAAAAGGTTGACATCAAAAGAAAGAAAAATGAAAAGGCAAAAAATAAAGATAAACAAAGTAAGAAAAGAAGGAAAAGAAAAACCCAGTAAAAACCATTCAAGAAACAGTGAAACCTGATGAAAAAACAAAAGGCAATCAAAGTATAACGAAGAAAAAAAGGAAAATCGAGGAAGAAACAAAAAAACTGAAAAAAAAAACAAAAGGAACAAGAAAGCTAGAAAAAAACCAGTGCAAAAAATTAAAAAAAAGACAATGAAAACAAGAAAATTAGAGAAAAGTGAGAAAGAAACAGAAAAACTGAAGAAAAATAAATAAGAAAATGAAAGAAAGCAAAAAAAAACCTAATGGACAGCAAAAAATGGTTAGAATCGATGAAAAACAAGGAAACCCCAAAAAGCAAAAAAAATGTTGAAGAAACAAAAGGAAAAAAAAAACCAACGAAAACCATAGCAAACACAATTTTTTATGCAAAGAGCGAACATAGCCAACATTGGGCACCTCGATCGAACAAAAAAAGGACGAAAATGGGCTGGGCCATTAGCTACTCGTGGAGAAAAAGCTTTAGGTGGCTGTATGATGCACTCGCTATAAGCGAGATATAGGTTTTGCGGTCATCCAGATGTGCAGGGAAACAGTATTAGTGTGGAAGTTAGCGGGGCACTACACGGGAAGGCATTTGTGCGGCGCCGAATCATTTTTAGTAGGTTTTTCCCCTTTCCTCTTCACATATACAAACGATCAAGCGAGTTTACGCCATAACACAAGCGAGTTTTCCCTTTCCCCTTTCCTCCTCAAGAAAAACAAAGAAGAAATGAAAGAAAGCAAAAAAATAAATTAATGGACAGCAAAAATCCACTCTCAATGATGCATTGATGTAACTGTAGACTGCTTTAACATTTGAAATACGGTGACTTTGCTATCAGGTAACGTCTTTGCTCAAAAATAAATTCACGTTTTAGCCCCATTAGGCATTAAGAATCTTGAGTATCCTCTGTCAGACAAGCTCAAAGCTATGTTAGCTGGAGAAATGGATGAAATAAACGAAGAGGTAGCACAAGAACTCGATGATTATCAGAAGTACCTTCAAGCTATGTTTCAAGAGGCACCAACATACACTATGTGTTGTCTAGACATCATACCAAAGGCCAATCCTTAGAGGGCTAGAGTAAGGAAGCCATCTTTCTTCAAGCCATCACTGTACGACGACGGCATTGTGGCCACTCATGAACATGAAGAAGTGTACCAAAAGCTTATGTTCACTGAAAGACACCGAAGAAATAACAACTCAAAGAAACAAAGAGTAAGAGTAATCTTTTTTTTGTCCTTTCTCCCATGCACCCCCGACTCCCCGGTTCTGCATTTGATTTTTTTATTTTATGGAAATTCTATCTTGGACAAGTATGCATGCTTGCTTTAGGTACATGTCTTCCTAATATCTGGCAAACTATTTGGAAAACGACAGTTGTTTCTTAAGTAATTGGGTAGCTACTTTTCGAAACAATCTGTCAACTGTTTATAAAAACCATGTAACTGCAAAAAAAAAGTAGTTGTTTTTGGAAATCTGCCACTTTTAAAACAATCTGGAAGTTACATCAGAAAATTTGGCAACAGTTTTTGGGAAATTCGACTACTGGTATCTTTGAAATTCTAGGGGGAGCGCCTATTTCTCGCTTAATGCGAGACTGTAAGACGTCTGGCTTTCATGCAGCCAACAAATTGGGCCGGCCCAGCGTAGACACGGCCATTCAGCGCTTTTCGTTCTTACGATTGGTTTTTCACGTTTTTTGCACTAGTTTTTGATTTTAACTTTTTTGTATATCAATGTATTCTGACTATATCCATTATAAAAGTAAATTTATATAAAATGTTGAAAAAAATTAATCCCAGAATAGAAAATAGTTAAACATGTGCAGTAAAATGTTTCTGATTTACATGAACATTGTATAATGCATATGGAAAAAATAGACATCAAAACATATAAATGAAAAATGTTAATAAGGTATTTAGAAATGTTAAACGTGTCTATAAAAATGTACCTGATGTATACAAAAAATGTACAACATTTATGGAAAAAGTAAACATCAAAATATATATGTTTTAAGAAATGTTAATCATGTATTTGTAAATTATTAAAGATGTATATAAAAAATGTTCCAGATGTATAAAAAACTGTACAATGTGTATTGAAAGACGAAGACATCTTATATAATCTTCCAAAAATGTTAATTATGTATTTGGAAAATGTAAAAATGTATATAAAAAACTTCCCCATGTATTAAAAACATATAATGTGTACGAAAAAATTAGGTATTTCAAATATAATTTAAAAAAAAATTAATCATGTGTTTGAATTTCTTTTAAATGTCTATATATAGAAAATGTAAAATGTGTATGAAAAAAAGGAATACATCGAAAAATATTTGTTATAAAAAAATTGAATCATGTAATCGAAAAAATATTAATATTGTATTTGAAAATATATATTATTGCGTATGAAAAAATGTTAAACACTTATTTATAAAATATCCTTATGTATACAAAGAATATATTATGTTTATGGAGAAAGTGGTATCAACAGATATATGTTTTTAAAAAGATTAATTGTATATTTAAAAATGTTAAACATCTAGATAAATAAATATTCCTGATGTATGCAAAAATGTACAATGTGTATGAAGATAGTATAGTTAAAAATTAGTTTCAAAAATTGTTAATGATGCATTTTGAAATCTTAACATGTTTAGAAAAAATGTTCCTGATGTATAAGAGAAATATTGAATGTGTAAGTAAAAAGTTTGAAATCAAGGAAAGAAAAGTAAAAGGCAAAGAAAATAAAGAAAAATAAAGTAAGAAAAGAAGGGAAAGAATAAACCAGTAAAAACCATTCAAGAAACGAAGAAACCCGATGAAAAAACAAAAGGGAGCCAAAGTATAATGAAGAGAAAAAAGGAAAACCGAGGAAGAAACAAAAGAAAACTGAAAAAAAAGCAAAAGAAAACTGGAGAGAAACTAGTGCAAAGAAGAAAAAAGAAACAATGAAAACAAGAAAACCAGAGAAAAGCGAGAAAGAAACAAAAAAACTGAAGAAAATGAAAGAAAGGAAAAATATAATGGACAGCAAAAAAATGAATAGAACCGATGAAAAAACAAGGGAAACCCAAAAATCAAAGAAAAACTTTTGAAGAAACAAAATAAAACCGAAAAAAAACAAATAACCAGAGCAAACACAACTTTTTTCAGCAAGGAGCGAACATAGCCAACATCGAGTGTCTTGATCGAACGGAAAAAGGACGAAAATGGGCCGGGTCATTAGCTACTCGTGGAGAAAAAGTTTCAGGTGAGAGGCGTGAGATGTGTGATGCACTCACTATAAGCGTGATACCCGAACAGGGCCTGCAACCATGCGGATGAATAGTACAGATAGTCTGAAAAAAAGTCTCCCGATAAAGGAGCACACGCCATAGGGCACCGGTACCCGCGCACATAGGAATGAAGCATGTCTATCAGGATCAGTCTTTCCCTCAAGTCACCTTAACATGCTTCTTTCTTTCCTTCACTATGCAGATACAAAACTAGGTTGCGGACGCATAAAGCCACTGATACTATTGGTCAGAAGTATGATTTGACAAAACGACTACTTTAGCAGCTATGCGAAATGGAAGTTTCCTTCTTCTTGCTTGTTTGGCCGTCCGAAAGCGAATCTGAGATATCGGGAGAAAGCAGCTCTACGAGCGATGGATACCGATCGATCTCGGTTATTTTCATTGATCCTGGCCTATCTCCATAGCGCTCACCGGAGGGAATTCACTCAGCTCTGGCCGCATCCATCTGGTTGGCATGAGAAAGAAGGCAATTCCTTCCTTGGGTCGATCTCCGTTCGGGATGGAAGAAAGAAATGATGGTTTGGATGAGCAATTGGGAAACACACACGGGTCATGGATGGCTACCTAATGTGAGATGCATGCATTTGGATAGAATGTCACACTGGCTCTGGAGTGCCCGGGGGCGATAGATATATGGATATATAGAAGGAAGGGAACATCGTCTGCGAGCTCTCTCTCCTAATCCACTTTCTTATTGCAAAGGCTCCAACAGAGCAAAGTTGTACAAAAAGAAGTATGCATATGGTCGGTCCCCTTGAAAGGCAATGGAAAGCAAGGGTCCCGCTAGCATTGAGGAAGGAAGCGGTGAGACCACTTCAGCCATAACCTTGAATGAATTTATATAAGCCGGGATCTTGTACCGGTACGGAGACTCTAGTGATGCTCCCCTACCCCCTCGCCTAGGGTAATAAGTCGGTGTGATAAGCTTAAGCTAATAGCACATAGAGAGCTAATACCATATCCCGCCTGCCCGCCTTTTAGCTGACCCAGCCCGGACTTCCCTTCAAGCGTTCAAGAATAAGCATGGGAGTCGAATAGAGATGGCACTTGAAACTACCGTTGGTATTTCAGGTTTCACATTGTACAGAATGAAATCATCGATAGGGCTCGCCTCAAGAGAGGATGCCGCGCTTAATAGAAAATTGTTTAGTTTAGGCATTTAGCTTAGCTTAAAATAGATATGTAACATGATGTACTTACGTGCAACCATTCCGTCTTCTAGACCGGGGTCATAATTGAACCCACAACAAACCTCAGATGATGTGACTTCTCCACCCTCTAGGCAATTCAAAACTGGTCCCATTAGCTCGAATTTACTAATGTTAGAAAGGAAGACGAAGGTGCCAAAACAAAGCATTTGTTTCAAGCGCTGTCGTGTCCTTGAGCTTCAAAGTCTCCAAAATCTTGATCGAGAAGAGTAAGCATTGCACGGTGAGGAAGTGCGTAAGCTTAGTTTTTTGTATCCTAGCTATGTATTTTCAAGCACGTATTACGATTATAATGAGCACTATTTGGCTTGGCCCCTTCCTGCAAAATTTTTGATATAACTAAAGCGACTCGCAGTCAAAACTGGTGGAGCCAACGCCAAAGAGGAAATGTGTAGATAGTAGGTGAGCGCCTAGCCCCTTAGTCTTTCGGATCGGAAGATTCATTGGTTTCATCCAAAGGCTTCATCTTGTCTTCCTCAAATTGTTGATCGAGGATCAAAGACATTGCTAAAGCAGACGCCTACCGAGCAGGAGTTCTTGTACCTGCTAGAACGGCATCTGCTCGAACTTTTGTTTCTTAGAAAAGAAAATATGAACTCACAATGTGCAATGTAAATGTACCCACGGTTGAGAAACCACCATAGTTGGATGATTGCTCGCTAGTAAGACAGCTTTGACTCTTCTTGATCGTGATCTGGTGATCGGTCACACCCTCTTTAGAGGTTCTAGGCCCTGCCTATTGAGTCATCTACCACGAAACAGAGTCTCGTGATGATCCTGGTACAAAAGGTTCGTCAGCCCGCATTCGAGACTTCGCCTCAGACTCATATCCATAAAGATATTCTCTCGCTTTCTAGCTGTACCCTTCTTCACACCCACCACGGAGG
Organism: Aegilops bicornis; assembly: GCA_021605145.1. NCBI lineage: Eukaryota > Viridiplantae > Streptophyta > Magnoliopsida > Poales > Poaceae > Aegilops > Aegilops bicornis. The sequence continues at coordinate 815,078,040 of CM038673.1, forward strand.
TTAGAGATTTCCCATTATCAACATTGTCCAGGCAGGACTCTATTTTTAGAATGCTCGGAGCCAACCAAACAGTTTGCTACGTCCCTCGAGAAAATCAAAACTTCATTGGAAATTCAGGACCAACTTAGGAAGGCACGGACTCATACTTTGTAAGGTCAAGTCCACACATAAGAAAATAACTAGTGCCTAGGAATACCCCTTCTTCACCAAAGGGTGCGGTTAACTAACCCAATTCACGGGATCGGGGCGCTATGTCGGACATTTAGCTAAGACGTTATGCTCTTTTGATTGAATTATAAGAGAATTCAATCCCTAATTGGGCGTACCTTCGTTGACATCGAACGCTGGCTTGAAGCCCCTACGGAGGCGGGTTTGTAAGAGAAATAAGAGGTGAATTAGCGCAGTTAAGAACTTCCTAAGGCCCACCACCAGTGGCCACCTCAAATAATGGATCAATTGGAGCTTATTTGTTAAAGCCACCACCCTGGTATCACAGATCCAACTTGGTTCAACGAATATAAACAAGAATTTCAAGGGATAAATATTAATGGCCGCCGCATCGTGTAATTTGCTAATCAAAATTCAACATTGAAGTGCATTTCAAGAGCTTGAAAACGAAGTCATTGCTACTGGCTTCACTATTTTAGAGATTACTCGCAGAATCCACCGACTTCAATAGCCAATTGGACCACTTGCCTCCTTCAACAGGAGTAATAAAATGCTTTCTACCGTCAGCCTACTTCTCCGGAGACCAGTCTAAAACCAACCAAAAGGTGAACAAAATAAGTCATAACAGAGGTTTCGAGAGTGCCCAACTTCACCACCCGCTCTTAGATTCCAGAATTCGTGGCCTAAGCTTCATTCATTGATTTATTCGGTGCATTCCTTTCGCATTACCCGGTTATGAAATTCCGTACTCATTAAGTGCTGGCCCCTTCATCGTCAGATTTAGGTTCACCGCTAGCATAGCATTCTCAAATGCAGATTGCTCCCCGCTTGAGCTACCATACTTTGTTGGATTTACTGACAGACCCCCTATCATAGTTGTCCCTATAGATATAGAGATCGCCTGGTGTTATTAGTACACCTACCCTTAGCTATCAATATCAAAATCCCTACTTGTCTTTGGGTTCAACAATGCACACTAACGGGATGAAATCTCGCCCGGGCAGCTGTCCTTGTCCTCGGTTCAAGAACGGCAGAGTGGAAATACCTGTTTCGGTTCCGGGAATCAGATCGGTTCCTTCCTCTGCTAAGGCTTTGGTTTCATCGTATTGACTACGAAAGGTACGGTGTAGGTTCCCACGATCTTTCCTACGATTTCTACGAATAGATGACTACGACTAACGCAAGAGGGATTCCTGCGACTAACGCTAGAGCAAAGGGAAAGGACAATGAAGCAGCAATAAACAGATCGAAGAGCTATTAGTATAGCAAGTATTAATTCAACAATTAGTTAGTTTGGGAAGACTGCTTTGCACGGATTGATGGCGAGCACGGAAGCCTTGCTTCTCCACTGGGGCTAATTCCATAAACAAGTTGTTCTATCTCAAAAATCATTTAAGGAAAAAGAATTTCACGTTCTTCCCGAAAGGAAGGGAGGATTAGGAAAGTCCTATTGATTGTTGCTTTCTCCGGACCGGGAAAAGCATGAAAAAAAGGCTCGAATGGTACGATCCCTCCGTCCTTTCTTTCTCTCGGTATCGTTCACCACATGCCACAGATCTCTCTCAAGCTAGGTTTGGTATCGGTATCGGAGAAGTCCGTCATTGAAGTGGTAAGTGGGCGTAAGGCCTATGTATTTCTTATCAGTGGGATTTATTACCTTGAATTCGATTGATGCGGTTCTAGCTCGTTTTAAAGATCTTATAGAGCTCGTTTTGCTTGACCCCTCTTGATGTTGCTGGTCATCCCAACTCGTATTAGCTATCGAAAGCCGTACTTACTTGACATTCCCGCATGCCATAAGTCATCCCTACAGAAAGCACCACAGGCACAGTAACCGGAAGATGGTCTTTTCTCACTCTCCCTGTAGTCAAGTAAGTACAGGAATGTGATGAACCTAATTAGGTGGATCCTGATAGACATGATTTGAATTCACTCTTGCCAACATAGGAGTGGCAGATTTCCAATAGTTTCATCCTTATTTCTATCGCACTATTGTTCTGACATGATAATATTAGACCTAATCCTGCACCTCCACCACCACAACCAAGACCCAATTCAATACCAAATATCCCATTTTCCCAACCAATACTTTTGCCCTATGCTGGAAATTCCATGAAACCAGAAGTGCCAATATATACTTACCTTAACCAACCGCTTCCAACTCAACAGCATGACCCGTACCAATACCCGCAAGAACAAAGGCCGCAAAATCAATATCAATATGGGCAGCAGATACATCAACCTCCTAGAGTTTATTTTCCAATATTTGAAGGGGCCAGGTCTTGGATACAAAAGTGTGAACATTACTTTTCGATTGTACCAAGTTACGGATTGGTACAAGGTAGAACTTTCGGCTATGCACCTTAGGGGAGAGCTGAAAGCTGGTACAACAGTTTCTTAGTGAATAGGGGACAAGTAACTTGGCAAGAGTGAATTCAAGAGATTGTAGAGAGGTTTGAGGTAAGAAATGTGGTTGGTGTAGTTGATGAGTTTAATCACTTGAGGCAAAGAGGAAGCCTAGAAGAGTACAAGTCACACACAATTGGCAGAATTGAGGGCTGCCATGTTGAGGTGCAATCCCTATTACGATGACAACCTTTTTCGACAAAGTTTTCTTGGGGGTAAGGGTATTGTAAATAGAGATAGATGTTTCGTCCGGCTCGAGAAACAATTCGGCAACCCCGCTCTTCCCTTTGCCTCTTCCACATCTATTTTGGAAACTTGATTCGGTTGAGTTTGAAGCAAGGATCTAATCAGATAACGCTTTGTTCTCCAATGAATGGAGGTGGAATAATTTATTGAGATAGAGAAAGCTACATCTCGACTTTATTTAAACGAAAGAAAAAGGTTAGTCCTGCTCCTAGACTTCCAATTCCAAGTAGTAGTAACGGAAAGGAACAGGTTTAGGAGAACTTTTTATGTCTTTCTTATAGCGATCGCTGAAAGTCAGTCAATGCCCTGGCTTCAATGAATGAAGACCGATGGGCTACGAAGTGGAGATGATGTCGCCGTGTCATTGCTCATGATGTCTTCACCAGGATTTGACTTACCAATGTGAAAGGTACCGTGCAGTGGTTCTATCATTTAGATAGAGAGTGATCTTTCCTTCTTGTCGAAGAAAGATATGACGTTGGGAAGGAAAGGGAGTAGAAAGCGTTTTCGTAGCCTTGGGGCGAAGGGCTGAGAGTTCCGTGATCCAGTTCTTTGAGCATACATAGGTTGAGGATGGAACTCCTATAGCAATCGATGTGGAAAAAGGCAACAGCCGAGAATACAAAGCAGAAAAAGCGAGTGAGATCTTGACTTTCTATTATCATACAACATAGAAGTATTTAATCAAATCAGAAAGAGCCCTGGGATTTGACCAAATCGGCATAATTGAAAGCTCTCGTCTCAGTCGCTCGCCTAAGAAAAGGTACCGGGTTGCTCCGTGATGACGAATAAGCAACCCAGCCCAATCCTTGCTTTCATAGAAAAAGGTGAATTTACTCTAATATTCGTTCAATGACTCAATATTTTAGTAATCAAATCATGCGTTTGTTAGATCATTTAGTGAGAAATAAAACGAGAATAAAGAGAGAGTCCTCACCTCAATATCGACAACAATGACCTGGCAAGTGAAGTAAAGTAAAAGCAAAGTAGAGCCGGTTGATGTCAAACGTTTTCAAATCTTACCCACCATATCCATTCATGCACGTTACTAGATGAAAAGTAAAAATAAAGCAATGATGGTTTTTATCGAGCCACTTTACAACCGGTTTAGCAACTTCTTCATGCCCCTACGAATCTAAATATTTGGAGTTTGACAACTGGTTGACGCCGGTTGATACTCGAATGAATATATCGCCGGTAGATACTTGCTTTTCTAATGAGGTAGACACTTTTGCATGTTAAGGTTTCCACTTCAAACCATCCAGATTTACACTTCAATTTCGTTGTTGACACGGTTTACACTTGACTTCATTCAAACTGACACTTATGTATCTATCTAGGCGGGCGGGCACTTAACCAAACTCAGGTTGACACAAACTATACAAAAGTCTTAATTAGGGTGTTTTTTTCCGATCAACCCGAAACTCCGAACAGAACCGACCCTGACTAGACCTTTTCCCAAGCAACTCCGAATACTGGAAAATCTGAATGAAATTCGATAAGAGAAATCAGAGCATGTTTCTAAATTTGTGATAACTACTTATTTATGAGTGAGAAATGCTTCATGCGAGCACCCTTGGCGGCCTGCTTTTGAGACAGGGAGGCCATGCTCAGATCTATGCTTTTCATCATTGGTCTGGTCTACTGCATTCCCACCCCACAAGGTACATCTTCGACTATCGTGCTTCTTATCTTGATGCTATACATTCAGTTCAGTCAGTCCAGAGACTTATCCTTGAAAAAGGTAATCCACCCATATTGGACTTTTCTTCACCTGGCCTCATGGATTCAATACCGAATTCTCTTCGCATACCGGCCTGCTAATTCCGGGATTAGCTGTTCTCAATGACTGGTGGATGCCTCTATTCTACCTTAGAAATCCTTTTTTTATGTACCTTCTCCTCTCTACACCTTTTTTCCGCCGCCCAGAAAGACCTATAGAAGAAGGAAGAATTCAATCCGTATACTCCAAGCGCCGTAACTATCGCACTTTCCAAGCAACCCTCCAATGAAGAAAGTGCAATTGAAACAATCAAGAACGGATTGGCAGCAGCTAA